>BQMF02000057.1:0-600000 GCA_027922465.2 Turritopsis dohrnii | reverse complement strand
TAGCTTGAGTAACAGAATTTACAAGGTATAATATCATCAACCTCACTGACTCTTTGCCTTCAACGGAGAATCTAGGCATAAATCGTAAATGACCCTGACGTCACAATTTGGTCAAATTACTTTTTCAACAAGGATATTGTAAGCCATTCCAACTGACATAAAATTTTATAAACCACATTCAAGTGTGACCACAACATACCTGTTCACATTTCCCCTTAACAGGGTTGTACTTCCACTAGCGCCAGTTTAGTTTCTTCCTTGCAAGATAGTTGATAGTAAGTTAGTGTTTGAAGTCTTTTATCAAACATTATCATCAACATCTTCTCTGTTTATTTAAGTACCTTTACTATGATCACAATTTCTGTACAATCAATTTTCAAACTACTGTCACTACAAAATTGTTAAATCATTACCAGGGATAAAATAATTTCCTTTGCGAATTACCATCGTAATAGGACTGGTTACTAGGTTGGTAATATAAAATACCACAAGTAGTTTGCAGCTCAAAAAAAAAAATCTACTCAAATCAAATCAAAAAGTAATCGCTATTAATTTTGGGAACATTGTGATTTACAATGCTTCTCAGTGGTTTTATTCAATATTGCTTTTTTTTTCTGTTGTTCTGTAGTGATGTACATAAAGCTATTAATTGTCATGATTCAAGTTGTTTGATAGAGGGAAGGATGTAAGTTTTCATTAAGGTATTTACATCACGTCAGATAATAAACGAATCCGATTATGTCAATCCTCCCTTGCTTGCATTAAAAAGGAAATATTATACAAGCTGTTGGCCATCTTCATTCACATGGTGTTAAATATAAAATAACACTGACGAAAAACTTTTTGGTGATGCGACAATCGTGCTGTTAGGCTTAGTATTATATCAGTTTACAAAGTTCGCATACATTCCGTGTGTAATGCCTTTTAAAATCTGATGTATTCTGAATTTACTGACAAAATGTGCTCAACTTTAAATTACCCCTGGGCTCCCCAGGACTAAAATTTGGTCAATGTCTAATTTAAACTGTCTGACTGAATTTTATCATAAACATAAACTTAGAAAATCATGTTTTAAATTTAAATCCGATATTAATCCGATATTAATCCGATATTTAACAACCAAGAAGCTAAAATGTTATCGAAACCAGAACGAAACAAGCGTCAACATTGTTGCTACAATTACGTTTCCTGCCCTGCTATGTGTAAATCTTGTATAAGGTAATTAAAGGTAATAAGGTCGAGAAAAGAGTGTGTCAGCAATTTTGTTATGAGATACTATCCACGACGGAGAAAATCATTTTTTTTTTTTACTTTGTTTACTTTGCTTTGTTAATAATAAACAAATTGTTTGTTCTGAGATCATTTCTCAATTGTTCTATTTCTACTGACATCAGCATAGTGCAACCCTCAGCTCAAAATATAACAGTTTATTATCTTTAAAATATATATAAATATATACCTGTCTTCTCGTGTCTCCCAAATAGTCAATTAATAAGACAAACAAAGTCGAACTTTTGCGATTTCAGTCAACTTTGCTCGATTTACACAGCCACTGTACGATATATTTCCGGGAATAACATATTCACCATAAATGTTTTGAAGAACAGACTTTTTTTATATTTATTCAGAAAAAAACTCAATTAATAGCTCAAGAGATTTTTCAAGTTATTTGAAAGGATGAGCTTCTAGTTTTTTGTAGTAATACATAAGAACATTCAAAAACATAATCTTACAATTTACAAAATCTCTTCAAGTACACTTTAGACACTGTTTATGTCAACGGAAGGATCTATTTTAAGTAAGAATTCATCCAAAAATATCAAGGCTGCACCTTCCAATAAAGTGCTCTAACTTAAACAGTATCATAAGTTATTTTTTTCTTCACATGATCGCTCTAATAATAGACTTCCAGCTATATCAGTTATTCTACCTTTTTGCCTTTTTTATTCTACCTAATTTACGCCCGGGCACTTATTACAAATTTCCTAATATAGGGGATAATAAAAAAGATAATAAAAAGGGGAGATGCAATGGTGAACTATGTTTTAGGTAGATACTTCCGTTATAATAGTCATCCTGAATACCGTGAGTCAGTTTTACTTCTATAGAAATCTATGCCCTAGACACCATAGCCTAGAGTAAACAGAGGTTTTAAGGGGTATGCTTGTATATACTGGACACTTATCGGGACCTGGGCACTTATCAGGACCTCGGTACTTATGCGAACGTGGGTGCGTAATTATTTGGGTACCTAGCGGTTATTTTTTGGGGTTGCATATACTAACTTTCACTGAGAGACAGTTTTGTGAAGTTTTCTAAATCATTGTGGTCAAAATGTGTAAACACGGGGAAGGGAATTCATTTTTTTATCTTGAATCTTGATTTGTGGTATAAAATGACGGAATATTATTGTTTATTAAAGCGCTGAGCTATAAAATTGAATAATTACTATTTCTGTATATAAAAAATGGTTTTGGTTACGTAACCGTCTTCCAACTTGTATCTTGGGCGTTGACTTGCTGCCAGAGATGTGAATGGTATTGCATTACGTTACACTAAGGTTAGTGTACAGTCACACGTTTGTTCTTGTTAGGCTGATAGACTGCTTTTAAAGCGCATTGGAGGTGAGTGTTATTATTATTATTTCATTGTTTACGAATGTTAACCCAGAACAGCCTCTTCAGTTCCTTAAGGTACTGTTATCAATGAGGGTCCTGCGAAGGAGGTCTTAGAGCATTTAAAGTCCCCATTTGGGCTACGAAAGCTGTGATGACAGGAACAGCTCAACTAGAAAACCATCCTAGACATCACTCCTACTCTCTTGCTGAGTGCTGAGCAGAGAGGAGTGATTCACACTGTTATAGTCGCTGGCATGACTCAGTAGCGGATTGAACACGCGACCTCCCGAACAGGAAGCGAGCACTCTACTACAAGGCTACCAGTTGGTAGTTCTTTTCATGTTGCCATGGCTTAATAGGTCGGTACTTACGTGTTTTTTCTTTTATGTTGACAAAGACTGTTGGCATAGCAATAAACTCTGCTTTGTCTTTCAAGCTCATCTTTAAAAGTAGGAAAACTTTCCAACTTTTGAGTTGAAGGTAGCTATTTTCAAATAGTGCAGCGTGTCGCCGAAAATATGTCCACCGAAATTTTTGGATTTAATCCTTTTTTTATTTTTGGAGTTTTAAGCTGTATGAGGGTCGATGAAATGCTCCTTTTGGTCGATTTATTCCTTTCAGCAATCAATATTACTTTTAAACCTAATATCATGTAACTCTTTGCATTATTGAGAGTGGATGTGTGTCGTTGTGACACGTCCTGAAGTCTTCAAGCCAAGTGGCTTCTTGTTTTTAAATTTAGGAGCAACAGCAACTACTAATTGGACTTGAATGGAATGGGATTGAGATTCAAACACGGGTCACAGCGGACGCAAATTGAAGGTATGGGACTCAAACACGGTTCACAGCGGACGCAAATGGTATAAACTTAACAACTAGATCAGCACTATCAATATCTTTATCATAAGAAATATTTTACGATGAAGATAACATTCTTTAGTTATTCTGGTCATTAAAATACCTCTGTCGACCTAAATTTGGCGTCTCCATAAGTATTATAAGATTAGATTGGATTAAAGCCAAAGCGGTTATTAGAGGAAATACATGTGTCATGAAAAACGCCCTCCCTTGCTGATATCTCCCATGATTGCAAAGTTGATGAATAAAATGATATTACATACCATATCTCCGATTGAATGATGAATTTTTGTGGGATGAAGTAAAACCACTACTATCAGTAGTACTTGAAAGAGTGTAACTGTTTTTCAAGATACGAATCTTTTTTAAATGATAACTTTATTTTGATTGCACCGTTACGTTGGTTAAGAAGAGCATTTAACTGTAATACGATTAAAATCTTTGTCCAATGGCATTCCTTCGAAGCAAAAACTGACAAGATAAGACAGAAAGAGGTAGGTTTTTTGTTATCTGAGTAACCACAAAAATGTCTTAAGTAACACGCTTGTGAGAAACGAAATATGTTAAAAGTTGAAGCTAAAGGAGAGGAAAAGGAACGCTAATTATCGAAGTTGTGTGTAATTTGGTAGACATATTCTCGATCGTTTTGCCAAATTTACATACACTTTCTGATTGCTCAGTTCGTTAGTCTTCATATTCTAAGGGAAACTCCTGGCCTTTGATGTTTCACCGAATAATTAAAGATGTGTAAGGAATGTAAAGGCATTGATATAAAAAATTTAATCTCTTGTCACCATACTAGTGGTGTTTAATGCCTTGATAGTTATTTTTTTTTTAATTTTTGATGAATCATTCTTGGAAATACCTCTTCTTTGAAAATTTCTATCTGAAATGAAATATCTGTCCAGACAAACTAAATGATAGTATGTTAAATCTTCTATTTAGTGAGAGTTACATTCCATGCATTTTATTAAACTTTTATACTTTGTGCATATTTATTAGTCATTGAGAGATCAAAAATTTGCCCACTCGTATGAATGATAAAAATCAAAATGAAAAGTAATAATCAAAAAAATGCATGAGTCAGCAGATGACGTCAGTTGGCTATCAGTTACATCACATACCCCACTTTGTCATCATTCTAGATCGTTATGCTAAAACGTAGACGTTCAAATCACTCAAATATACTGTCTTGATGTTAGATGTCAGAGATCTTTTCTGAATTTCTGTTTACTCCGTGTTAATTCTCTGTCATCAAGTTTCGCCTCGTTTCTATACATTCTATTATTTTACTAATAACTTGTCTTTATTAGTTAGTAATATTTATTTATTATTTTCATTAGACAGTGGGAAAGTTAAAATCAATTAAAATCTTTAAATCCAGAACATACTTGGCCACAACATGGTGGAAAACAGAAATTCGTCTCTTTTCGGTCTTAACTAGGAACTTTCCAGCAAACAACGAAACGAATTTATGGCTTGGTTTGTAGGGACCAGTTTGAAGGAATTGTAAGGCAAAACGTCAAAGCCAGAAGTTTCCGTGGTCAAATCTTCCTGTCACAAAACGCCTTTTTAGCTTTTGTGTTAGCTTAAGGTTGTTTGAGGTCTCCTGAATACGAATCGATAGTATTTTATTTTTTATCCACTGCCCTATAATGTTTATGTAATAGAAGGCGGGGCATATTTTGTAATTCGTCATCACACAGCCTTGAAATTGTTTTTCCAAAAATTGATAAACTTCGGTGATGGAAGATAAGTATTGACACCCAAGAACAAGAAAAAACAAAAGATGTATAGATTAGATATGTTTTTATGTTATTTTCACGCCCTTCTTCATCGCATATGGTAGGATTTAGACTGTCGGACGGATTTTTACAAATCGATATTTTTTGAGTTAATTAACCATTTGATTATTTAATATTTTTAGCATTTATGAAAGCTCTTGTCAAATGAATCGCAACAATGTAATAAATAGTTTCAAAACTCATATGATTATTTTTCTAATCCTAGAACTTTGTGGCAAGTCCGTCCGACAGATTTATTTGTATCGACTTTTTTATGTATAGGAATTAAAAATAGTGAAGCAGCTGTAAAAACCATCGAGATCATCAACCTAACTAGCATAGATTCAATTTCAGCTTTCCAAAATTTGTTTAAGTGTGCCATTTTAAGTTAACTTGAGCATAAAGCATTTAGTCCGTCCGACAGATCTATTGTAACTTTAATAATAGTTACCATATTGATATAAACGACCAGCAGTGCCAAATTAAGTTTTCTTATTTCCATTATTTGTGGCCAAAATGTCTATTAAAGCCGTTTTCACGGCATAAAAAGAAAATGAGGACATGAAAATTAGGGTAGCAAAGCATGAAAATCCGTCCGACAGTTATATGTTTGTTTTATTATTTTACCGCTAATCTATCGATTGGTTACGTTTTAAACATATACAAAACCTAAGTTTGTCGTACCTTTTCACCGTGTACGAATGGGTACGTTACAACTGTAAAGAAACCATTGCATTGCTGTTTGAAAGATACCATTACAGTGTAGTTTGACGTAATACAATTCATTGAAAAAGATTTTTTTAATTTCTTGTATTGTTTTGAACACTGATGTTTGGAGGCAAACTATTGAAGTCTACGAGAAGAACAATCAAAAGTAAGTGTCTAAAACGGGTCTAGATAAATTTGATTTTGGATTTTGGATTTGACGAGTACAATAGTCTATTTTGATCTTTTTATTAGAATGGGAGGACCGAAGACAAACAAAGATAAAAGTCTTGCAAACAAAGAGTATTGTAAGAAGTATCGCGAGAAAAACAAAGAAAAATTGAAGGAAAAAGAAAAAGAGCGAAAGAAATTTGAAAGAGAATACGAGAAAGTGGTTTGCCCAGAAAAATATAAAAAAAGATTAAAAAAGGACCGCGAAAGAGCAAAAGCATACCGTAACCGTAAGAAAATGGAGAAAAGCCTAGCCGAAACACCATCTCAATCTTCGTCATCATCATCGTCACAATCCACTAGTGCATTCAGTTGTCGGCAGTCACTTCATCGCAGTGTAAATAGAGCAGAACGGTTCCTACCAAATAGTCCTAGGAAGAAATCTGAAGTACTTACTAGTTTGGCTAAGAAGTATGAACTTCGGATTCAATATCAAAAGAAACGTGGACGAAAAGCGAAACTGTTGACTTCAGATCAAGAGGACTGGCTGATGGAAGTGTTCGAGCGGTCTGATTTAACTTACACCACTCCAGGCAGAAAAGATCATGCTTACATTGGTAAGTGTAATGGTGAAAAGCAATATGTTCAGAAAAGATATCTTCTTTGGTCACTACGAGATGCTCTAGAAATAATCAACGGTGAAGCGGGCTATAAGGAAGAATTCGGAGAATCCCTATCATTTGCCCGTTTTTACCATTTCATCAAAGGAAAGAAGCAAATAATCTTGCAAAAAGATATTCCAGAGACGTCGTGTCTTTGTGAGATATGTGAAAATGCAGAGTTAATGGCAAAAGGCATGCGTAAATGCAAACGGGGACACCCGACAAATGCCCATGAGATTGTCGAAAAATATTCCTGCGATTCAAAAAACATCTCGTGCATTACAAATGCATGTCCTAAATGTCGTCCAGATGAAATTCTAAGCTCATGGGACGAAGCAGAAAGTACAAGCAGTAGTGATAGTGATGAGGAAGATGACAATATTACATTCTGGACATGGACGCGAGAGGAGAAAAAAATGAAGAAACTATCTAAATCGGTAGTAAAAACTGAATTCTACAAACTGTGGAAGCAAACTGTCATTGACCTTAAGGCGCACATCCACCGAAAGCGAGTACAAGTTGAGTCGTACAACATACAAAAAGCTGAATTGAAGGAAGGGGAAGCACTATTACACGTGGATTATAGTGAGAGCTACAAAAACAAACAACAAAATGAGGTGCAGAGTGCATATTTCGGCCAAACATCGTTTAGTCTGTTCACTGCTTGTGGTTATAATGTTGACGAGAATAATGTGCTTGTTAAGCGTCCAATCTGCGTCGTAAGCGAAAGCTCTGACCACTCAAGAATAGCTGCTTTAACATGTGTTGATATGGTTATCAAGGAAATGGAGAAACATATACCTTTAAAAAAGGTCATTTTATGGAGTGATGGCTGTGCTGCGCAATTTAGATCCCGCTTCGTTTTCAAATTGCTATCAGAATACCGCCCCGACCTACAACTTGAATGGAATTATAACGAAGCGCACCATGGGAAAGGACCAATGGATGGGATTGGAGGGACAGTCAAAAATGTGATCTACCGACAAGTGCGATCGGGCAAAGTTACAATCAATTCAGCCGAAGAATTTTACAAAGCTGCTAATCTTTTTGTTCCGGCAATTACAACCTTATTTCAGAAAGAAGAAAATGTCCTTTCCGAGCCGGAAGATATCAACCAAGCCCCGTCAATCCCCGCCACATTGAAGATACACAGATTTACCAGGATGGATTCTTCCGATTGTACCTCCGCCTTTTCATTTTACTTTCTTTCGAATTCGAAAGAATCTTGTTTCACGCAAATTTATTCTAGATTAAATAAAACATGCGGTCATGTTGAAAGGGAGTTTGATACCCTTGCCATGTTTAAATCAACATGTGCTTACTGCAACAATCAACATTTGGGTGAGAAAGAAGATGAAGACTGGTTAAAATGTCCGATCTGTGTTCAATGGTTTCACGAGACATGTTTCGAGTACTAGATAATTAAACTGTCGGACGGACTAAACTAAACTTATCGTTCCAATATATATGACATTTCTGTAAATATACTGTTGTGATCAGGTAATATGTTTCCAGATTTCTAGGTAGTTTGGTATACTTTAGTATTTATTTTTCTTTTAAGCTTCGTTCTTAATTTATTTATGTAGCAAGTTTGAGCCGAAAAACAGTCGGACGGACGGTATGTCTTCTTTTCGTATATTTTTGAAAATAGTTAGAATATAGTGTAAATGAAGATAAAACCTTTTCCGTAAGGGTGTTTTCGTCAATCATGAACATTTTTAACTTTGTTTTAGTAATTTGAAATATATTGTTCAAAAACATCCATCCGACAGATCCGTCCGACTGATTTACAACGTTGTTCAAAAGTTGTTGATGTTTGAGAAACTTAGTTGTAATTAAAAAGATTTTGTTATATTTCATTCACATAAAGAATATATTATCTAACCAAGTTCCATTAACCAATCAAAAACCCTTTTTTCGATAAAAAGTAATTATGAACGTAATGAAGTAAAAATGCACTGATTTATCGAATCCGTCCGACAGGTCGACATAATGTCTCATATTTCACTTCAAAACAAAAATGTCCTTTTTCAAAGTAACTTTTTTGAAAGAGCTTAGAGTGGTCTTTTTTTAAGCAAAATTACATTTACCAAATATTACAGGGCTATTTTTTATTGACCCTTAAAGTATCAAAAATCCATCCGACAGATTTACCAATTAAAAAATATGCTCGGCGGTTGTGAGGGGCGTCTAATGGCGCATCTCCTCCATCAGACTGGAACTCTGCTTGAATGTGATTATTCGTAGTTATTTTGTTGCTCAGCTCCTTCTTAGGTGCAAAACAGCGAGAAAATATATTATAATGCGATTTTCTAAAAGTGTAGAAGTGAGGTTAAAAACAACATAAATTGAAACATGTGACCACTTTGCAAGCAAAACTTAAATAAACCATATGATCTTTGTCTCGTTACATGGCGACATACCATCATAGGAAAGCTCACAGCAGAACACTATGTCACTATAATATCGAGTCATACTTTTGGAAAAATGAATGATATATCTTGTGAGGGTGTCTTCAATCAACCGAAACTAGGTAAAAATGATGAAGAGCTGAGTTTTGCTAGCCTATAAATGGTGACTGCCCCTCACTCGCTATAGCATATACAGTGGAACCTCCTTAAAGCGGACATCCTCTAAAGCGGACACCTCCTTAAGACGGACAAAAAATTTTGTCCCGGACGAAACATCTGCTTACAATATTTTCTTGTTCTTTTATGATAAGGATTATTTAGTTTGTTAGCCAAGGAAAGAAGGATCATTCAGTTACGAACTTACGAATGAAGAACTCCTACAAAAATGCAAAACAGAAAGTATCATTCAACACATACAAAGTCAACAACGAAACTACGTTGCACACACCATTCGTAAACCAGACACCAGCATTACAAAAAGACTGCTCTTCAACAACAACAAAGGTCGACAAATAACACTTTACAACACAGTCATCATAAATGAATGTACCACACGCACCGTAGCGCCCTCTCACAACTCTATTAAGAACAGATTTGTATTAGTTCGGCCAGTTAGGTTTCGACCGGTCAATATCTAATGTAATTTAGATTGATCTAATAATATATATATATATATATAAGTGACAGCCTTTTCTTGCCCAACTGGGCAATAGCAAAGGGTAATATGGGCATGCCTTATGGGTTCACGACGTACGAGTAGAATTTCTTCCGAGTTTCTGGCCAAAATTGGCAAAACCTGTCCAAGGCGGACACGTAAGTGTCTGCTTTAAAGAAGTTCCACTGTACTTTGCTCAAATTTTTTATACGGCCGTGCTATTAAAAAGGGATTGCGAAACAGGTTGATAGTTATTAACGGTTGGAGAAATATGTTATGAAATCCTGTAACATATTAACTAATAAAAAATCTTATAAACCATAGGAAGCTGTTCTATATTTGCCAGTTCAACCTGACCTAATCTTTGCATCCCGCAACTTAAATTGGCTTAAACCGATTATGCTCTTTGTAGTTCTATTGGCGTCGATTAAGGAGGCGGTAATAAACAAGCCTACACTTCATTGGAGTACAGAAATACACGCAATTACCCAAAACAAATAATATTCTAACCGCTCAACTGTCTTGACATAAGGTTTTATCCGACCTTGTACCAGCAAAGAGATCAAACATATGAAGTTTTGTGTAACATATTTGAGACAAGACCAAGGATGAACAACACCAGGTATTTTGTTGTTGTTGTTGTTGTTGTTGTTGTTGTTGGATTTCAATAAAAAAAACAAATTGTATCGTTCAATCAAGCTGCCTTCAGAAGATGCCGAATAAACCATAGAAAAACGAACTTTTGACGAAAGAAAAACAATTTTTAAGGATGGCTTTCCATCAACCCTGGTTGTCGTGGTTTTCCATATGTCACCAGCGGTTCGCTTTTGAAAGTGGCGACTCGTATCTAAATGCATCTAAAGATGGTTGTTCAATTAAGCTGATTCCGTAAAGAGTTAACTCGACAGGAACGTCTATTCACTTCGCGAGCCTCTTGCATTATACTTGAAGTTTTAATCAGAGATTAACCTTTTTAATCCTTTCTCAAAATAACTTGAACTTTGATACGCATGGAACTTAAAACATTTTAAGTTTTTTGTTCTCTGTTATAATTAAAGGCCTGTTGTTATAATCACGTGACCTAAAATAGGTTGAAAGGGTTGTTTCAATTGGTTCAGAGTTGGGTACGCGAAAACCAGAACGCATTATTTAAGTAAAACAAATCCTACAATCTTCCTTGTTGGAAATTATTCATTAGTTGATAATAATTTAGGAGAAAAAGAGGGAGAACTAGATTCAGCCTTAAAATGAGAAAAACAAACAAACAAACAAACAAACAAACAATGAAATAAACTACATTAAACAAAACAACAACAACAAATATCCAATGGAATTTACCAATACTCTTTTCTGATCATAAATCAATTAATTAAAATTGGCACACTTGAAAGGTCGACTTAAATGTGATAATCTATCTCATCAAATAATAACAAACAACAGCCAACTAAAAAACAATCGCTTTGTTTTCGTGTTTCGAACTTTCCCCAAAAATAATTCAGCCGTTAAAGAAGGAATGGTTCAGGAAACAAATAGCTGACAAATATCAAAATAACCAACACACTGAATGATTGATTCCCTCGCAGAGATTCCCCGATTCTCTCGCGGAGATTCCCCGATTCTCTCGCGGAGATTCCCCGATTCTCTCGTGGTGATTCCCCGATGAAAAACTGCTGAATTCTCTTTCTCAGCAATTCATTATTATATTTAATACAGTGATGCTTGATGGTGTGAAGTATGCTGTGAGTGTGCTTGTTTAACAAAATATTTACGGTTCAAGTCTCACATTTTTGTTTGAAAAAACGAGGCAACTTAGATAAAATGGCAAAGGTCCCACACGTCTACTCGGGAATGTTAAAAAAACATGGAATCGTGGACGAAATGTGGTAATATAGAGGTTGACATGTTGATCAAAAAGATATATGGGATTGCATATGATGAGCCGTTCGATCGATCAAAATTTTTGTCAGCATTTGACGTCACGGCTCTGAAACTCCCCTTAAACCTTGGAGGCCAAAAAACGTCTGTTGTCCCCACTGGTTTTGAAGACATTTACCCCAAAAGATCGCGTTCTATAAAGTCTGCAACGCAATGGCTACACTTTGTACTTATTGATATCTCATCGTACAGTGCGCACGAATACATAACAGAATAAAAACTTGTGACGTAATCAATTTTTCTCGAAATCAGTACAAAAACTGGAATGACTGAAGCAGTGAAGGTATTAAAAGAATCCCATTTTTAGGATATTGATGCAATCAAAATATCATGCTTGGTGTCAAATGTCAGTTTCCTCGCCGGTTAGGGTAAGGTTTAACACTGATCAGCGTGTTCTATTAGGTCTGCAACACAGTGGTTTCACTTTGTGCCAACTGACGTCATGCTGTCACGTCTCTATACAATGCGAATGAATAACAAAGGAAAATCTTAGACTCGATCAATACTTCCCAAATTCTTTAAAAGTTGCATAATCTGGGATGATCAAAGTAGTAAAGAAACGATTTTTCATAACTTTTGGAACCTCGAAGCAGAACAAAATTGCATTATGTCAACAAACCTAAATGACGTCATAATTGATCTTTTCAAATATCTATGACGTCATAATTGATCCTTTCAAATATCTATGACGTCATAATTGATCTTTTCAAATGTGCTCTATCCGCACTAGAGGATTAAGTCATGTCAAGTGTAGTTTCAGATCAGTTAAAACATTTTGTAGGTGTTGTAATGTTGTAGCCTGTCAAAATATTAATAACAGTCCCATAGTTGCGTCATATTTGCGCCTTAAATCCAGAGTTTTATAGAAGGTGGGGCAGATTAACAGGGGAATATTGGGCTTACGTGATCACGTGATCTTTAACTTTTTGGTACCACACCTCCCCTCTAAATAGCTTTTGGTACTGCACCAAAAATCTCAAGATCGTATTACTTCTTATGATTTCATATCTGTTATCGACCATACAAGTAAACGCCCACTTAAAAATCCAAACACATAAATAGCAACCTAGATTAATTATGGTCCATCTTAACCAAAATTGTGCAATATCAATGCAAATTTGTTATTGATTAAATTGGATATATTGATTTCATTGATGTGATCCAACACAACATTCATTAACTTACGTGATGAAGGCTAAGAAGATTTTTCTTGCTGCAAACATTCTTTCGATACTTTTCATAGCTATTTCCATTTCAAGCAACCATTGGTTTAAAGTGAACCAATCAAATCTTCACGGTGGCTTATGGTTGACTTGTAGCAATTCCACGTGTTATGGTACTAAAAGTAATATTCAATCAAACCCGCTACCGACGTGGTTTGAGTATGTCCGAATAACCTATACTGGTTCTTGCATTTTTTCTGGTTTCTCACTCATATTTGGAACAATTTACTATCGGGATGGAACTGTGACCGGCTGTGTGACTGCCACTTTGTTAATGACAATTTCATGCGCATGTCAGCTCACAGGTCTGATCATTTTTACTTACAACACACGCTCAGGTATATTTGAGTTTGAATCCGTTAATTATGGTTGGGCTTTTCCCGTTAATTGGTTAGGATTCATATTTTCTGCCGGCATTCCATTTCTTGGAATTGATTTGGTCAAACGCGACAAACAAATGATGAAGAGTAGAAGTGTTTCTGAATTACCTGGAATGCTCACTTGATACCGTTTGCCTCAAATACTGTTCAATTGACAATCGCGAATTTGTTTTTGTCAACTCATGCATCGTCCATTTAAATATTTTTTAAGACTTTTGACAGTAACTCGTAGTGGGGAGCAACACCAAGTTAAGACTTGAAGGGGACTGACAAGATTTGGACACGCTTTTTAAAGAAAAAAGAAGATAGGTATTTATTTTACAGCACTAATAGTACACGGTTGTGTATGCATATATACATTATTAGGTGAAGGGTTTTTATTGCTAGTAAAAATCCTGATGAGATATACGTGTGATTTTAATTAATTTGAGTGTTTGTTTTATTTTAGTTTTGGTAAAGTAGTTTTAATTGACGGTGATATTATCTGTTAATAAATGTATCAAATGAAAATGTATTCTTTATCATATTGGCCATGCATGTTCAAATGTTGGCAATACGATGATTCCCACGAATGTGAATTCCATCAGAGTGAACAAAGAGCGAAATTTATTCAAAAATTAATTAATTAAATTGCATTTTCATTGGCTTACAAATCATATCATTACATCATTCGCTAAAAATGGCCGCTCGAAAGTGGAAGTCGATTTATCTCCAGATTATCGACCATTAGCCACATTCCTGACATCAACCAGCCTGTTATAATTACTGATGAGACTCAATATTTACTTCTGAGATGTAAAATTTTACTTGTATCAAAAGAAACATCATTACTTTGCACGTTTTTTCGAATGTTCACGTGAAGCTTCTAATGACTTTGTAGGGACATATTCAAAAACAACTCTACCAAGTTATATAAACGTCCCTACAGATACATAGCGAATATAGTTTCGTGTAAACAAAACATGATTTTCTGGAATGTGGCTAATTTGGTCATGTGAGCAAATTCGTTTCCAGCCAAAACTCCGTGGACTAACTTTCCTTCAAAACGTCAATCTGAACTTGTTTTTTTACATCACTTTTTTTTACATCATCGGAAAACCGGCGGCAATGTCGTCGTCGTCGTCATCAAACTTGACGTACATGTCTTCTTCGAAAGCATCGAAATTCATATAATTAATCTGAAATAAAGGAGAATGAATTTTGAATTTAAATCATGACTTCTCAAGCATAGTGGAAATAGTTGAAGCAAACAATGTTAAAGCGATTTGTTGATATTAGTCACTTTCGAATCGTTTGGTAGTTACGGTTGAAAACAATTCACTTTGGAATCGTTCCAAAATATATTGCATAATCATTTCTTCGATATTAGTTGACAATTTCGATCTTGAAATAACATGGCAGTTCTGAAATCTTTCTCGCACTTACTTCATCTTGATGCAATAACCCCTCAAACGTCAGTTGTAGGTCTTTAAAGGAAGGTCTTTGGTTCGGGTTTTCTTCCCAACAGTCCATCATAATATCGTAACTAACAAACGAAATTGAGATTCTATCACTCGTATAAACGCCTAACGTCACCATGAGTCCATAACGTTCTATTTTCCGTTATCCTATGAGCGTTATTAACCTAACTGGGTACAATGTGTGTAGTACGCATGCGTGTAGTCTAATCAGAGATTATCAATGTAATATTATGTCTTCATATTACATTAATTACGAAAACCTCCGATATTTTTGTTCCAGGGACAGTTTTCGATTATATTTTTCCTTTTTTCCTTTGGTCATACAAACCGAAACATTGGAAGGAAATTTTTTTTCACCGGAGTTTTTTCTCCGACACTTATTGACGAAAATTGGCGATAATAAAATGATCATTTATTTACTCTTACTTTGAAATTTTGTGGCTTGTCGTCGAATTTTAAAAATAATGAAAGCAATTTCATGATTTCACTGGAAGAGTAACCCATTTAACATACGACGTTAATCCGACGTTGTTTTATTGTCGTTCTAACGACACAACCAAAAACGATATCATTATTTCTAATTGCGACTTGAAAAAAGCCATTTCAAAATCCTACAATAATTGGAAGTTTATAATCGTGAGTGGCATCTATTATAATTTTGTATTTGTATGCTATTAATATCAATTATTCACTTACAACCAGTTCTGACGTTCTTTCGACGTCAAAACAACGTTTGTAAAACATCTTTGTGCTTACTGAGAAATTATCAATTTATCTATCGTGGAAAATTTAATGAAGTCTATAGCTCTTTATTCAAGGAAAATACAGTGACATCAGAAACCTAAGGAAGATTAGAAACAAAGTCGACATTGTCACGATGGTAAAAGTTTGATGCAATATACTTACAGCTTGTTGCTGCAATGTGATGGTTTCGGCATTCGATATGACTGTTGCAGCAAAGAGACGACATCTTTTGACTTATATCCAGGATAAGGCGATGCACCTTCATGAAAATAAAATTAAAAAAACACCATCTAATAACGATGTAATTCACGTCGTTCGGTCATGTAAGCCTGTCCTTATAAAATTTCGAAGTAAAGTTAAAAAGTATCGTTAGAAAGTACCGAAGTATATAGGTAGTCTCGAAGTAGCAATGGAATATCACTCTCCATTGAAAAGTCAAAAACCATAAACGACTTAAAGAGAACGAACTTTTCATGGTCAGACGCCGAAAATCTGGCCAAAGAGAACCTAAATGAATGGTACAGAATATGTAAAGAATATATAAAGACAAATTAAAACATTTTCGAATTTCAAATCTTTTGTTAGGTAATGTAGATTTATTTACGGAAAAGCCTATGATGACTGGAAAGAAAATAGTCCGTTGGCGAAATGTGGTATTTTGCTTTCACCCATACAATTAGTATATGGGTAGGGTCATTGCCCTTAAAAAGTCGATTTTTCGAAGTTCTTATTAAGCTACCATCAGACAGGGCTTGAAGAGTAGATCTCTAAAATAGGGCCATTTGTCTAATTTGGTCGGCTTAGTTTTCAGAATTGGACGAGACGTCTTTGAAATTTTGCCGACTCAGCAAAAAAGGGCCAAAAACGTCGAAAAACACTGAGTCAGCAAATTTTCAAACTCAAATATCTGATGATTTAGCCATGGAAACTTTATAAACTATACCTCTAATCGAAAGTACTCTTCTAGACTCGTCTGATTAAGGTGTTTTTTTTTCACTCGAAGATTTCCTTCAAGCCCTATCTGGATGGTACAATCAGCTTAATAAGAACTTCGAAAATCGAATTTTTTAGGGCAATGACCCTACCCAATTCAAACCCTATAAAAAATTTTCCCCAGCTATGCCAGCCTGTCAAAAACCTGCTTTGAAGTGCCAAGGGACCATATAATGAGAAAATAAAATAAAAACCCATAATATACTAATTGCATGGATGACCAAAAGAGCGCCAACGGACTAAAAATGGAAATATTTAAATGTTGTTAAGGAAAATCTCCACAAACGAAAAGTATACTCCGAATTTCAGTTTATACCTTTAAATAATTTGACAAACTTTCATTTTTGACAAATTTTGGTATGTTGTATGGTTTCACAGTGATAAAGTGATTACAAGTTCTCACATAACGAGGATGTAGAAGAACAATTTGACAAGAAAGAAATTATTAACGCTCTGTAAAGTTCTGCAACGTTTACCGCTTCCTTGACGTTACAAAATTTTAACAATGAGAAAGAAGAAAAGAAATAATAATCACATGACCGGAACCGAGAAAATTCTATGTCCGAAAAACAACTAATGGTACATCGCAGCTACTCAGATGATTTCAATAAAAAAACACTGTCATAAAATCATGGAATTAAGCTTCCCAGAAACTCATCGGGTTTAATTGGAAACTAAATAATAAGGCCATAAAACGGTATTAATCCGTTTTTTACGATACATAAAAATACTGACCTAGTGTTATAATTTCCCAAAAACAGATTCCAAACGACCATCTACAAAATATAAGTGATATTTATACTTTATAATTTCAGGTAATGAAGCCCCTATTTTTTCTCTCAACAGGTGAAACAAAAACCCAGTGGGGAAAATCGTGAAAAAGTCACTGCGATGAAGAGCATTTTTATTGAAATAGTGTGTATATTTCTTTAAAAATTTCAACAGATTTTTCAACAAAATTACCTACTGACAAAGAGATGTAATGAACTTACACATCGCTTATTGTGGTTGTGGTTCCATAGAAAAGGGATTCAGGTGCCATCCATTTAACGGGTAATTTAGCCTACACATGAATACAGAATACTATAAGGTTTCACTTATTTCTGCGCAGCATAATGTGGTCAAAAACCACAAAAAGCCACTTTTTAATACCTTTGCTTGTTTTAATGACAAGAAAATAATCCTGAAAGTTACAAATATTTGATATAATTTACATAAATAGTACCATACGGCGTTGAATCACTTTGTATGTAGAGTGCTCAATATAAGAAAATTATAGAAAAATTATAGAAAATTATAGAGCGTTTATAAAACAAAAAAACATGAAACTCAGAGTCACTGCAAATCTGTGTTTTTTTTTAATTAATTCTGTTTCAACATATATGTAAAAACGCTTGATATATTTTACATATATACAAAATTTGCACAAAACGAAAAATTGGAAGGTGGTGATTTTGAATTTGCCTGTCATTTTCCAGATTTGACCAAAATTGAGCAATTGTGTGGAATTTGAATCAATTTTTCGAAATCTCTCAAATTTTACAAATGATTATAGTTATAAAAATTTTTGGTTCATGGAAACATTTGATTGATGCTGACTTTGGCCAAATTTCAACAGTTCAAATTCCATATTGTTTTTATTTTTCAAGAGTGGTGTTGTAGCATAAGCAGTGACTGACTTGATGTGTTAGTGATGTGTTAATTAGGTGAACTGTGTATAAAATACAGGATGTGAAGTGGAAATTTTAGTCTCTCAGATAGGAAGCATGGAGAGTCGTGGTGTTGTATTAGTACAGGGAGTGTGGTGCAGTATAAGTGTATAGTAGGGTGCATTGTCCTGTTCTTGTGTCCTTGTCAGTGGTGATTTTGTTTCAGTGTGACGCGCAAGGTTGATGTGTCGTTTATTAGTAAATCAACAGTTCAAATTCTATAGAAAAGTTGCATGTGACAGTGATAATATCGAATTTAGAAAATCGAATTCGAATAAAGAATTTGAAAAAGGAGGTATTGAGAATGTTAAGGTGATTGCAATACCATTTTGATTCATATGACGCTTCTTACTTTTCATTTCAAATATGCAATGAAGTACTTGCTTTGATTTGTGATCTCCCTTTAGCTTTAAAGGTTAAATAAAATAATTGCAGACAGTTCAAACCTCTTTTTCACGTTTATATATTCCATCAGCACCTGTCACTCTTGCTAAACCAAGATCAGCGACTTTACAACAACGATTTTTCGAAACTAATATATTTCGACAAGCCAAATCACGATGAATTATCTGTTAATAGAGAGCATGCAAAAAATCATACTAATTATTTACATGGTGTTTTCTTTGTGCAAATGGATGGAATCTTAAAAGCTAATGAATCACTTACATTCTGGTTCGATAAATGATTCATTCCAGATACAATATCATGAGCAAACGTGATAAAATCTTCTTCTGAAAACATGGAGTAAGGTTTTCCATCTTTTTCTGGTTGTTGTTTAGATTTTCGCAGTACATCCAGCAAATCACCAAATGGTAGATACTCCACTATCATAGCCATATTCCCTATCATTCACAAAGATCATTAAGTTAATTCACCACAGTTATTACCATAGTTTCCATATATTCTGCAGAACTACATTGCAGCCATTGCCATGACATTTATTAACAAACCTTTTCCTGTACAGCAACCAAGTAATTGAACCACATTTTTATGGGGAGGCAAAGATTTCATCAGTTTGAGTTCTTCTTCAAAGTCCACTTTATCTTTTTCACATGCTTCCTCTAATTTGATATTAATCAGAAGTGAGGAATAAGAATTATAGACAAGGTTTTCCTAAAATAATATTAGAATCTGCGGTCACATTAAGTCACCTTTGAGAACTTTCACTGCAACTATAGATGTCCCACTTTTTCTACCAATATTTTCTGCTTCAGCTTTGAACACCACTGCAAAATTGCCTTCCCCTAATCTTTGTAAGATATTCAAACTGTCGCGAGGAAACTCAAAATTATAATCAGAAGCAACTAAGTATTCATCATCTAAATATAAATTATGAGATTCAAGATATATGGTGCCGCAATTACAATACATCATACTGATCAAATTTATGCAAATTATTTTACTGACCATCTTGTTGTTTCATTGACATATTTTTCAGTTCATTTATAGATGTTTCTACATCCAATGCATCCACATAGATATTGTGCTAAATGATGAAACATGTTGTGAGGTAAAGTAAATAATCTTCTCACCAAATATTTTCAAATTGAGTCAAAAACATAGAAAGAATGATATTTTCTTCCACTCTATGCAACTACCTTATATTACATATGCATTTATTAGGCCCTTTTTCACCAAATATCACTTACAGGTCGGAATGGTAGCCTAATGTTGTCACTAGCTTGATTAGCTGCTTCAATTTGCCTATTCCATTCTTTAATAATGGCATCCTGTGTCTTCTTCCATTTAAAAAATATCAAAGCTCCAACAGCACTAGCAAGCACTAACACGCCTACCAAAGCATATGCAGCAACTAAACAAAGCAAGTGTGTAAATTTTGAAACTGTTATGCTTATTGTATCCTGAAGTCACACCATGTCAAAGAAAAATACTAAACATAAACAAAAACATAAAGGAAGACTTACTAATTTCATTACTTGGTCCATCATCATCATGGTCGTCACAGTTTTTAAAGCCTATTGAAAATGTTGCATTGGTTTTTGGACCAGCTCCTATGTCATTCTCAGCAAATACCTATGATGTAAACGGACATACATTACAAATGCTAAGAAAACTCTTCAGCATTCCGAAAAATGCAAAAAAACATGATTATGTATTATATAGTAATCTGGGTAAAAATTTTCACCATGTCTAACTTCGAAAATGATCTATACAAATCCCATGTCGAAAAAAGGTGACGAAAAATATAATCAAGGAATAACGACTAAAAAGTGTGCCCATGTTATAGAGCTTGAACAACTGAGAAAAAAAGTATGGGACTGTTTCTCTACGACCAACCCTTACAGATATATTGTCGATCAAAGGTTTTGGTGACGTCAAAGCTGCATGACCCAAAAGAAATTGGGCCAAAATTTTTTGTCACCCCATCACTATTGGTTCTCAAGATATTTCCCCAAAACATTCGATTACGGATGCAATGCAATGGTTCCCCATCATGTCATGTGATACCATATAAAAATTGTAAATAAAAACTCATGGCCTTACGGAGAATAAGATTGAGAAGGTTTTGACAGTAAAATTCAACAAAATTTATCACTTTGTAAAATAAATATTATATTATATCTATTATATATAAGATAATATTTCTACATACTGAGCACACAAGATATCTTGTGCCACATGGTTGGTCGAACATAGCAAATGTCTCAGTTTTGTTCTTGTCTGTATATAATTTTGATATTGTTTCCTGGCTGCCACATTTAGCGTTAATGGTGATTCGATCTGATCCAATAATTGGTGGAAAAGAGAATGATAGCTTAAGCTTCCGTGAAACTAAGCTCAGGACTACATTCTGTTTGAGTATAGCTGAAGGTGCTAAAACAAAATTAAATACAGATTTCACAACAACAACAGGAACAGGAAGAATGTGCTGATCGTCCCCAGATAAATTTTCTTCACAGAGAAATTCGTGCTGTTGTTAGCATCCTAATGCTTCTTTTTCACAAATCATTTGGAATATTCAATCTAGAGAGTAGCAGCTGATGGTATTCAATCACAACAGTAACAACATCAAAAAGAAAAAAATTTTATCCATGGTTCAACTTGCAACAATTATTAAAATCGTGTTATAAAATTTGCAGCAACATTACATTTCTATGAGGGAATTATCTTTACCATGATCGCTTTCAAAATGTATTTACCTGTTTTATTGGTAGTGAAAAAAATATGATCATCATTACAAAATCTTGGGTAGTTAATACTCTTTCTTGATGCATTATTTACTGAGCACACCACAACTCCATACCGTTTATAAGGGATTAAGCCAGTTTTCACAAATTCCAGTGATTTGAGGTTTCTAGTCCAGTTTGATATTTTGCAATTATTTTGACAGTTAGGTGATGATATCCCAAAGTCATATAAGGTCTTCAAAATTGGATCTATGATTGATGGTTCTTTCCAAGAAAATGCAGCAGATGTACCACTGACAAAGGATAATGTAAAATTCTCTGGTTCATTTGGTACTCCTATAATTATATAATAATTGATAAACACAACAAATATCAATGCCGTAATATTGCTATAATAACTTTATTCTTAAGACAGTATATAAAACTCATCTTTTGAAAAGTTAATTGACAAAAATCAATAACAACATAATGAATTTTTACTGAGAATAATGATTTAAATCTTTGTGAAATGTTGATTACTTTCTTGTAAAGGGAAAAATCTTTCAGATCGCAAGTTACATGAAAATATCGACACCATTTCATAACTTTTGTGCTTAATGACACTACCACACATAGCTGACTTAATCAGTACTTTCGATGTAAAACAAGTAATTTCCTCATCAAGACTAGTCCTTTTTATCCTGAACATCAACGAAAATAACTTTGTTTCCAAACTTCTTGTTTGTTACTGCACTGCATGTACCTAATGACTATCTCGTAAGCAGCTTTAAATAACATCTTCTGAATGAATTATTGATAGTCCTTTTACCTCATGTTTTTTTACAATAACAAAATAGACAAATGCAAAACAGTTGCATAACAAGTTTCAAAACAATTACGAATCTGCAAAATTAAAGGTTAACTTACTGTAGCAAGGTTTTTCATAATCTTCAGCTTCTTCATGGAACCTGAGAAATAAATTGTCACAAAGACATCTCTGGAAACGACGATCTGCGAAACTGTTTAACCCACATTTATAGCAAGTACCATTTTTTATGAATTCATTACCAGTGCAATCTAGATTTGACATTAGAAACGCGTCACCATTGTAAACCATTGTAGTCTTGTTATTGAAAATACTGCTGGAGTAACTCTAACATTATCAAAGCTCCTTTCTTATTCATACTATCTGTTAACGCGACCATGTTGTAACAACTGCCTCATGTTTTAGTGCACCTACGTTACAAAGGCCGTTTGATTTCTTAGCATAGGATTTTGTGAATACGGTCGTAGAGTTCCGTCTCTCTCAAGTAGTCGGACTCGGAGATTAAATTCATCGGAAACAAACTTTTTTGTGAAAATTTTCATTTCTCATTTTACACACTCCAGACAATATGTTATATACACTTTGAAAATACTGTCTTTCTAAAACATTCCCGTCGCCAAAAAACTTTAAAAACAATTTGTGAGAGAGCTACTAAGGTCTTATTATTCGGCTATCTTTTGTCAGAATTTTGTTGATTCTAATAGAATTAAAGTATATTCCAATCAAATCCTATTAAAAAACAATGACTAAAACCTGTAAAATACCTTGTAAATATCAAAATATTATCGTTTTTCATGAACTTTTCCTTTACGCCATAGAAATCTATATCTATATTTGTACGCCAATCCATCGTGAAACAATGATCGGCATAAAAACGTTTACTGAACGTCGAGGGCGAATTTAAAATTTCACAGGGAAGTTCCTTTTCGCAGGAGGAGATTTAATATGCATTTACTTTTGCGCTTTAAGAATTGAAATAAAAGCGAGTGGGAGAAGCTTAAATCAAAAGATTATTACGGTAGCAGCGTAAGCGAATACCGTATTAAAACACCCTTGGACTCCTACTACTACTACTACTACTACTACTCCGGCCGAAACGGCAGTTTTTAGCCTACGATTTAGAGTATGCGAATCCCCACTAAAAACTCAATATACATTCTAATGAACGAACGCAGCCTTTTGAATTTTCGAAGGTTTTCAATCACATACATTTAAAATACGTTTTCTTTGATATTTTATCACTTAATTGATGAAGGAATGGATATTAATCAAATAGGTCTACATAAAACTGGGACTTTTAGTTACTTTTATGTTACTGAATCAATGAACTTTGGCACTTGAAAATAGATATGTTTTTCGTGTCAGTAAAGCACAGATCAGACTTTCTTATTACTTTCTACGTTTGTTAGCTATCTGTTCTGTCTTTGAACATCAAGGTTTTCAAAAATCGAGTTAAAAAAAGGCAGTTATCCGTTTGAATTCATTTTCGGTTTCAAAAAATTATAATTCAAAACATGCATTTTTTTTTTTTTTTTACATTTTTTTCTTATAAAAAAAACGTACGTTATAAACAGCTCATGCATGTATAATTCTTTTGTCTTCTAATAAATTAAATTGCTGGTGTGTTGCGATTAGACCCTATTTACACGAGTTAGTAATTTTAAACATTATAATATCGTTTATGCTTGTTTTCCACCAGTAAGATATCTCAAGAAATAATGTTTACAGAACGTTTAAGAACTAAAATTTCAAATTTAAAAGTATTCTTGTGGCAAGTACTTTTGCTGCTACCGTTTTGCGCCATCTGGCTCTTGTTTATCTACCTACTGAATGAAACTATACCTAAATAATGCAATAGCTGTGAGAATACCAGTTTTGTTCATAAGACCTTTTATTTCTCCATGGAGAAAGTTGAAGGAAATTAAAAAAAAAAAAATAGAAAGAATTTCTCAACGTTGATTGGGTTACCCACAGATGAAAATACGGGTTCGATTATTCGAGTATAAAACACAGGTTGTTCCACTACTGAGGAGATGTTACTACCATTTGTTACATTACATCTAACTATTTCCTTTTAGGCAACTTGTTAGTAATCATTATCCTTTCGATAAAATTAAATTTGAAAGGCAACACGTACTGGAAACGAGGTTGTGAAAAATTAAACAAAGGGAACCGACTGGTAGCCATGGCAACATGAAAAGAACTACCGACTGGTGGTAGCCTTGTGGTAGAGTGCTCGCTTCCTGTTCGGGAGGTCCAAAAAGGTTTTTTCAAGACGGGCCATATATACATATTATTTTCGATTAGTGCTTTAGCAACAAATTAAGCAGCGTTACTACCAAGAAATCAACCTCGTACCCAGGGTTTCTTGCCTTTTCGATATACGGGTCCGTATATCGAAAAGGCAAGAAACCCTGGGTACGAGGTTGACCAAGAAATTACATTTTTTAAGCAGCATTACTACTAACATCAGAACTTGATTGCTTATTTAAAAAACGCGTGTAATATTATTTAAAACGAGGCGGGCATATGAGTTTGACGAGAAAATAACGCTTAAGCTGAAACTCGGGAAATATCTATTGATCAACAGCCGTTGTTAGTCAATTTATGTCTCTATGGTTGCGAAGAGGTTTACCATCACATCTGTGAAATCAACATAACGCAAAATGAATGAATGAATGAATGAATGAAACAAAACAATAACGAGTCAAACGACGAGAAATGATGACCGTCGCGAAAATTTTGAAAGCAATCGATATTCGCATGAGTTTCAGCATGACAAACTTTTACGTCATTTTTATCGTTTACACAGAATGTCACTTACTTTGAGTAAAACAAGGTGATACCAGAAACGCTAGCAAAATATAAATGATTTGAATAGCATCCATTTTTAGTCTTGCTTCTTGATTCTCTCTTGTTATGAATAGTTTTAATGTAGTTTGATGATTAGCAACTTATGACATTAATCCTTTCTACGAAACTATAATAGCGCTGCTTAGAATTGCTTTAAATAGCTTTTATAATTATTTCAACATTTGTGGACAAAAGATTAGTATGTCGCTTAAATTTGAAGAAAGCAGTATTTATGTATTTATTGGAGTGATAAAAAATTAATCAAGCTTTATAGCTATTCATTCGGTTTTCCGTTTGAGGTAAATTCTTTATTTGAAAAGTTAAGATATTTCTTCGAGTTTTGGAGCATTGAAAAGTATAGTCCGAAGTCTGTGAATATCATTTATGTGTTTAATGATCTCCCCTCCCCCGCAGATGTCCGAAACTTTAAAATTCCATTCATGGCATTTCTCTGTAGCAAAAACTTTAGATTACTTCGAAATCATGATTGCGTATTTCCTTGTTATATCAAACGAACACAAGAGACTTTCCTAGGAAGAGTTTTAAGATAATCAAGGCTCATCAACACCTGATATCGATACCGAAACTTCTTTAAACTATGCATTAGTAAGAGTTTCTATTGTTTTACCAATATGTTTGTGGTTCATTGATGGTTTTTATCGTCCAGGAATGATGACAAAAATGATATTGGAAATATTCTTATCACTGCACAAAGGTAGACATGCATATAGACCCTGTAGTGACATTTCAACTGTCTCATATGCTTCTCATGCTATCATATTCATACATGTAATTAATCACAAACCTTTCGTGCAAAAAAACTGTGAAAAAAGGCGAAGCTTGTAAAATACTCTTCTCCTCAACTGCTCACAATGCGTTCGAGCTTAATTGAAGGATTCGTTTCTATATAGTACTTTCTACGCTTGAAATTGTTCCACAGAGATTCAACCCAAAGACGGTTCTTTACAAGGCTAAGGAAACATTTAATGAGCGAAGGGAGAAAACGCAAGTCGTAGCAACGGAATATGTAGAACTATCATGGCAGCCAAAGTGGCGAGATTTAGTTATAAAATCATTTTATTGACGTCATGTGAATCAGAACGCAGAATAGAAAGACTAAATAAAGTCTGAATTAAAAAGGGTGTTTCTTATAAGACAAGGAAATGAAATAATAACAGGAAACCAGTTACCTTCCACATTGCAGTCGGTTTGGAGTTTGTCTTCTTTCGAAAAAGAATCTTTGAAAGAGAGATTGTTGTTACCGAGAGTTCTTTTATAATTCAAAAAAAAGCTTTACTCTACAAGATTCAAAAAAAGCTTTACTCTACGAGATTCAAAAAAAGCTTTACTCTAAGTATGAGTTTTTGTGGCCTTGATTATCCAAAAACTATAGCTTTGCATTTTCCATCCCAATTTGGGAAAACCAAGATAATGCACATACTACTCATAAATAGTTACCACGTTGATTTCGTTGATTCCCAGAAGCGTTTTAATAGTTCTTCACATGAAAAACTTCAACTAATGAGACTTTTTCAAATCAACATTTTACCTCAGAGAATAATAATTTGTTTTTATATCAATAGAAACGTCATGCTTATTTCATTTATTCGCCGCCGATTTACCTCGTACCCAGAGTTTCTTCGCCGTCGCCCGTATATAAAAAAGCCTTGAAACCCTGGGTTCGAGCTTGCTGTTGAAGTAATTTAAGGGGAAGTCTCGGTGTTAAGTGACGGCGTCATTTCTTGCGTTGACCTACACTCGGAAAATTTCGCACCCGTCGCGTGGTGGGTGAGCGAGCAAAGTCTACGTCAAATATGCATCGTGCTGTTTATTTCGAACTTAAGAAGGAGGGATCAGAGATTTCATTCGAAAAAAAATTTTTTTTTTTCTGTAACATATTTGACGTTTATAATTCTAAATTCCATTACAAAAAATTTAAATACCGTATTTCCTCTAATAAGCGCCGCGGCGCTTATTTAATTTTCGTGATTTTAGGTGCGGCGCTTATTAGAGGGCGGCGCTTATTTCGAAATTTCAATTTTCAAGTTTCTGAAGTTTTTGCCTATTCTTCGAATTTGATCGGTTGGTTGGGTGATATCCTTAGAAAAAGAGTTCTTGCTATAAAATTTGGGGTTCTATCGGGGTAAGTAACGTACGAGAAAGAATTAACGGATATGCATCGTGATGTTTTCTGTTCTTCTTCTATCAAATATAACAAAGTTTAAGAATAATATAAGTTTAGACATCAATTTCTTCGTCGCTTTCCTGGTCAGAGTCAATCAAATGAAACGGCTCGCATGCATCCTCAACATCCGAATCTGTTATATTCTTAAATGGATTTATTTGACTCTCTTCCTCTTGCAAGATATTCAGGGATTCTCTTAACCGTGATGCTCCATCAGGACAAGATCCCTCCTTTTTAAAACAATGAATCTTATGATCTTCACTACCATCGATTAGCAGGCTCAAACCGCATGTAAAAGTAAAAGTATTCAAGTCTCATTTTCTCTTGATTTTCTAATAAGCGCCGCATTTGAAGGTGCGGCGCTTATTAGAGGGCGGCGCTAATTTCGAAATTCAAATTTTAGGTGCGGCGCTTATTAGAGGGCGGCGCTTAATAGAGGGCGGCGCTTATTGGAGGAAATACGGTAACTCCGGAGGCATTCCCGGCACTCTACAAACCACATCTCCTAGTTTTTTCAAAAATTTCAACATTGTCCAAATCAAAGTCCATTTTCTTAACACTTCTCGAACCACGTAAACATAATATTGCTGAACGTAGCAAACAGAACGAAAATTTAGTTCTTAACCAATGTAGGATGATACTGTAATCAATGTCTCGTTTCGTCGAAAATTTGTTTGCTAAGGTTGTAATGACCATTTCAGTTTCTCTCCCTTGACCTCCATAAGGGGACAATACAAAAGGGCTGAAAGAACAATCGAATGAATATTAAGACCAAGCAGAAAAGGATGAAATAAAGAAATGGAAAATGAAAGCTAAAAAGGTAAAAAAAGGTCGATTGAAGTAAAGTTGACGGAGATAAGTACCATATATTTTTTCAGTGTTCTCTCTTCAAAGAAAAATGCACATGCATGAAAAATACCAGCTCACGCCGTGTTTTCATTGTGACAGCTACTTTCGTGTTTTCATTGTGACAGCTGCTTTTTGTTAAATTTCTTATTCTTCTTTATGTTTTTATTGAAACACATCGGACTTTATGATGCCATATATGATGATGGTGTCTTTGAAATCACACGAGTTCTTCGATATAGCATTATATATTGTAAACAGTTTCTTTATAGAGAGCTCTAATAATAATAACAATGTTTTGTTTCGGGCATATCCATATATTACAATGGCTCTTCGACCCATAACAATTTTAAAATTCCAAAAAATTCACATTCATTACTATTAACAATATAAATAAAGTTTTAATTTGATAGTAAAAAAGTATATCTACCAAGTAACCACATCTATAGTTAGAGACTTAAAATGTGTTGGGTATAAGCCGCATTTGAAATAACGAATGTCTACCGAAATCAGTCGTGGCGCTCCCCTCCTCTTGGAGGGAACACCTACTACACACACACTCGGATGATACACCCACCCACACACGGTGCGCGGCGCCCAACACACTATCCGCCTTCTCTACACCCAGCCCCCAACAAAACATTTGCGCAATCAGCAGAAATTTAAAAATGGCAGCTGTAAGAATAGCGGCAATACGAAAAAAATGACTCTTTCAATAATATAAAAATTTTGCATTTAAAATTTTCTGGTGCGTGCGAACGTATCCATCTGATTTGAAGATGATAATTACTTTATGATGAATCGTTTTATATGTGTGGCACTTTCTAGTTTCATATCTTCATCAAGGTGGGTCTAAACTCTGCTTGGCGCTGCTGATGGCCCCTCCTCCTCTTCTCCTCTGTCTGTCTGACTACTCTGTTGCTGTGGAAAAAAGCGAAAGAGAATGAAACTAAGATACAGTGACTGGATCCCCTTTTACCCTTAACCATAAATCTTATGTGTATGTTGAAAACGTTTGGTTACGAATGAAGCTTAACTTTTCGATTTGCTGCATTGGTATAATTGAAGGTCTTGTGATTTGATTGACATTTCTGTCTGAAAGGAGTTGAAATGATTTTATTAATATTACATGGTATTTTTGAATTGAAACATCAAATGAAAGGAAAGAAAATTTTCAAAAAATTACACTCTGTTTTATGTACAGATTATCATTTGTCGTCACAGGATTCCTTTAACTAATTTTACTGAGTTTGATTCAATCCCAGTGAGTTCATTTGGCATGCAATTCCAGATCCTAACACCTTTGTAAGAAAAACAGTTTTTATTTCCATGATCGACAGTAACAGCCAATTGATTTTCACGACAAAATCTTCTGCAAGGATTAGCATACTTAAACATTGACACAATTTCAGGGTCGATTGTTTTGTAATAAACTTTGTGCATTAAACAAAGAAGACATCGCTTGTACAGATACAATATTGACATCCATTTCACTTTTTCAAGTGTATCGAACGTTGACAACTGGTATGGCAAGTGGTTTATTACTTTTGCTGCCTTTGCATGAATCTCATCTAGTGCATCAATATAACTTTTGTGACAGCTACCCCAGATAGAGATATTATATGTGACTGATGATATTACAGTTCTGAAGTAAAAGTCCTCAAGAACTTTGCTCCTAAGGGCTTGCATTTGTTTGAGTTGCTTGACCTTAACCTTAAATTTGGTAATAACTTTATCAGTGTGAGCTTTCCAAGTTAACTTGTTGTCAATGGTGGTACCCAATACTTTATGGTTTTTAACAATTTCGATGTGGTGATTTTCAAGTGCTACGCTAGCAGTTGGGGCGATAAATTGTCTTCGAGATAAGACAATTATTTTGGTTTTTCCTGGGTGGATGATCATCCCATTAAGTTTCGCCCATTTCTGAAGCCGGTTGCAAAGATCTTGGATTTGAGCGATTAGCATATCATAATTTGATGCGATGGTGATACCATTTGTGTCATCAGCAAACATTTCGACTTGGTCTTCATCCTCTTGATCTACGGTATCTTCAGCGGTATCAGGTAGATCGTTTGCATGACAAGAGTAGAAGTGAGGACCTAAGAGAGATCCTTGAGGTACTCCTTGGTCAACTGATGCTAAACCAGATTTAGAGCCATTGACGATGGTAAATTGCTGCCTGTCTTTTAGGTAACTACTACACCATTCGAACGAATCGCCACTGATTCCAATGGCCTGCAGCTTTTTTAGGAGTGTTGTGTGGCATACACTATCAAATGCCTTGCTGAAGTCAATAAAAATCATCCCTATATACATATTTTCCTTCAATCAAATGATGAGACAGTTTTTCAGTTAACCGTAGAAGCATTAGTTCTGGTGATTTTTTTTTTTAATTTATTTTAACGAGGCCGGAGGGAACTGGCAGTGATATCCACTGGTGTGGGCCTCCACCAGGAATGTATACCTCAGATTTTAGGGCAGAGAACTTGCACATACTAGACTGATAGGTGATTGTGGTTTTTATGTTATTTGAGGCACTTGTTCATTACATCACATCATGCACATATATATCTCATTATACCTTTCGTTGCATATGTTACTTTTCGTATCACATTAGTGTTCTACAGTGCCAGGATTTGAACCACCACCAACTATCACCCTTGTATTACAAGCCAACCGTCTTACCAAGTGAGCTATACACCCCTGAACTGAACTGAAACTACCTTTAGCTATGTAGTGTATACCATCAAGAATATCTTCACCTATCATTCTAACAACTTTTGAGCTGATGCCATCGTGACCTCCAGCTTTGTTTGGCTTGAACACTTGTTTAAAAGCTGATGATAAATCGTCTCGGCTGTAGGCTATTTCATTGATAGTAGGTGTAATACGATAAATGTGGGACTGTAACATTGCATTGTTTGGGTCCTTGTCGAGTTTACCAATATTGGCGAAAAAGTCATTTTAAGGTTTCAGTTTTAACTTGGTTATCATTGGTTATTTGACCAGCTGGGTCTTCTAGTGGTCCGATTTGATTAGATTTTGATTTTCCTGTGAATTCGTTTATACAGTTCCAGAATTCCTTGCTAGAAGAGTTCAGGTTTTTGAATTTCTCCTTCCAATGATTAGCTTCGGCTACTCTGAGCAAGTTAGTACAATAATTCCTGGCTCGTTTATAGAGTTCCCATTCTTGTGAGCCTTGAGCAGTTTTTTGAGCAAGTTTTAATAGTTTATAACGTTGGTTTAGCTGTTTTCTAATAGCACTGTTCATCCAAGGGTGTGTTTTAGGTCTAAGTTTCACTTTCCTTTCTTTCACATGAGCGTTGACAACTGATTTGTATAGCTCTTCCCAAGTGGAAACAATGTCGTCCACATCATCAAATATGTCGCAGATATGCCAAGGTGCTGATCTGATGTCATGTTTAAGTTGTTTAACATCAACATTTTTATAGTTTTTTACAATTTTGTAGATAGGTTTGCTCCTTTCTTTCAAAATATCAATTGTACAATATACTATATGATGATCAGATAAGCCAAGATCAATGGCATGAGTGTTTTTTATTTTTGAACCACAATGTTTTGGAATTATGATATGGTCAATCAAGGTTGTTGTGTTTTCGGTTATTCGTGTTGGTTCTTTTACAACATTACACAATCGGTGTTTCTTTAGGAGTGTGTTGAATTGATAAACTGAGTTGTTGTCGCTAATCAAGTCAATATTAAAGTCTCCGAGGATGGCAAAATTTGTTCTCTTCTGGTTGACAACGTCCATAATTTGGTCAAATTTTGCGAGAAATGTTTTCTTGTTTCTTGGTGGCTGATAAAGACACGAAACTAAAATCTTTTGAGATTTTACCGTACATTCGATCCAAAGCATTTCGAGATCATTTACATTAATATCAAATTCAATACCATTTAAAGGGGTTTTATGATAAATTAAGACACCTCCCCAACCAGTATCAGACACTCTGTCTCGTCTCAACAGTTCATGGCCTTTGATTGTGATTTCGCCATCGTCAATGCCACTGTGTAAATGTGTCTCAGAAACTGCCAGAATGTCAATATCAGTTTCTTCAAGAAGTAGCTTAATTTGATTATTTGTATAAATTCTGTTTATGTTAATGTGTGCGATTGACAAACCTCGATACTTTTTGATGTCATTGACCAGTTCTTTAAAAGCCAGCTGATTTGGTTCAACGGTTTCATTTATTCCTGTGTTTATCAATTTACAAGATTGGCAGGTCCAATTTATTGATGGTGTTTGAATTTTATATTGTTCATAATCTTTTGGCTTGATATTGCCACATTTTATATGAAAAATCTTTTGACAAATTCCACAGGGTAAATATCGATGAGTGATTGCAACAGCTTTGTAGCAGTGACCACATTTTGGAGCCACCATCTTCTGATATTGTATATTTTGATAGATTGTTTGTTTATACTTTTTTGATTAGTAGATATCTTTTACTGACTTTTACTGACTAGAATAGTATATTTTCAATGTCAGTATTTTTATGATTGTGATGAATTCCTTATGATCAAGGATAAATCTAAGTCTTTCTCTGCCTTTCATCTCAATATCGTTTCACTCAACCTTCACTATGATGACTTCTATGCACTCCTGGCCTGCCTAAATCATCAGTTTGGCATAATTGCCATTACTGAAACAAGAATCAAATCTAAGTCTCCTCCTCTCTGTCTTGAATAACCTAATTATTCTATTGAGCACACTCCTGCTGAGTCATTGGCAGGTGGGTCTCTCCTGTATATCTCCAATCAATTTTCTTATCAAGCCTGTTATACAAACCAAAATTTGGTAATCAGTTGGTGTAAATAGGGTCTAATCGTAAAACACCAGCAAATTAATTTATTAAAAGACAAAAGAATTATACATGCCGTGAGCTGTGTTAACATATGTTTTTTTATAAAAGCTTGAAAAAACAGAAGAAAAAAATGTAGAAAAAAAAACATCATGAAACGAAAAATGAATTCGAACAAATAACTGCCTATGGGAATAAGAAGGTCTGAACTGAGCTTTGCTAACAAGAATAACATGTCTATTTTCAAGTATATACCTTTTCTTCAAATTTTGATATTGATATCACTGATTAAATATTTGATTTTTATTTTATCATCGCCCCTGTTCAATGCACCAGTCCCTCCTTTTTTTTTAGTAAAAAACAAATGCAGGTTGAGCTGCTTTGCCATGAGGATGATTTGTTTCACAAACATGTTTTATCAATTATACAATGCTACGAAAGAATGAGCACGCATCGTGTCGCTCTTCTCCACTTAATTAACGATAATACATACAATGATAATGTTTTTTGTCATGTTTTTTTTGTAACGGCGAAGAGCAAACAATTTTCCTTGCAATACATTAACATCTATTTGTTCGATGAATTCATTGAATATTGTTAGGAGTAATGTAATGATATCCTGGAGATACTCTTCTTCCAGTGTACTGAAAGAAAATGTCATTCATTTTATTCCCGTACAAAACAAGTAAAAAGAAATGTATGCGACCTAATATCTAAAAAAATTCACGAAAATACAAAATACAAAATAATGGCTAGTTGGCGTTCGTGCACGAACAAGTAATGTTTTTTTATCGTATGTTGACATCGAAAAAGTCCTGATATTTGTACGTCACGTACGCACGTACACGATTTGTCAACTCCTGAACAGACGAGGTAATCTTTTGATTGCCTCAGTATATCACCACCCTTCAATGCTTATTGAAGAGTTCAACATTGACTACGTAATTCCTCTCCTTGAAAAAGCTAGCAGAGAAAAAAAACTTTACTTTTGCTTGGTGACTTTAATATTGACTTGCTAAAATCTGACATATCTCTTTATTCTAATTTTCTTGATACATTAGGCTCTTTCTCTTTCTTTCCTTCTATCCTTCTTCCTGCTAGAATAACTTCCTCTTCAAAAACTCTCATAGACAACATTTTTATTCCTACCTCAAACATCAAAACTCTGTCTGGAAACCTCTTAACATATCTGACCACTTAGCACAGTTTATATTTATCTTCAATGACACTAACTCAAACTCATCTTGCCAATATAGACTAAGTTTGATCAAGCAAATTTTATTCTTGATTATTTTGAGATTGATTGGGATAAGAGACTTAAACTTTCCGAAGGTGATGTTAACACCTCATTTTCCAAGTTTTGTAACACAATTTGTGGTCTTGTTGATCGACATCTCCCCTTCGTTAGACTGACAAAAAAACAAATCAAATACCTATCAAAACCATGGATTACTCCAGGAATTAAGAAGTCTATAACAACTAGGGATAAACTTCTGAAAAAATTTATCAAAACAACTAATCCAACTTTGAAATCCCAGCTTCATGATGACTATAAACGACATAGAAACCAAATTGTCTCTCTGTGCAGAATTAGCAAAAAAAAACTATTATTATTATTATTATTATTATTTCAATCTCATGTTGTAAGCTTGAACTGTAGTATTGTACAGGAAAAGAAAACAACGTTTCCTTCGACTAAACCAGTTTTTTTAATTTTTTTTTATATTATTATTATATTTGTTTGGTAAAGAAGGTCATTTACAACTGGCAGTGACGAACACTGATGTAGACCTACTAAAATAAATGAAACAAAAATTTAAAAACAATTTCTAAAAAATATTAAAATTTTTAAACATAGTAAATTTAAAAACAATTCGAAAGAAACGAGATAATGAACACCGAGGAATTAGAGTGCAACTACTGAATCCAGTAAAGTCAAAATTATACAGATTTAACAGTAGAGTGACGATATCTGTTGAGGACCCACTAGATTAAGAAAACTACAGATTAAAATTAAACGTAATTGCGAATAACCACTCTGAATTAAGAAAATAATATAAATAAATAAAATAAACAAAATCTAAAATTTCTAAAAGTAGCATAGTGACGAACTCTGGTGTGGACCCATAAAGTTAAGTAACGAATCAAAAGTAACAAATTAGCTGGAGCAGAATATTGGAAGAAGGAATACTTTAGATCTTCTGAATACTTACTCTGAATACTTTAGATCCAACTTTAACAATATTAAAAACATAATGGATTGGAGTTAAGGAAATAATCTCTGTAAATTCTTCTTGTATTTCTAATACTTTTTCCTTGTCTATCAATGGTTCTATTAGATCATAGTATGTGATGCTTTCAATAGCTATTTTTCTTCCATAGCTGATACTATAAGGGCCACTATACCTCCCACCTCTAAACACTTCTCTCACTTTCTGAAGGAACCCAGAAAATCCCTTGCGAAACTAAAATTATCTCTAGTTACTCCTGCAGAAATTACAAAATTAATTTCATCTCTTCCAAATAAAAAGGCTAGTGGCCCTTATAAACATTCTTAAACTCCTAAAACTTGAAATTTGTAATCCCTTGCATAAAATCTTTAATCTTTCCTTTTCTACTGGTGTCTTTCCTACCCTCTTGAAAACCTCTTCAGTCACTCTTGTTTACAAAAACAAGGGGTCTCCGCTGCAAATTTCTAATTATCGTCCCATTTCTCTTCTCTCCAATATCGAAAAACTCCTGGAAGAACTTATAATAAAACATCATGAATATCTGTATAAGAGACAGTTTGGTTTCAGAAAAGGGCACTCTACTTCTCATGCCCTTATTAATATCACAGAGCGCATTCGTAATGCACTTGACATTGGTCAGTTTGGTGTAGGGGTCTTTGTCAATCTTCAGAAGGCTTTTGACACTGTTGATCATGAAATTCTTTGTCAAAAATTAAACTATTATGGTATTCAAGGTACCACTAACAGATGGTTTAGGTCTTATCTGTCCCATAGAACACAGTTTATTAAAATTCTTAACCACAAATCTGATATAAAAGCCATAAAGCACGGTGTCCCACAGGGCTCCGTCATGAGACCTCTACTTATCTAATCTATATTAATGACCTTCATCTTGCTCTTGCTTACTCAGATGCCCTTCATTTTGCTGACGATACCAATCTTCTTCTATTTAGCAAGTCATTAAAGTCTCTCAACAAGAAAATAAACATTGATTTAAAACTTCTTTCTAGTTGGCTTAATGCCAACAAAATCTCTCTGAATGCCAGTAAAACTGAGTGTATTCTATTTAAACACGAATCTAAACCACTAAACTTTAATCTTAAAATCAAGATTTGTGGGAGGAGACTTCAACCCAGTAAATACATCAAATATCTTGGAGTGTATCTTGACGAGGATCTTTCTTGGAAAAAACACATCCATGAGCTATCAATTAAACTTCGACGAGCCAATTGTGCATTGAGTAAAATCCGCCACTTTATTCCTGAATCTGTCTCTTTATCTGTTTATCATTCTATTTTTTCTTCTCATCTTCGTTATGGTTGCCAATTCTGGGCCTTACACAAGTCCACTTACAATAAACGCATCCTCTTTCTTTAAAAAACAGCTGCTCGCCTTATTACCTTTTCTTTAGATCTCACTCTAAACCACTCTTTTCAAAACTTGGCTTGCTTTCCATCTTTGATTTAACCATAACTATAAATGTTCTATTCATTTGTCAAATTCTTAATCATAGGATTCCTGATCACATTCATAGTGCTTTAAATTTCTCCGTTATACCTCACAAGATCAATACTAGAAGTAAATCAGCAGGTTCCCTATTCAAACCTATATGGATTACACTCATTTACATATCAATCTGTATCCTGGTGGAATTACTTTCAATCAACTTTTACCCATCTCGACCTAACTTCTCTTAACCAACTTAAAAACCTTCTCACTGACTTCTTTCTTAATATTCATCCTATGATTAACCTTTCACTATTGGACAACCAATTATCCTTATCCAATAACTTCTTTTTTTTCTTCTTCTTTTTTTTTCACTTAAAGGTTGTATGATTCTGCATTACATATATTTTTGTTATACTATTATTTTCTTGTTTTCTAGTATGTGATTGTTTTGGTGGCCACCCCCTGTGTTTAGATTCATCTATTGGGGTGGTCTTCTGTCACCACTTTATCTTGATGTATCACCTTATCTTTGTGACAAATAAGTGAATATTCTATTCTATTCTATTCTATTCAAGCTCTTTTAAACAAAACACATGACTGAAACACAAGGATAGAAAGAAAAAAGACATTATTAAGTTGTTTATATGTTGCATACCAATTTAAAGCAACAGAAGAAGAGAATTCATTGAATTCGTGGGATTAGACACAAGACAAAGATCCCATGCGCAAAATGAGTTTTTGTAATTGAATAGCTCTCGTGAACAATTTTGCACGAGCGATTCAACACAATTCAATGTTATTCCAGATATAGACTGACTTCATACACTAGTACATAACTACACTGCTTTTTACTAATTTAAAAAATGTTATTACAGTTTTTCTAAACAAGTCCTAGTTCTGACGAAATAAAAGATTCACGAAAAGCACTTGTTAAAATAGCCTTTTCTTGACTTTCTCCCTTCATCGCAGAGCAAATATTCGTAATAACTTTTTGTTCTTATAAAACCTATTTTTTCAATTGCAAAAAACTATGTAACGATGCCTTCATTGTAGGGGTTCCTGGAGGTATTTAAAGACAGAAGTAACGCAGAAATACTTATCGAGAAAACGTCTTCCAAAGAAATTCCATTTTGTGATCGGTTGAATAAACAACATTGCAAAAGAAACAATAACTCGTATTTGCTTTAATGAGTCTGCTATATAAAGAGATGACAAATTGCAATAAATATGAAATGAAATACCACTAAATTTAAAATATAATAGTACCAAATAATAAATTTTTATGGCATTATCATACATTTTCAGAAAGCTCTCTGAAAGCTTTATATACCTTTTTATGAAACCAAAAAAATTTGATTTTTTTCGGTTATAGGGACCATGATGACTATCCTTAAAGAAAAACTATTGTCAAGCTTCACAAAGCCTATAATGTTCTTAGCATGGCTTAGAACTCTGGATTTAGGACAGCTTAAAAACATTACCATAAATCTACATTCGGTAGACAGTTAAAGACACTAGGATCTTGTATAACCAAAATTTGATGTCTCTCTTTGCAGGATCTTACATAAGGCCAGTGCACATTCCCCATTGATGATAGTAGCCTTAAACACCAATCTCAATGGTATTTTCAAAATGACCTTCATTTGGCTTCAAGTGATCTAGGATTTTCTAAATATGGGTAATTGTTTGTAATTCATATCACTCAATTCTCTCTAGAAAAAAATATATATTATATACGTATATACAAGAATAGTATTCCTATGATGAAAATTTGATCATTTGCTATGGTCACTCAAGAGCCTGTAAAAGTAAGTGTTGCAATATTAATAAGTTAGTTCGAAAAAACAATAAAACACCGAAGAAGTACAAGTTAAAAAATAGATATTGCACTCAAAATATCTTATCAGTTTCTCTAATTTCACTTGCTGAAAGAATTACTTTGAATTATGTCTTTGTTTTCTCCGGCCCAAATCTGATATTGACTACCACATGTCAGTTAAATCTTTTTAATTTTAGTTGAACATGATTGGTGTATAGGTGTCTGACAGTCTATTTCTTCCCCTTAATTTTATGCATCTGAAATTTTCTTTTTTTGCCTTGACTTCTACTTCACTTGCTGTAATCAGTTCTTCGTTTTTGACAGGCATCAATTTGGCATTCTTTGAATTCCTATTGTTATTCTGATGCGATTTTTCTTGCAGAGAGGCTGTTTGCAGAAGGTAACTTCATTTGATTTATAATCAAGTTTTGAATTGATTGTCTAAATTTTATGACTGCATTAATGTACTATTGTATTGTAGTGTACAATGAGGAAGTCCTTTACTTGCTGGCAACATGTTATCACCGTGCGGGTCACACCAGCCGAGCTTACCACCTATTAAAGAAGAACGTGCATACTAGCATACAAAATAAATATTTATTTGCTACAACCTGCTTTATTTTGAATAAGTATGCATTAGCATGATAGCATTTACAGTAGTAACAAGTTTTGCAAGAAGTTCTCTTCTTTTGTATCTTGAGTTATATACTAATTCTAGATTGGCGGAAGCAGAAAAAACTATAGTTGGAAGTGGTGTCACTACTAACATAAAATCAATAATAGCTGTGGCGTCAAATTTTGGAACACTTGCTGGTGTCACTTTGCAGTTACTTGGGAAAATCTACAGGCTAGTAATTAGTGTGTATGGAGAATTTTATTAGGACCGTGAATTGATAGGGGCTAGGAGTCTGTGATAGAGATGTCCTTAAAAATTCACAAAACATAAACCTAGAAATTCATCTGCATGTTTTTAAGTGACAATTACAGCCCTCAGCTGGTGTGGATCGGCTTCAGATTCTTCCACGTTTTCATTTATTTGCAATAGGTTCTTATAATCTGTTGTTTTTTGTTTTAGAAAATCATATCAGAACAAGAAAGCTGCTGAGTGTTTCAAACATAGTTTGAAATGCAACCCATTTTTATGGGTTTCCTTCCAGAATTTGTGTGAACTTGGTATGTACCAAAATAGTTCAAGCATAACACAAAATATATGCTAGTACTAATGAGATTTTGTGTATTGAAGAAATGTTGAGAAATTTTATTGATTATGTCTTACGGGTTTGAATGTTTTGTTTCTACCAAGGAACATATAAAATGTTAATTTTACATCCGATCATCATCATCAGTTTACATGAAATGGAAGGAAAATGATTTGGGTTTTTTGACTCAACTTCTCGAATTCTGCTCGACTTCTGCAAATAGACCAATAATATTGTGTTTGTATATGTAATATATTTTGACATTTCTATTGATTGATTTTCAGGATAATAACTTTGGATGAGTCCACTCTTATTAGGGCGTGATTTATTTTAGCAGGAGATGTTCTGGAGCTCAGTCCCCAAACTAGCAGACAGTAGAGAAAAAATCAGAATCACTAAAATATTTCATCTGAAATATTTCATCTAACAGATAGATCATTCACTTCAAAGCAGTGCTGCATACAAACCAGAATAAACTTGATTTGTTTCCGAAAATATTTATCCATGAAAAGTATTCAACTACATGTATACTAACATTTTTTATTATTATTATTATTGCTCTTGGAATTTCAACGTGGCTTTGATGATTATTTTCTTTTTTTGTGAGAAAGAAATAAGGTATAGGAAAGTAAAACTTAAACAAAAGCTTCATCAAATTACAAGAATTGGAAACATTTTTATTCCTTCATCTTATTATCATTATAGCACTTTAACCTAAACTCCATCTACGTTAATATTATTATCCAAACCTTTTGTTTAAATGTATAGTAAACTTATAGAGCGAAATTTGCACTAATGAATCCTACAAAAAAACTAACCAAGCTATCAAAAGGAAAAACAATCATAAACCTAGGCTGACTAGGGTAAACATGTTTTGACATTTGTTTTTGTTTAGGCAGCAAAGCTTATAAAGCTTTGAAAAAACACATGCAATATTATACGTAGTTTGTAATGTGTCCTTAGGATCTTTGTCATCCTTTGATGAGAAACTAATTTTTCTGTTCATTATTCTTTAGGTGAAAAAGTTGATCCACTTGATTACTTTAAAACATCGAGTAGTTCAAAAAGTTACCATCAACAAAATTGTTATGGGTATCATTTCTTCCCACCAAAACCGTCACTGAATTCTTCAAGTGATGAACAAGTATCATCTGAGAATTTGGATCCCGCAAAAGCGGCTCCCCTTCTCACATCGACAGTTATCAGTAAGCCACAACAGGATTTATCGTCTATTAATAACAATTCCAGAAGTTCAATTGACCTAGAAATGCCTCCTCCTCCCCCGGTGGATAAGTCGAATCGTTTCATTAGTAAAGCTCGGCAAAGAATTTTGGGAGCACAAGTTTCAGATAGCCCTATAACCCCCAGGTATTACCTTTTGTTGCATCATAATAAAATGTATTTGACTTATAAAAAAAATAACATATAACAGCATAATATTATTTAACACCTAGTTTTCTTGACTTAAGTATCATATCAAAGCATGGTTGAGCAACGTCTTTCACAAATTTATGTTGAATGTTCTGTTCTTTCTAGCTTTGGCTTGCTACCAGCTGATTCACCTGTTCCAGATCTCGGCAGTTCCCCAATGTTCATAACGCCACCTGTCACAGCATTGAACTGTAAATCTCAACTTAAAGCTCCCACACGAAAGGTTAGCTTATTTCCTTTTTGTTGTAAGATAATTCTTAATAAAATACTCAAGACTTATACTATATACTTCGAAAATAGTAATAACCATTTATCCCCACTAGAGTAGCCCATTATTCCATTTTACAATACACTTAATTTAGGCTGGCATTAAGAAAACAGAACGATATTCATCTCTGGGTATTAAAACAATGAGTTCACCTTCGAATAAGTCTACTCCATCTAATGATGCAGAAAACATTGGTTTACGACGAAGCAGTAGACTTTTTAGTTCGCATTCCTCAACTAAGGTAATCCATTAGAACAATTTATTTTTATTTTTAACTTTCAAATGTCTCCATTTCTCTTTTATATTTTCTTAGCAGGATTTAAAGAGAACACCCAAGGTTCATTTTGCAGATAAACCAACTGTTTCAACTGCTAGAAAAACCAAGGTAAACCGTCATTGTGCTTACTGTAATTGTACTTGAGTTTTATCATTCGTTTGACTACGTGCATGCAGAAAATAGGGAGCAATTTTTAAATGTTACACATGTAGTTATTTCAATGTGTTTATAATACCAGTTACTACTTGATTTAGTCTCGGATTGCTCGTGTAAACACTTCTCAACCTTTGACTCCGACAACACAGAACATTATCCAAAGTTCAACATCAGTTAAATCCGAAGAAGACCTCCTAATAAAAGACGATAAGCCAGCCACCACACTGCCATCCCCTATCCAACAAAGTGCAGGTAAATTATCATTCCACTAAACATTCATGCGTTTGTATTTGAAACCAACAACAGGAGATGATGTTTAGTGGAGAGAGGGTTGAACCAAAATAGAAGAGCCCTTATGCAATTTTTGAATATTGTTTTCCTTGTAAGTATGCCGCTTCAGATAACTTGGTGATTGTTTAATGTTTTTTTTATGGTTATGATTGTTAATGCTGGTTAGATTGTATCTACAATGTTTTAAGATTTGTTTTTGTTTTTGTATTATATTATTCATTCACCTTGAGATAACATAAAGTTACACTTTGTAACTTTCCATGTGTTTTACATGTGCAGATGGACTGATGAACCTTTTGAAAGATATTGGAAAAGCTTATTATGCCCTGATGACCTATGAAAGCAGAAGAGCCATCACGCTATTCGACAACTTACCGTTACATCAACTTTCAACATGTTGGGTGATGGAAAAGCTGGCAATAGCTTATTATGAGGCCGGTGAGATGAACCTGGTACGCTAGTCTTACTTTACATGTTGGATGAGTTGAAATCTGCCTTGCCAAAAGATCATTGAATTAATTTCAGTTGTTTTGATTTGTTTATTTTCAGGCTGAGAAGGCTTTTGAAAAGGTCAGAGATTTGGACCCTTTTTACATAGAGGAAGGTAGGTATACAAATTGTGATGATTGTCAGCTGGAGTGTGCAGTAACCCCTCCCCTCGTAGCAGTGTAGAAAAGTCGCGCTTGGGAGGGGTGAATTAGAATAAAAAGAAAAAAATCATGTCTGTTTGTGGATGACTTGTATTAGTAACAAAACCTTCACTTTTCTTTTATGATAAGGAATGGCTGTGTATTCTTCCCTGTTATGGCTCTCTCGTAAAGAGTATTTGTTATCGTCTGTGGCACAAGATCTTGTTGATCGTGATAAGAACTCTCCTGTGGTGAGCTTTTCATATATGATGTTTGTTGGAGTGAATGTTATGATGAAGCTCGATGTTGCATTTAGATATCATATCTAATGAGAATGTTATTTTCACCACTTTAGTCTTGGTGCGCCATGGCGAATTGTTTTAGCTTACAAAAGGATCATGACTTGGCTATTCAGTTCTTAGAAAGAGCTATCCGGGTAAGTGTTTACTTTTTTAACTTCTCTATTTGTTTCGTTTTATGGAAGGCTGAAAAAGTCACTTTCATGTTTTCATTTTTTCTTGACGTAGTTTTGCTTGTCTTGATGTTTCAAATGTCTTTCAAGTTTTTTGTCTTTCTTTCCAGTTGAATCCTGAATTTACATACGCCTACTCACTACTTGGTCATGAGTATGTGTACACCGAAGAATTTGACCGTGCTCTATCGTGTTTTCGAACTGCACTTCGATACAATGAACGACATTACAATGCCTGGTAAGCGTTTAGGAGCCACTAGTATGGTTGGTGAAATGTTATCAGGGCGTAATTTTGTTGTATTTCATTCTCTACGTCATGTTTGTTTTGAAGGTATGGGATTGGTATGATTTATTACAAGAAGGAACAATACTTGTTAGCTGAACAACACTATCAACTCGCACTGAAAATCAACCCGAAAAGTTCCATTTTGCTGTGCCACCTCGCTGTTGTATGTATCCGATTCGATTTATGTTCGTAACATCACAACTGACCGTGTACTGGACGCGCTTCATCTCTTCATTTGTTTCGTAGCACGTTGGTTCCGTCCTCCCCAACACCTCCCCCCATTTCTTCTAGCTTGAATATTTTTAGATATCCAGCTCCTCGCTTTCAATCTGAACATTTATGTCATCTATGAAATAAAACTAAAAAGAACACATATTTTTTGCGTCTTTGTTGTGGAAAGGTTTTGAATAAATAACGATACGATACAACATGCTTGTAAAGCAACCATGTTCACTAATCTGCTTCCATGTCATCTGTCAGTTTGTTTCACCATTCCTCTTCATCTGTTCATTTTGTTTTTAGACTCAGCACGATCTTGATCATGTGGAACAGGCTTTAGAAACGATCAACAAAGCCAATGAAATCAATCCTAAGAATGCACTATGTAAATATCACAAAGCAAGATTTCTTCTAGCTCTTGATAAGATACAGGTAGGTCCATCAGGTCTATTGTTAATTTACAGATAGGGTAATCAGGTGTGTTGTAAATATTCATCTAATCTGTAGTATTCCCAGTGGGCAAAATCGTCAAAAACAGGGTGGCCACGCCTCCTCTAAAGTCCTCTAAAGTCCTATTTTTTGAAAAATGTCCTCTAAAGTCCTCTATAGTCCTCTAAAAAACTGGGGTTTTTTTTGCTAGAATCTCCTCTAAAATCCTATATATTTTTTTCAGGTAACATAAAAAATGCAATGGAATGTTTTTGATAGTAGCCTATATTTTTTAAGTTTGAGTTTTATCAGGCCACTCATAATTTGTCATTTAAGGCAGCTGCAAACTGTCAAATATTTTCGTTTTTTGCATCGATGTTGAATGGTTTGAAAATTCTTATACAAAAATAAAGTTTGAATAAATGAAAATAAAAATTTGAATCCTCTAAAATCCTATTTTTTCTTCGAAAAATCGTTGTTTTTTTCAGAAAAATCCTTTAATTTTGAGAAAAAATGTTCTCTAAAGTCCTCCAAAGTCCTCTATTTTTTCATAAAAATTCTGTGGCCACCCTGAAAAAGTTACTGCGTCGAAGAGCATTTTTATTGAAGTAGTGTGCACTCTTTCGCAGAGATTCTTCAACACATTTGCCCACTGGGTTGTCAGCAATTTCCCTTCACCTTTAGGATGCGTTGACAGAGTTGGAAGGCTTAAGAAAGATTGTACCAAAGGATTCGTTAGTTTACTTCATGTTAGGGAAGGTAAGCTTCGAACAGGTTCTTGGGTATAAAAACGCTACAATGTGTTGATTTTGATCTCTTTAAATTTAACTGATATAAACCTTGCTACCGACTACCACCATTATGGAGTCTTCAACTTGTTGTCTTAGACGTACCAAAGAATGGGAGAGCCTCACAAAGCTCAAATGAACTTCTCTTGGGCAATGAGTTTGGATCCACAAGGAACAAATACGATGATTAAGGAGGCGATGAACCAGCAACATTACATGACCGATGACACAGAGCTCGTGCAGAGTAATCGATTGGAGAGCACCAGTCAACAGTCATTACAAGCGGAATCGATTGAGGATGATCAAACCATGTCGGACGTGGAAGAAAACGATTTGTGATTCATCTACACGTTGATCCTCGAGTTTACACGTTGATCATCGAGTTTACACGTTGATCCTCGAGTTCCTTAGAAGAAAAACGAAAAATCTGTTCACCCCCAATGTTGAATAAAATGAGGACTTAGCTGATTTATTTAGTTTTATGTGTGCGTCAAGCCTGCTGATTGGTCAGTCGATTGGTCCTTGCTCTATATCATGAACAGCATAGTTCACGGTTGCGGGGTTTGCTTTGTCCTTTCTTCAGCTAAGTTCTTCAGTCGTTTGGCAGCTACTTTATTGTCCAGACTGACTGAGAATTCACCAGACAATTTTAGAAATGTTTTGAAAAATTGTATATATATTGACCAAGAATTGTAACACCATTGGCGGTGTTGATTAAGCTAATTGCATGTACCGTATTTCCTCTAATTAGCGCCCACACTCACCTTTTCCCCTATGTAATGAGCGCCCCAAAAGTTTCATAAAATATACAATAAGCGCCTGAGGCGGCTTTCAGAATTATTCCGTAAAAACTAATTTTTTATATGACAATCTTTAGTTTTTTGTTATGAGTTACCGCTCTTTTTTCGTTTTTTTCCGTTTTTTTTTACTGAAACCTTACTTAAGCCCTTGCGCCCCCAAGATTTTAAAGTTGTGCTTCTTCGAGGTAACACGGTGTGTGCTCATGAGGCGGTTATTCCTTCTTTGTGAATTATTGTCGATTGTACAGTGGAAAGAATGGAATAGATTTTTTATTGAGTTCCCATGACGTGTCATGTCACCGTTATACTATGTAATCGTATGAACTTGATGTGTTGAGAGGAAACGAATGTAAAAACAATCATCTAGTCATCATGAATGATAATGAAGATTGGATTATAACATCCTCCTTTTTTTTACAGAAAGGAGATTTCTTGTTACAACCTTTTATGCCATCTTAGAGTAAAGGGATTTCTTATTCACTCTTAACAATAATTTTCGACAGTATAAATATTAATTAAACCATAAACATTCTCTAAGTTGTCGGATCTTGCGCAAAATCCAATAACATCCAGTTTAAAGGCTAACCGTTTCATAATTCCCAGTAAGCGATATCGTCCAAAGTCACTGCGATGAAGAGCATTACTATTATTGAAATATGTAGTGTATATATTTCTATAGAAATGAACTCCTTCGCAGTGATTTTTTTTCATTAAATTTTCCCACTGGGTTGAAGTAATTCATGGTAATAAGGTCAGTAACTATTTTTGAAGTTCTGATATGTGATGTAGTTATACGACGGGATGAGATATACCTATTCATATATTCATTACTTCATCATAACATCTCACATTTTGTTTTTCAAGTTGAACAATAATAAGGATATATCATTTTTAACAAAACATGATGATGCCTCAAAGAAAAATTACTTTTTATGAAGTTCTGTGATGCTCTTTTATTATGATGAATTACGTAATTTTTTTTTTTTTTTTTTTTTTTTAATCGATATATTTCCTGCATCCATCAATATGGTTCTTCTTACAGAGAAAGCGTATAGGATAAAATATATATGCATGGTGTTACGTATAATGTATAAAAACGTATAATAATAAATATTACGGACATAACTTATACTAAATTAGATTAAGAAATAGGCTAACAAGGTAGAAGGGTTGAGTGGGTGTCGCAGTAAGTTGGATAATAATTATTAAGATCGGACACGAGGCGAGAGATACAACGATGGAGAATTTTATGAATTTTATGGACAGGATTATCAACACCAAAAATTGTTCAAGCCAGAAGGTTTCCAGTTTTATGTGCTTTCTTTCCGTCCATTGTGGTGCCCAACTCACTGTTATCAAGTACTCTTCAAATTTTATTGTGACGTCACGTCATACAATAACATGTGGTCGTCAATCGCTCGACAATATTTTCTTTATCAACATCTTGTTAATATACACAATCAAAAACTTCAATTCAAAGTGATAAAAATCTCTCTTACACGTTATATTATCATATGCCGTGGTATTCATTTCCTAGCAAAAACATTTCTACTCTACGTAAATATATTCTACTGAATCAAATGTCAAGAAGTACTCGATAGGTCTCTGTTGTGGCGAAGTGGTACGTTAAAGGTAAACTTAATCATTCCAAAAGGTTAGTAGCTAAAGTTCTTCATTTAAAGGTTGTATGGTAATTGTATCGATCAGAAGAACAAATCTTTCGTTTTTTATAGATATTTTTCTAGCGTTCAATATTCAATAGGATTTGTATAGATCGAACCTTCAGTAAGCCTTCTGTTCTGTTCTATTCTATTCCTTTTCTTCCAGTTAGCTGGATTGAAAACTAGAAAGGATTGAAAATTTAATTGGTTGGACATTATGTTTAAGTGGCCGTTCCTGTCTAAAACTATTTCAAGGCATTCCCCAACGAACAGTGTTGGGTTTTGATTTGAAGTAGCAAACAAACTCCAAACACACCATGGCTTTCGTATTTACAATAGAAAGCCTTAAAAATGAAAATACCCCACATCATTTTCAAGATTTGTTTTAAATGATCAATGGAAAAATATTTATAAGTTGATTAACACAAGAGGGTTATGGTGAATAAACATCGTTAAGTGTTAGATTTATAATCTCCCAAAGGAAAGAAATATGTTTTTCTATCATTGAAAAAAAGTGATGTGTGAATTTACTGATTACTTTATCTCCACTGCTGATCGACAGAGAAAAAGGAAGAACAATAAAAGAAAGAGATTAATAAATGAAAACATCTGATCAATAAAACAAACAACAAACAAACAAACACTTCCCGATAAACTGATAAAACATTTGATTGATTTGATTGATTATGAAGACGTCTTTATAGAAGATAGCTTAATAGTACGTGAATAAATGCATGTGGATTTGATTGAACAGGTTAGGGATTGTCATTTTTCTTCTTGCAACAAGGTCGTGAAGAAATGAAGAGGTTATTTTAATACAATACAGGAAGGTCGACCATTCTGTTTAAAATATTGTTTACTATTTGTGACGTCGTTCCTTATAAACGTCGCATCCATTCAATTATTCATTCATTCATTGAAGTTGATCTGGAGGATGAGTAAGTTGATGACTTTCAACTGATGATTTGATTTTAAATATGATTTAGGTGAAATTTCGCTAATTTTGATCTAATCTTAAAGATTGTGCAAAGTCATTATTAACTTGCTGTTAACTACTTTACTCCACTGTGGCTGTCATAACGAACACTTTGTTGAAAAGAAATCTTACTGTTAACCCAAGAGAGATTAGTCCGGTTAAAAGGACTATCAAAAGATAAAACTAAAGTAATGCAAGTAACGCACGACATCTTGTTGACAACATTAGAGATGTAACGCACGACATCTTCTTGATAGCATTAGAGACGTTCCTTTGACAATGGCTTCAGGATAGAAGCCGAAATATTAGATTTTAAGGAAATTTTGTCATCTTGTTCCTTATCAAAAGTTATGATGCTTATTAGAGACGTTGCTATAAATAAACATTGAATTCCGCAGAATTCTAATTTAAAGGTCTGTTGAACAGGTCTTGTAAGTTCGTTCGCTCTTTAGAGTCATTAAAAACTCTTTTTTAAAATCCCAAGGTCTTCTCTAAGTGATTCTTAATATTAACATGAATATGTGCTTATGTTTCAGGGATTAATCAATTTGAACGATGCTGGCAAGACACGGAAGCAAAAGATACAATGTTGCAAAAAACGAAATCAACTGGCTGAAAAGGAATTATGGGAAATTTTTGGCCACGCCTACAGTCGTCATCAACAACCGTCAACATTCATACAGAAAGAAAGCACAACAAACATTTTTAACTTTACTCCCCATTCTTGCTGTGGCGCTTCAAACTCTATCCGTAGTTATTTCTTACGCCCTGTCAGTGAGTAAAGGCGATGCACTTCCTCCACCTTATGTTCCATTTCCAAGTCAAGTGGGAAGATCATCACCAGGGAGTTTTGTATTTGCTTTGGGTTTTTCCACTAGCTCTTTTTTCACTTTGAGCATAGTCTATCTTCGTTGGAAACAAGTCGCGTTAATATATGCCGGTCATCTCAACAATATCGGTATTACATTGGGCGTTATGATGGCGTTTTCAATATTTACACTTGTTGCCGCCAACCAATTACAGAATCGAATGAGCGCCATCGTTTACGGTATTCATACATTTATTTGCGTGGTGTTTTGTTTCGTACACGTCATACTGACTCGCAAAACGCCGACGATTTCCGGGAAATATCTTTGGTATACTCGCGTTATCTTAGTCGAATTTATTTTAGTGTTTTCAGTAGTGTTTGCTGTTTTTCATCACCCAAGTCTTTTGGACAGAAACCATCCCCCATACAGCATTGCGCAGGTGTCTTACTGGCTGTTCTTCAGCTGTTTCCAACTGTTTCAATTAACCTTCTTTTCTGACATGAGACAAATTTATTTCGCTTTTGATGTTTGGATTGTTCCAAATCACCAGAGTCAACCAGATTCACACTTACTAGAACGAATTCAAGAAGAAGATGAAGGAACAATCATTACTACGACTGACACGAATGACAATGAAGAAGAGTTCTGTATGTTCAAAACACAAGTTTAACCGTGGTCATCGTTACGATGATTTTTAAAATTATTTTTTTTATATTTCCATTTTATAAGAGTTTTACAGAGTTTTAGTCTTGTTCTTTCCCAAGTCCTCTCTACATACTTACTTGCATGCTCGCGTGATCTGGTAAAACCTACAAAAAACCAATCACAATAAACCTCCGGATAAGTGAGTACCTCGAAATAACGAACAGTAACTCTCGTTTTCGTCTCTTACGAATACCTCATAGAAACTCCATAGAACCAGCTTTATTCTTGTGTACGTATCTGACGGTCCATCCTGATACTGCATTTGTTTATGACGAATAGAACTTATTTTTTCGAAAAACCTATACAACACAAATACTGAATGATGAGCATCTAAAAACGATCATATTATAGTTTTAAAAAACTTTAATATAACCCTTATGAATAATATAAAGGGGACAATAGACACCATTAAAGTCTTTGTGCAAACATACACCACTCAAAAAACCACGATGCCAGTAATTCACTGATTGGATTATTAGCAGATTTTCCATTTATATACAGTTCATGGGACAGGATTCAAACATTAGACTTTTCGGTGTAAACCTTGTGAAATGTGTCTGGGTTAGTGAGGGTCGGGCTTAACTTCATTTGTTCGAAAGTGTTAATGTTACCATGATAAAGTAATGTTTGAATACTATAGCATAAACATATTCTTTAGCTGTATTTTGTTTTATAAAACGAAGTTTATTATACATTTCTGTTAACCTCTTCAGTTTTACTAAGCTTGAAAAAATTAAACAACCAGTTTTATGCGACTTGCTGTATATCTTTAAAATTTAACAACATCAGTTCTGAGCAAAATCCCTTTAAAACAAACTGCGTACTTTTGTTTCATCGATTTAAATACCAGCAAAAAAAATAAATAAATAAATAAATAAATTTATCGTTTCTTTACTAAGCGCGGTTCGTGTAGATATTTAAATCATTGATCTTTACCCAGAATTATTGTTATGCAGGAGATATTTAATCTTAGATATTCAATACTTCTTTCTAAATGTTCACGTAGATAATGTTTACATGGATTTTTTCATATTCAAGTTTCACGCATTTTCAAAGAATCAACCTCGAACCCAGGGTTTCTTGCCGTTGTCAAAGACTGTATGTTTCGAAACAGTATTGTTCATAAATTTAACAATCAAAATTTACCCACATAACGTAACAACAGAAATGGCCAAACTGCAGTGAAGTTCCTTATACCTGTACTTGAATAAAAATGCAGTTGTTCCTTATATCAATGGCAATTTTTCAAATTTTTCAAAATTTGTCAATGGAAACATACAAGTCTAAAACTCAAGATACATCACTAAACCAAACACTAAAACATATAGGGGTTGGTGTAACAGCAATACATTAGACTGATCATGGTGATCTTCTTCTCGATGTATTCCCTCTTCTTCTTTTCATCGGAAACGTTACGACGTGCATGCATTGAGAGTGTATATTTCTGTCATCATATTGGTGCCCTTGAGCGTTAATTATTCAAGCGCATGCGCTCGTCATCTGGGGGGTTGGGCGGTGTGGAAGCGTAGGGAAATTACTTACTTCGTTTAAAATGGAGGCAGTAGAACCATGATTTATATTTCGTCTTTCCGTGAAGCAAAAATTCATGAACGAAGTTTAAAGAATTTAAAGATCTTGTGTATCAATTTTATTTGTTTATTTATTTATTTTTTTATTTATTTATTTTTTTAAATATCTACACGAACGATAATAAATTCACTTTATAGGATAGAGAATTCATATGAATCTGAATTCATTTGAATCCATTTATTTATGTTTACGCGGTGGGACGATAATTTAGGCTACCACAGATGTTCAACTAGAAAACTAGACACTCAAGTCCGTTTCTCTATTAAAACGACTTTAAGGGATTGATCACTGGTAATAAGATTGAAAGAATTGATGACGACATAAATACTGTCACTAGACTGTCCGTGACAGTGGAACAGAATGAGCAAACGCCTTATACGTTTGAAGAACGGTATATTCTATCAAAAAGAAAGACTGGTGATTTTATGGGCCAAATATTGGAATACGAAGGATACGAAGGATTCATTCGAAAACACATAAAAAATATTGAGCATCAAACATTTGAAGATCCTTGACTAGGATATTGAAAAGTCCCTTTTCTGGCCGTTCCATAAAATTGCGACACATTCACATAGCTTTAGTTTTTTTCTTTAACAGTTTTCTGGGTCGAAGAAGAATAAAAATTGCAAGTTTATGCCTTACAAGCACGTATCTTTTTAAAGCAGCCTTCATGTTACTTCGTTTTTAGAACTGATACTGAGCTCGTATATTCCATACAAAAAAGAATGGAAATCAAAATTAACAAGATTCGCAAAAATGCGACTATATATTTCCCCAAAGTTGCAAAACTTTTATCAATTATTGTGTGTACATAGAAGACCATAAGAAAAGTGGTATAACTACCATCAACGCAAATAAAAATGCTGTCCATACTAATCAGGGTAGAATTTAATACCACAAAGGAAGTTATTTCGAACTTATTATGAAATGAAGATATTCATGCATGGTCATGTGACATGGTTTCTCTTATAATTTTTGCTGAGGAGTTAAAAAAAGTTATGAGTTATGAGAAGTTATTATGGACAAAGCTAAAAATTGGAAGACATAAATGCAACTAATATTTCCCCTTAAACAACTGAATATCAACAACTGCATCAATATGTATAAGGTAAATTCATCATAATAAACATATGATCTTCATTGCTGCAGAAGCTTGACATCCTTTTACACAGTAATATCATGGCAAACAATGTAATTCAACAGAACACAGCTTTTCGTATCTCGTATTAAACTATTTTACAACATCATACAATGAAATTTGTTGACAAGTTTACAAAACAAGAAAAGAAAATTGTCAAACCTAATTTTAATACTACAATCTAAGTATTAAAAATACTTTGGGGTAGACAGCAAATAACTATCAAAAACAATCAGAATTTGTACTGTGTAGCATTTCAAATTAGGACAAGAGTTATTTTCCAAAAAGAGATGGTCTTAAAAGTGACAATTTATAAAATTAAATTCAAGTATTCAGAATAAACATCTCAGTCACAAAAATATGTGGACACTCATTATTTACTATATATGTGATAAAAATGACTTTCGTAAATCTCAAATGAAAAAAACGAACAAATTTTGGTAGTGAAAATACACATCCATAACCAAATCACTACGAAGCCAAAAAAAGAAATTTGAGTTCTGATTTGATTTAATTTACAGATTCTTATGTTGGATTGTGTTTTAATTTATGTTTGTTGTTTGTGTAAGGGAAGTTGACAGTATAAATATTATATATATACTTTTTACAAAATAAAATATCATAATACAGTATCAAAACAGTATGCGTGATCATGGAATTAATCCATAGTATCCAGCCTATCCAGTCCAGGGAAGCACATTCAACCAGGTTCTTTCAAGTTATTATCTGTCTCAATCCTGTGTATAAAAATATTGTACGTAATTTGTTTTCTGGAACATCTTATTGCATATACGACATCACGTTTTTACTTGCTGTTTTTGTAATGTACTCTTTGAATTAACATAATTGGTTAAACTACTTGTTCTCCACGTATAAAAGGTTTCCCTTGTGGTGGCTGTACATCATGTGCGTGCTGTGTCAGTTCAGTTTGGCTATACATTCATTCTGTATATATACATTATATCCTGTCAAATCAGGATGTAAAATAAAAATAAATCTTCAGCCTGTATTGATAATGAATTTTCGTCTTTGCACTGAAATCACAGCTTCAATGTTTTGCTGTTCCCAAACATTTAACTACCAACCAATCATCCATAGCATAGATAGCATCATTATTGTTATCAACAAAAACAAAACAATTTTTTTTCTGTATTTTACACGTTCATTAAAAAGTTTTTGCAAAACCTTTAACACTGAACTAAAACGATTATTTCCATCATTTAACAACCTTGTATCTTTTGAATCATTTTAAAAGCTGGCTGGAAAAGCAAAGTCTTCTACTGACAATCTGCACTGACTGAAAAAAATGGCGCACTACTTCAATGTAGACTAGCCTCTATTCTTATCTACTTTGGCGCTAGGTGAAAATTCAATACTGAACCGCGGCTATAAAAGTGAACGAAAAAAAGAAGGAGAAGAAGGAAATGCCGGTTTTAACATATATTTCGCCCTACGGGGAAATATATAAACCGCGAGCATCTTTCCGGGTGGACTTTCCGCCCTCGAGCAAAAATACTCCGAATGGAAAACGTTTTCACTCCCTTCATTTTTCAGCAATGTAAGCAGCACGTGATCTTTCAGTCTTTCTTGTCTAGAATTTTAAATGGCCAGAATCTCAAAGTCAAGACTATCATTATGTTCATTTGACAAACCGTCAGACACTTAAAAAAGTCTGATGGTAACGATTTGTCAGACGATTTGTTGTTGATTTGTCGGACGATGTTCGTTTAATTTCGTGTGATACCTCATGTATTGTTATATCGTCGGCGCCAGATATTTCGTTAGATGCCGATCTATGCCGTCGGACGTCCAACGCTCCTGTTGGACTTGATAATAACTGTTGACGTTAGTCACGGTGGCGTTTGATTTAGCTGGAGTCGGGAATGCTTTGAGACTGCGAAATTGGTGGGAAAATATTTTCAAATACGGCCCTATGCTGGAATACTATCCAAGAACAATTAAGTCCTGGCTGATTGTCAAACCAGAACGAAAAGAAGAAGCACGCAGGATCTTCCGAGGGGTTGACGTGATTATTTCGACATCTGGTCATAAGTACCACGGAGCTGTTGTCGGTGATTTAAGCGCAGTTACCGCAAAGAAAGTATGTTCAACTTGGATAACACAAATAAAGGTGATGAGCGAAATTGCCAAATCAGAACCACACGCGGTGCATGCCACTTTTACCGGAGGGTTCATAAGTAAATTCAACTACCACATAAGGGTGATGAAGGACATCGGCGAAGAACTGCAAGCGGTTAAACAAGCAATCCGACACCACCTCATACCATCGCTGACTGAGGACACATCTGCAGCGAGTTAAAACGAAAGCTGTCATCATTTCCTGTGAAATTTGGTGGCCTTGCAGTTCCGGATTTAGCTGAAATGGGTGATATGACATACCAGGCTTCACTAAAGAATGTGTAACTCCCTGATCAAAGACATAGTAAGTCAGGGTAAAAGTGATGACAACCATTCCTTTGACAGTTACAACACCGAAAAGCTGAATTTAATCAAAGCAGAAATGTCACCACTTCAAGTCAAGGCGAACGATTTGGCACAGCAACTAGGAGCATCGAGTTGGCTGACAGCGCTACTTCTTGCTTCTGAAAATTTTCTTCTTACCAAACGGCAATTTTTCGATGTGATAGCAGCACAATACCGATGGTCAATGAAGTTCTTACCATCACACTGTGAATGCAGCAAAACCTTCACAGTAGAACAGGCTCTATCCTGCGCGAAAGATTTGTGTACCAACGCCACAACGAACTGAGAGACACAATTGCAGAGATGGTCAACGAAGTTCGCAAAAACTAAAATAGAAGCGAACCCGAGTTATTCACTTACCAGTGAATAACTGGGGTTATCATCCATCACCTCAGATGCAGCCAGATTAGACGTGAGCGCAAGAAGGTTTTGGGTCAAGGACCAAAGAGCATTTTTCGGCATTCATACCGTTGTGACTCAAAGCCTAAAATCTTCATTTGCTTCAACCGAATCCGAGAAGAAACGGCAATACAACCACCGTTTCATCGATGTGGAAGGTGGATCCTTCACACCACTTGTGTTTGCAGCTGCTGGAGGCATGAGACGCGAGTGTGAAAGCTTTGTTCATGCACACTTGGTATGATGTTGTTGGAGAAAAAGAACCTCCTTATAGCGTGATCTCGAACTGGCTACGCACCAAGCTGTAGTCAGATCAATCGTATTGTGTATCAGAGGCGCCCACTCGATGAGGAGAGACCTGTTGTGTCATCAGGGAATCCGATCCGAACATCGTCGATGCTTTTGTTGCGCTGATCATCCGAAACACACCATGGATTTTTTTCTTTTTTTTTTTTTTTTTTTTTTTTGTCGTTTCCCAACTTTCTCCACGAATCTTTGGGAAGAAAATTTGTAATATCGTTTGCACCAGATATTTCATCACAGAGCATTGTTTTATGAGGGTGGCTTTGATGGTAGTAATAGGGCGTAACTTGCGCCAGCAGTTCAAAAGGTAAACAACAAAAATGACAACGATGAACAGAAAAGAAAAATGAAGCATGATAATAAAAGTTTCTTTGTGGAACCAAAATTGTAACTTGAGTAGTGAGCATGTTTCTGTGGAAAGTAGATCATTTAGATAGGTAAGAATGCCTTATACTCTTGAGGTCAAGACATTATAAACATTAAAACCTGGACCCATTTGTAGAGGAGTGTTGTTGTTTAAACAAAATCCTCATCACATCATGTTTTACTTTCGATTCGGTATCGTTAGAACTTGAACATCTTACTGTGAGTATTAGCCAGAAGTTGTTAACATTGAAATAAGCTATAAAGGTCTTCTGATACACACAATACAATGCAATTATCTTATGTATAACACAATGTATTCAAGCATTATGTCTTACTGTTTTAATTGCAAGAAAAAAGATGAAAGTACAAAAAATTCAGTTTTTCCCTACTAGATCAATCAATCAATTATTATATTTATTTACCAGGAAAATAAGTTAATGAAAATGGGATTACAATAAGGTCAAGGCAGGAGACCACCCCAATAGATTAAGCACCCCTCTTGAATAAGCACCCTCTTTGATAGTCAATTTTTTACTAAGAGCTCCGGGCAACTACTGGTAGCCTTGTGGTAGAGTGCTCACTTCCTGTCCGGGAGGTCGCAGGTTCAATCCCCGACCGAGTCATGCCAGCGACTATAACAGTGTCCTCTCTGCTTGGCACTCAACAAGAGAGTAGGAATGATGTCTCGGGTGGTTGTCTAGTGGAGCAGTTTCTGTCATTACAGCTTCCATAGCCCAAATGGGGGCTTTAAATGCTCTAGGACCTCCTTCGCAGGACCCTCATTGATAACAGTATCTTAAGGAACTGGAGAGGCTATCCTGGGCTGGGTAAACATTCGTTAATAATAATAATAATTGGATCATTTACGGTATATATGTAACACAAAGCAGATTTCAAAGGGATTGTAAGTGTAATCACGTCTCTCATGACTGCGCTGGTCTTCATGAAGAACGTTGACAAGTACTTAGGTGTTCTTTAGAAAAATATAATGATTTCCCAGCCAGAACAGAGCCCCCCTATTTGACAATAACTTGGATTTTTTAAAGTTGTTTTAAAGAACACCATTGAGAGAGAGGTTAATGTCTTTGAGGAGAGGACTAAATCATTTTTATCTTTTAACAAAAGGGAATATTATTAGAAATACCAAATGATTTTTGAAAGAAAAATTGGATTTTCAGTGGGATATTTTAGAAAGGATGAGGAATGTTCAGTTGTACAATATATATAACGTTTATAAATGTTTGAAATTCTTAAATGTTTAAGCAAACCCTAAAATGTAATTCTTTATTGCTGGTGACAATGCTGGGAAACATTAACAAAATTGCATAATTTCAAAGTCATGTACAATGTCAATTGTATTATGATCAAAGTGCTTTAATATAAAAAAATATTTTTGTTTCATGACAAATTAACTATACACAGCTTAACCACATTAATTTGACCTTGTATCTCTTATCAGTAAAGTAATATTTTAATCTTCCCAATGTCTGGCTCCGACACTTTCTGCTTAAAGACATCTCTCACTGTCATTTTGTTTTTGTAAATTTTTAGAAATGATGATGCATTTTTCATTATTTGAACCATGTGGAAATTAGAACGTCATTAGCAATTATATTATTCAGCTACCTTCCTTCAAAGAGAAGTTTTTGAATGTGTGTTTATTAAAACTAATTGTTGACATTTTGACTGTTGCATTAATAATTGACCTATATTTACTTTGGTTATATAAAACTTTTCAGTAATGAGTTTTTGATTGCGACAGTTAATTGTCTTTTAATTACTTTAAATTGCCAACATGCTTGAAAATAATTATTGCCTAGTGATGAAAAAAGTAAGGGTAGAATTTAATTTTTCTGGTAATTTTTTCTTTGTTCTTTGTGAATTTTAGTTGCTACTTTATTGTTATTTGTGCTGCTTTTTTTCTTTAAGAAATGTTTTTACATTATAGTTTACTAGTTCAGAATTGAAATCATAAATTTTATCTCTGAAGCAATCTAATTTTAATATTCAAGACTAAATTGGATTGTGGCATTATCATCTCATAAACTCTATTATTAATTTTTAAATATTGTTGAAGTTCATTTTGATTCTCTGTGATTTTATTCCTCCTCCAATATTGTTATGAAACTGGATTCGTATCACTTTTTTAACTACTTTTATACTGTATTAATATACATACATGCCTATTTTAGTGAAAATGTCTGCCAGTAGTCGAAGACGTGTCAGCACCCGGTCACGACAATCTAACCAGTCTACCCATGGTCATCATAATGGTCACCACCACAGCAACAAAGAGAGAAATTTTCACACTGAACATAATACTGCATTGAACTCATATCATCACACAACACAGCAAGATGGTGCTTTTGCTAGGAGAGGAAATTCCACTCATCACAATCTAAGAAGGGGGCAAGTAAGATTGGGTCCCGTTCGTCCAGGACATGAGGGGTTATACAGAGCTGTGAGGCAAGATGAAGGACAAATCATGGAATCTGATTTTATTTCTTCAAGTGAATCCATGGTTGCTCCACCACCATACAAAGTGTCGAGTAAAAAAGTTGCTTTTGATGTGCAAAATAATGACAAGAGCAGTGTTGTGTCACATGTGCACAAATGCAATGACAACTGGTTTGATGCTGAAGTTTTATCGTATTGTCACAAACATCGTGTTATGTACATCATGAGGGGTTTACCTGGATCTGGAAAATCAACTATTGCGAAATCTATTGCACAACTCTATGGTAGAAAAGAAGCTGTCATTTGCTCTGCAGATGATTACAGGTGAATTTTGTTTGTTCAGATTTTGATTTTGCTTTTTGGTTTATGTGTTTAATAAATAAAATTAAGACTTCTGTTATCTGTTGCAGGACAACTGCATCTGGAGAATATGTTTGGAGTGTGAAGTCACTTGAGCAAACCCATCGTCAGTGTGAACAAAAAGCTCAGTTGGTCTGCTCTAAAGGAGTACGTGTGGTCATCATAGGTAAGTTTTTTATATGCCCTGTCTTGATAAAATGGCTTGAAACTATAGTAATTTCCTCCTGATAGTTGCACCCCATGGGAAACCCATGCAAGACTCGAATCTAAATCTAAGTGTAACTAGCAATCACAAGATATAAATTTTCTTTCCAGTTTTGAAACACTTTTCCTCGTTTAATTTCGTTGTTTACCTCTTCTGCTCTCCTCCACTCTGCTTGTAATGGAATATTAAGAAAAAATATTTGACTAAAAAATTTTCCTTCTTCTTGGAATAAAATATACCATTTCATGGTTAGTGACTTTTTTCATGAAATAATGTTTCACCGAATTTTTCAAATAAATCATCTAAAGGACTAGGTTTGAAAAAGGATCGATTTCTCAGTTTAGCCGGGAGTATACGTCAAAGTATGCTTTTATGACCATGCTATTCGATAATATGTGTTCTGGATTGCTGCCACTTTATTAGACATGACTGATAAGAGCAAAACTCAAACTTTACAAAATCATTAGTAGTGATCTCATCATCAATATTCGCTCTCTTTAGACAACACAAACATCAAGTTTGGTGACGTCATACCATATTTGCGTTTGGCGTTCAAGCACGATTACACGGTGAATTTTCTTTGCACCAGTGAAGAAAGAGTTGATGTGCTGGCCGAAAGAAACGTCCACAATGTTCCAAAAGAAAGCATAGCAAAGATGAAATCACATTTTGTAGACATTTTGCCCTACTACTACGCCTGGGACATTGGAAGAAGTGAAACTGCCATGATTCGCGATACGTACCGTAAAGTTTTTCAAACGTGTATAACCATTCCAACTTTCAAAAAGTTCGCTACCAGGTATGCTGCTCGAGGTGTTCAGTTCGACCCAAAGAATATCTATCTGACCTACAGCATGAAAGGTACAACAAGCGCCTCTACCACTTCTCACGTCACTGCGTGTTATGTAAACAAACACAAGGTCAAAAACGCCAAACATTATACCAATTCAGTCATTGTACAGAAGGCGCTTGGTTCTGTACATCACTTGAAAATCATCGGCTGGTGTATGACTCGAAAGAGTCTGTTTGCAAGGGTGTTACTTACCGATGAACAGCGGGCGTTGTGGGGGCGTAATGATTCCTTCACTGGGACAAGAAGTCAGGTGGCTATCGAGAAATCTTCTTGGGTTACATCAACTACCGAAGAAGGTGCCGTTGGAGCGGACTGGGTGAAGTTAGAGGAAGATGTTCGCCACGTCAGTATTAATGAGAACGACTATTCGATGAAGATAGCTCAGTTTATTCAGAACATGGACGAAAGCTACCTCATTCCGGATTTTGCTGTTGGTTGTACTGCTCACGTCACATTGGGAATTGTTGACGGTATGAAGCCGGTTGACGCCAAACTTGATCACGACGAAATCCTGCAGCTGGAGTTGAATGAACGTGCAGTCAGGGAATGGAAACTACCCCAAAATCTTCTACGTTGTTATGGTGATAATTTTTGGGTGGTATACTTGAAAACACCTATCTTTTTATCGACCATGTTCTCTGGGACCTACTTCCACGACTAAAAAAGGTGTGGTTAATGCTCAAATAGGTATTTTTTTAGTTCAGTTTTCTAAAACTAAAGTTCGACGAAAAACTTACCAAAAACAAAATACAAAATTGATATTCCAATTGGTATTGTTATATTTCTTCAAAAATTTGAAATCAAGTTGAACGAATCTCGCAAAAATTATTTTGCGTTTTTTCAGTAATGTCTCGATCAATATTATTTTTAGAAAATGAAACTAGAAAACTATGCCTATTCGGTCCTTGAGAGGATCTAGGTATATGTACAATAGGATAATGGTAATCGAGAAAAGATGGCAATGGTGCAATTTTAAAAATGGAATCTGTCAGTCACTTCTAATAAAAAGAATCCTAAATATATCTTCTATTTGATTTTAAAGTTTATTCTTTTGTAAATACCAAAAAAGTAGAATTTAGCTTCTTGTGATATCATTTACTCGTATGTCTTGTTAATAAAAATTACCCTTTTTTCCAATGATGACATCATCTTTCATGGACTAGTGTTTTGGGGGATTTTTGGGGGTCTGTGAAATCATGTTTAACTTCTTTTTTCGAGAATTTTCGAATGTTTTGGTGTATGTTAGTCCCAGTGGTGGAGTTTACTGCCTGTTGAAACTGATTAATGTATTTGAACGTATTTCTTTTATACTTGTGTTCTCCTCCACACATTCATAATTAATTCTGGATCAATTCTTGCAACATAGGGATAAAATTAGCATATATTTTTTTTGAACGTTTGAGATTATCATACACTTTTTTTATCTATATAAGACCAAACTTTTGAAGAGCAACCATTAAGTTGCTTCATACAAATAGGAACGAATTAAGAACATTTTTTGGAAATGTAAAGACAGCTACTTAGATAATAAGTTTTTTTAGGGAAAATTAGTAAAATCAAAACAGCACAAGACCGTTTTCTTGGTAAACACCTTCAGAAAGTAAGACGTTTTACTGGTTCTTATATAAAAAAGGTGTATGTTATTTTATGGAAGATATCTAACATATAGACTTGTTTAACAAGATAGACCAGTACTAGTTACGGTCAATCCTTTGTTACTTTCGTTTGGGTAAAACGAGAAAAATATTGAAATGGATAAACAAATCCAGGTAGCATTTTTTTTTTTCATAATGAAAAAGTTTTTGAATTTTAAAACATAATAAAATTCCATCTTTTAGTAACTTTTTTCATTTTTGAGAATTACTTCCCATCCTCCAGAAACCATAAAGTTTGTTCGCTTCTTTCGTCTCAGTCAGTTTTCGTATGAGGTCAGATGGATTCAGATCTTCTGCACATTTTTAAGCGATTAATTCTTTTAGTTAAGCCTTCGTGTTAATTAGTGACAATCTAAAAGTCGTGCTGGTAGAGTAACTTTTATTGAAACTATTGCTCCTGATTGGTTGGCGGTACAGATGACTAAACCACGTGTTTGTTTTCTATGCAAGCAATGATGTTGATGTTGACATGTTATATCAAGGCAGTTTCTCTTCGCACTGCTCTTCGTGGTCGTTCATCAATAGACACGACAACGCTCCTCTCTTTTGGTACCATTGGCGGAGTGCTTGTGGAATTCTCCGAATCGGTTCCAGCTGGAATCGGGGAACGACCATATCCACTGTCTTTCGAATCATCCGATTGGATGCTTCCTGGTTTTTTCTCCATTTGCCTCAGAAGACCCAATAACGTCGATTCATCATCTAAATTTAATGTTTTACGATTTTTTGCAGGTATTTTCAACTGAGTGCGCGCAACCTGGTAGTACTGCTGGAAACTAGAACCGATCACAGTTGCTGTCATGGAAACAATTAATATTCCAACTATTGCGGCGAATGCTCCAAAAATACGTCCCAACGCTGAATAGGGCGTCACCAGACCATAACCCACTGTTGTCATAGTTACAACACTCCACCAGAGTGCCCTTGGAATGTTTGCAAAATCTCTTTTGCTTTTTTCATTGCCAAATTGCTGCTCTGTTAAATACACAATACTAGAGAAGATAACCGCGGGAACGCACAATATGAGCACCATGACAACCAGTTGATTCATACTGGCTTGTAAAGTCTTTCCCAGTATATGTAAATCATAAAGCAGTTTGAAAAAGCGAAATATGCGGACATATCTCACCATATTGAAAATCATGATGGCGTCTGATTCTTCGTAAAAGATCAACAGATACAAGGGGATGACCGCGAAGAAATCTACCCAATTTGAAAACTCTTTCATAAATGCGTATTTGTTCGGACAGAAGGTAAATCGTAAAAGTATTTCAACAGTGAACCAAAACACGAGAACTAACTCCAAGCCTCTAATCAGCTTTAAGGCAGATGTGTCTTCTTTATGGCAACTCGTTCCTATAAAACCAACGCATATTAATTTTCAGAACAAATTCAGACGACTATTTCGTCTTTGCAGTAATTAAGAACAGCTGCCCTTTTATGAAACATATGTTACATACAGTTTATGTGGGACAGGATTCAAACATTAGACTTTACGGTGCAAACCTTGGGTTAGCGAAGGTTCGGACTTAGCCTTATTTATTCAAATACTTTTATAAGTGTTTTTCACCGTTGTAATGTAATGTTTGAATCCTGTCAGATAAACATTAAAGTTAAAACACGACACAGACTTGTTTCCTTACCATTTGCTAGAAGTGTTTCATTTTGTATAGTTACATTATATGTCGAGTTCTGATTGGTAGAGCAAATACCCTTTTTTGTGATTGATTCCATTGTCATGACAGAAAATGTTATAATCGAAAGAACGATGAATCCCAACGATACATACGCGAACACCTAAAGCAATAACCGAATAATCCCTCAAACGATTAACGAACGATTAACGAACGATTAATGAACGGACGTTGACCAACAAGAGATTAAAAGGAAACCAATATATAAAAACATTGATCGGTTTTTTTCGGTTGTTTTTTTCGGATTATCTGCTAACTCTTACAGAAGTCTTTTGGAAAATATTTTTCTACTTCCTGTTGGGTGGTTCCCAGAAATTCATGATCAATACTATCTGCCAATCATATTCATGCATCAATACTATCTGCCAATCATATTCATGCATCAATACTACAGACATTCCAACCCTAGAGAATCTGATATCGGGAGTTTTGCTAAGTTTAGTGACTACCCGAGAGCCAACCATGGTTGGGGTGGAGGTGGGAATTTTGGATTATATCTTTGTCTAAAACACCGGAAAACGCCATTTTGAAGAATAATTTTGAGATTTAAACTAGTCAGTGATGAGCACCACTAGACTGCCGCCGTTAACCATTTCATTGAACTTTTAGAATTCTCCAAAATTTTTCTTTCAATTTTGCTTTCGGATGCTTTTTTATTTTATTTTGTTATCATTTTGTGTCAGAAAACATTAAAGGAACCCTAAAAACGAGGTTGGTTTACATACGTTATCTTTTATAATGCCGGCACCGACTAAACAGCAAGCAATTTGTAGCAGGCGCTTGCTTGTCGCTTTGTTTACAACACTATAGTGGAGTGATATGGTGAACTGCGAGCTTGCCATTAAAATTTGCACACTTTGAAATATTGTGGCCTATTTATATCCTGATATCGGGAGATCATATGGCTTATCGGGAGATCGGGATTGACATCTTGAGATCGGGAGTCTCCCGCTCATATCGGGAGAGTTGGAATGTATGTAATACTATTTGCCAAGTACTTCGTCCAAATTTCAGAATAACATGCGGACTTAATTTCAACGCAAAATTTCGATTAACCTATAATATACCTTAGCGGTCTTGGAAGAGTACGGTTCGTCTAGTATTTCCCATATCCTTCTTTGATATCGATTCCATTTGTTTCGTTGAGGCGAAGGTTGGTCTTCTGTCTTATTCTCTCCTTCGTCATTTTCTTCACTTTGCGTCGTAATATCGTGAAACAAACGTAAATTTTCTTGGATTTCCCGATGTTTCGTGTAATTTGGCCAACAACATGCTTTAAAAAACATAATGACGGATAGAAAACATGCTAATGTATATTTAAGGCTTTAAAGAACGATACAAAATACAATCGACTGTTGAATACTCGATTGCTCGAACGTTTTTGTCGATCCAAAGACATTATAAACAGTGAAGCTTCTACTCATCTCAACTCGCGGAAACTCGAACACTCCATAACTCGAACTATTATAACCTATTATAACCTATAACTTCATAACTCGAACTATTATAACCTATTATAACCTATTATAAACTATCCATTTCGTACCTATACCTCTTTAGTTCCTAAACGTACGGGTCCAGTGAATGAAGCCATACAGCACTATTTGGGCTACGGAAGCTGCTGACGGCAACCGCTCAACTAGATAACCACCTTGGATATCAATTCAAACTGAGAGTAAGGTGAAGGTAAAGAGCAAACATTCCCACTGGAAACTATTATACTGTTCATCTGATTTCAAACCAGGTAAAGTTTGTGGTGTAAACCTTATTAAGTTTGTTTGGATCAGTGAGGTTCGGGTTATGATGCCTCGTTCTTTCAACAATTTTAAGAATCTTATAACGGAGAAGTTTAGCCGGTAGCTACATATACATACACATTCAGTCGATCGAATTCTGTTGATCAAGCAGAAGGTGCATCCCTACCGTTCCTTTCACTAAACATTATTCCACACGTAATAGAGTTAAGATTACTTACACTTGTTTGAATCAATACGGGATAAAAAAACATTATTCACCTTCCATTTGTGTTTCATCTATTCCCCAATAATGCAATTCTGCTTGAAACATAGGCCCACAGACATCTCTGGGACAGTGGAGCTTTCCTGTTTGGAAATAGTTCAATACTTGAGCAAATATACCCGGATGTCGATCAAAAAAATAAACATCGGTAACTGGATCATAATCTAAATTCGATTTGAATTCTTCCCTAATAATCCATGCCAGCGGAGAATCAGGAACATTTTTCAATGTGCTTATATAAGGAGAGTGTTTTTCCCCTCCAACGTTTAAATGGATACGACGCTGTCTCTTATCAGTTTGAATAATCGTTCCTCGAGGGGCAAACGAGCCTGATAGCACTCTACTACGTTGTCCACTCATAGTTCCAAGTCTTTACAAGTGATCTTACCCAGCTAACATTTTCATTTTATTCTTGCAAGTTTTTTTTTTTTTATTACTTCACTTGAAGAATATTGTTGTTCTTCACGATGAAAGCAATGATAACACCAAACGAAAGAACGCGACCAGCTGCCACAAATCAAGATAGAAAGACAAAACAAAAGAAGAGGGATTTTTCATTTAAATCCACTGAAAAAGACGGCATTTGTCCTTCATATTTTCTTTTTTATGAATAAACATTGTTTTTCTTTTGTGCTCTTAATTTTTTCTCAATATTAATATTCATGCGCTCGTAGAAGAAAAAAAGAGTCGTTGTATCTTTAGAGAGAGAGAGAGAGAGAGAGAAATTTGTTTTTGCCTTTCCTAAAAATTGAAAATCATGTTGAAATTACAGATTTTGAGTGCTTTTATAGGCAATCTAGAGGTAGCATTTTCAAAAATTTTCTTCGCGCATCGGCCCCAACTATGGTGGGGCCTCTTTCGATAATACAGATTTATTGAGCTCCCCCCTCCCCCAACTCAAAATGTCCTGCTGGTTAAGTGTTTGAAAAATGCAGTTTAATTATCCATTTCACTGAGTAGCTATCGGAAGGATCCAAAAAGTGTATCGGGCAGGTATTCTGTTTCTATTTGGTCCGATTCAATTAACGTGTTCGAACAAGATAATATTTTGCGCAATATTTTTTTTTTTTTTTTTCATTCTGCTCAACTTATCCAATCCACCAATCAGAATACATTATGAAAAACCTTCTTAAAACTGTAAAAATGACTTCCTCGTTACACCACCGCCATGTTGAAATAGTTTTTATAAGTTGAATGTCATCTTTTTCTTCCACTACTACACCAATCGTTTCAATTTTACATTAGTATCTTGACCAATGAAATCGTCTAGAAAATTTATCTTGACCAATGAAATCATCTGGAACATTTCTGGATTTTCAAACTTCTAAAATCTAATTAAGCAGACCTGGTAGTTTTTGCTACTTTTTTCATCTCGAATATATAATAAGTAAAAATTCAGTTCCGAAAATTTCTATCAACCATTTTGGACTTAAAGCAATCACCGTGTTATGGATGAACGTTCGTCAATCGAAAGTAAGGTAGATGTTTTTGCTTTACAAAACATTGTTCCAGTTTAACGCACTACTTGTCCATATGCAGCATAATATTGTAGGGCGCTGTTAGCTAAAAAAAACTCGCACTAACATGTCCTCTTTGTCAGATCCCCCATGTTTTTCATGATTGCATAATTGATAAAGAAACCAGGACGAAAAAAATAAAACCGGGTACATTAAGTTTCATTATCATTTTTATTTTGCCAGCTGTAAAAGACTTTTTTTTTGGATTTTCCAGTAAAGATCTTTTTAGAAGCAAAACAGTTGCGTATATTAAAATGGGTTTTATTTCTTTAAAAAGAACATAAATGAATTTAATTTTTATAAGTTATATTCGTTTATAATGGCTGGAGAGCCAGCAAGAAGTGTCCCATTAGGTAAATTTGTTGAAAAACCTCTGCGAATGAGTGCACTTCTAAAGAAATATATTCACCATTTCAATAAAACTGCTCTTCATCGCAGTGATTTTTTGTTGATTTTGCGCACTTTGTAACGATATTACAAATCTAAATAATAGAAACATTTATACGCCAAAGGACGAAAAAAACATTTCATGACCAAAACGAAATTGTATAAAAACGAAAAGAATCACATTAAATCATAGGCGAATTCAAAGGCGTAACTCTTCAAATGTTCTAGTTTTGCCTTCTGACCACATCAAACATATTGTCGCCCGGTTTTTGTAATCTTTTCCACCTCTAAATTGATAGCAAACTGATGGATTTGATTCTTTTATGTTGAAGAGTGCAAATAGAATAATTTAGTCCACCAAACGGTTGATCTCCAATTTGAGTAAAATAAGTCCACATTATGAAAAGTTTATCTCCCGAGTGAAATTCTTCTTATTGTGATTTTGTTATATGAAAACTGGATTCAATTAAAGAGATCAAGTTGGTAAATCGTAATGGCAGGTGTGTTGAAAAATATGAAAAAAGAATACTGTTGACATCAGATATAAAGTTATATATATATATATATAGTGTTATTACTAATATAACATTCAAATTGGTTCCATGGCAATAGATACAGTAGAACCTCCTCAAAGCGGACACTTACGGGACCAGAGATTTTGTCCGCTTTAGAGAGGTGTCCGCTTTAGAGAGGTGTCCGCCTTGGAGAGGTTTTGCTTACTTTGGCCAGAAACTTGGAAGAAATTCTACTCGTAAGTCGTGAACCCATTAGGCATGCCCATATTTGCTACTGCCCAGTTAGGTAAAAATCATTCATAAGATGAAATTTGACCAGAAAATAAACATTTGTTTACGTATTAAAAAAACATTAGCACTGAAAATTGCCGGGTTATGGATTAGAGTTACCATGTATATTCTCAGGAAGGATATGTCAACATATCTCTGATCAAGGATTTTTCCAAGCACTCTTGGTTACTTACCGTTTTTCGTAGAGAAGATTGAGTTTAACAGTCCAGGAAGCTCCGCAATTTTAGAGATTTCAATCTCCACAAACAGGCCTTGTGATGACAGGCATGCGAAGGGAGTTGGAAACTAAGATGTTTTTTAATTTCATTGAATAACATGAAAACGAGTCCTACTGGTACCACTTTCGTTTTCATATTCTTAGGTAAGGTGAAGAAAAGAATGCCTATAACAAAGGAAATTTCAAAATTACCTTAGCAACGGTGGTCCTTCTCCCTAGCAACAGAATAATGGTGAATAATGGCCTAATTACTCTCTCAGAACATGTTTTTAAATACTACGCATTAAAAAGAGCTAAAAAATGTTTAATTGACAATGAATGATTGGAGTTTCTAAACTCAATTCAAGATTCAAGACGGTAAACGGTAGTTGGAAAGTGCTTGGAAAAATCTCTGACTGATATGATAATTCCACGTTGGGCAAGAGAAAAGGCTGTCACTTGGCTAACAAATAAGATAAACTTTATAATAAAAGAACAAGAAAATGTTGTAAACAGATGTTTACAATAAGAAAAAAAATAATAAAATACTGAATTTTGATGTTCTTTTGTCGAAATTTTTCGATGTACGCTTTGATAAATATTATTAGGAGGGGGAATTGTCGCGCGGGACCTGGAAAAAATGTCCGCTTTAAAAAGAAGGAGGTGTCCGCTTTAGACTGTCCGCTTTGGGGAGGTTTCTTTGTCAGAGTATATTAAGGATTCGTCCGGGACAAAATTTTTTGTCCGTCTACTAAAAAGTGGTATCCGCTTTTAGAGGATGCCCGCTTAATAAGGAGATTCCACCAACTGTAAAGTGTTCTCAATAAAATATGGCAGAGTTTAGTTATAGATGAAATATAGTGACAATTAATAATGAGGGATGTCAATCATCATGTCAATCACCACCGTGGGTGCGCGGCGGTGGGGGGTGGACACGACACGCAGCGCAGAGCAATCATACCAAAAATTTCTAAGAATCCCGATATCGAAATCGGGTTCATCTGCGGGTGAAAAACTGAGAAAAACAACCTCCCGCGGTTAGAGTGTATTCAAGATGGAGAAAAAGAAGGTTGTTCATCGTACGTTTATTTAATGGATCCCCTACCCATACAGTATCACCCATAAAACTTCAAATTGAGTCTTTATTACCAAGTGATATTGTTTATATGTGAATAAGTCGATGACTTCCTTTTTTGTTTATTCCAAAAACGCTTATGTATACCTTTTTTTTAGCAAGACTTGACTTTATCATTTTTACCTCCTCTTCTGCTGTGTCACTCCTGTGTGTGTATACACCGCGAATTCTTTAAACCCCCTTTGAGATTCTTTGAGATTTATATCCCTATGCATTAAAAATCATTGAATAGTTGAAGTTTGATTTGAACATTAGAAACAACAGGCTGGGATGATGAATTTCCAAAGTGTGACAAACTTGTTTCTTTAAATTTAAACATTAAGCATTTTTTTTTTGTTTTAAGGGCTCAGCGTACGTTTCAAAAGTGAAAATTTTCTTTTTCAAATTTTTTTTGACAGATGCAATCATTAGGTTATTATTACACTACATTCAAAGTTATAGCGAAAAATAATATGGTTTTTGAGAAAGTTATGGGCATTTTTTGATATTCAACATTTCTAAGTTATGGCAACCTTTAATATAATCTGCTATACACTCAAAAGGCGATTAATTAAATTTGCAGCTCACTTAGTGAATTTATTAAAGGCTGTCATATTGTCATTTATGTGATGAAAAATTACTAATGTTCTACCTTTATGAGCTCCATCTTTCCAGCAAGTGGCTCATTTCCTTTAAAACTTTGCACAGCAGTAGATGAAAGCTTGTTAACGAAAAGTGTGCCCGCGATTTGAGAGAAAATTCCTGATTGGCTCAAAATCCGAGATTGTTTTCAACTATATATCCAATAGCGCAAAAGTATGGAATTAACAAAAAACTGTTTTTCTCCTGAACAAAACCATTAATTGAGATTCGCGGGCATACTTTGTTTCCACTAATTGTGAGGAATCGCCACAAATAAAAAAACATGTAAAAACCTTTTTCTTCGGGAGTTGGAGCTCAAAGAAGCAAACAAAAGTCCATACTTTTTATCGTTTTCGCAGACTAATTTCTTCCTTATTATTTATGTAAATAATCCTTTTATACACCGTAAGAAAGAAAATTTATTGCTCTACACAAATTCACGAAATATTTTTACTTAAAATGTAATGGCATAAGAAATAACAGAAAAAGTTATGCAATGCATATGTGAGTAAAAGGTACGCTGAGCCCTTAATGCTATTAATCAAGTCATTTTCCTTTGAGCATATGCACACATCTTTAAATGGAAAATTTATTGCTCACAGCAGCAAAATGCATCATCATAACATAATAGTTGATTCAATCAATTGTGTAAATAGCATGCCACGATGGATCAGTAGTTAAACAACTCTGATAACGTATTATTTGTCATGCCTGCCATATTGGAAATTTGTCAAAACTGATAAGAAAACAGGACATCACCAACAACTCATCCATAAGAATATTTTTATCTTCTACCATTGGTTGGTCCATGGTATCAAGACTGATATCCTTGAAATGGTTGACAGCTTTTAAAAAACAAAAATAAACAAAAACCTTGATAGGACTTGGTTTGGCTGGTTGCTTGGTTTAATTGTTTTAAAATGTTAGGTGTCTTGATTAGGTAAATTGGAGAATGGAAGTAAATAAATGTGGCATTTAAGCGAGTGTCTAAGGCCATGCTAAGTTTTATATTCACCAACAAAACTTGTATATAAATGAAGTAACCATCACATTTTTGTCGAATTTTACCCGAATAAATTCAACACAGGAATTATGCAGCTGTATAAAGCTGTCATGAGAAAAAGACAGGCATATTTCCAAGCACTTTGCCACTACCGTTATACGTAGTAGAAACTCAAGATCCTATCAATTTTAAACATCTATGTTCTGCAAAAACATGAGAAAAGTCCATTTCATCCATCGTCTTTGGATTGTTCGTACAGCAAAGTAATTACCCAACTATATACGTTGATATTGTGAAAAAAGAAACAGAGTTAGAGTGACTGTAAAGCTGTTTGAAATCGTGGAAAACATGAGAATCACAGAGCTTACGGAGACATCACCCCTCCCCTGGACCCCTGCAAACTACTTTTAAACTCAATCTTCAAAAAAAACAAAAAAAAACGGTAGTAGCTAAAAGTGCTTGGAAATATGTCTGAAAACTTCTATAAATGTTACTAATTCTGCACACAAAAAAGTAAGCAATTTAGTTCCAATTGTAGAGCTTGGTACTTTCATTTGATTTACGGTGCAGGATGATTGAACATAATATTTAAGGGCAATAATGTTATGATCCAATTAGTACAGGTAATGTTGTTGTGGGTCTGCTATGCTGAGAATACAGCTTTATTGTAGTTCACTCCCGTAACTATTGACCCATTCTTTAAACCTGCATTTTTAAAAACGATGTCTAGCATGTTCTTCGCTAGAAATGTCATGGTTTCATTTTTTTAAGATTACAGGTTTAAAGAACAAGTTGATACCTGCAGGAGTAAATTGCAATGAAGCCAAGAATACTTTCCACTTATCGTACCCAAAAGTTCAATTTTTATAGAATGGATTAACAGGGTCTAATCTAGGCTGAAAGAGCATACATTGATCGGACGCTGCCCTCTATATTTTTTTGGTTTTTTTTGAAAATTTTAAATTTTAAAGCAAACTTCAAAAATCACTCTTGTATAGGGGAGTCACAGGTTTAACCCACCAAATTAAAGCTCTGGTTGCCCTTTTCCTAAAAAAAGTGCCCTTTGGATGTTCATCATGTGCCCTTTTCCCTTCCGCTATACGTCTATTCCATTCTAGATTAGACCTTGATTGATTATATATTGAAAAATTAATCTTTTTATACATTTCAAAAATTTTCCACAGACTGCTTGTATGGATATATCATGTTTTATTTGTGTTAAACTTAAATTATTTTACATTGGTTGAAAATGGGTTGCTTGATCAGATAGTTACATCTTGAGAAATGATAGCATGGCGGAATAGTTAAAGATTTCAACTTCATAATATGTATCAAACAATTTATAAGTTATATACATGCTTTTTTATGAAAGCAATTCATACGAATACAAGCCTTAGAAAAGTAAGAACAGTCTGAGATTCACTTTTTTTGTAAAATGATAAGGATTCAGAGTTTGAATTCTCTTGCAGTTCTTGTTTAAGCTGCCAAAAATGATTTAGAGGCAATATTGCTTTTACTTGTAATTGTTTCTTTTTTCACCTACCATCAGTGTAGGATGCCTGACTGCAGTGAAACAAATAAAATCTCCTTGACTGTAATTAAAAACTTGCACAATGGGTTAGTACAGAATGGCTACCATTTTTAGTCTGTTTTTGTTTCACTACCACACTGTGTTAAAAATTAATCCGAATTATCAAGATAGAAACAAGACTTGTAACAAAGTTGTTTCTAAAAAATAAAAAATTTTTTACTGGAAGTTTCATTAACAAGAACAAAATGAAACAGAAACTGTGTTGTTAAAGCTATGAACAAAATATAAAGAACAATTCAGGCTGGAAAATAAGAACAGTCTCATGTCAGATTGTACTAGTTATAAAAAAGAATGTAATAAAGAAAAAGCATCGGTGTTTGTAGGACACTATTTATGGTTTGATTGTTTGTTTAGCTTTGCTGCAGCTATGAGAACTTTCATTTTTTTTTTTTTAGATGCTAACATGACTGTTCAAATAAATTTGCATGATCAGCAGAATTCCCGTAATGGTGAATTATTCATCAGGTTTGTTTATTATACTTGTATTTACTGTTTGTTACTGCCAGGTAATCCAATATAAAGATGTTTGAAAGTATTTTCTACTGAAGGTTTTTCAGTTTTCCCATTAAGTGCAAGGAAATGATTTAATCTCCAAACTAAAGTGTAGAGTGTAAGAAAAATTATTCTATAAAGCTTGGTACTCACCAGGCGTTTAAGTGCGTTTATCCTATTGAGCATATTGTGTACGCACAACGCCTAGTGAGTACGGTTTCCTTTTTTTGCATAAACGTCTTGAATTTTCTAATATTTTTAAAAGTTTTTCTGAATGATTTCATCAAATAAATGTGAAAGATGGATCCAGATCGTGAAGATTACGAGGACTTTTTATTCCTATTTATTTTTTATTACTGCTTTCTAGAAATCCAACTTCTTTAGCAACGGCAGCCGAAGCATTATTGACCGCATTTCGCTTCTTATACCCTTTGTGGGTCTTGTTATAAAGTACAGGGTAAAATTTGACCCTTTCGCAAAGTATTTCTTCTTCAGTAAGAGAAAATATTCTTTTTAACTGACATCGTGATAAAAATATTTTGTCAACTAACACGTTTTTATCTTGGAAAAAGATGTTTTTCACTATGTACCTTGAGGATAATTTCTTTTCTCTTAGCATGTTTTTCTTGTTTAGTTTCGGCTGCCTTTCATCTTGCGAACGCAATATCAAAATTTTTTGATACGACCGTTTGCCTAGAATCGACGTTTATACGCAACATAAGCACGTTTATACTCAACATAAGCACGTTTGCGAACCAGACTCACTAGGCCTTTAAGTGCGTACGCAATATACTCAATAGGATAAACGCACTTAAACGCCTGGTGAGTACCACGCTTAATACAATGCAATGTCATGGCGAATTCTCTTATTATTCAATTTGTGTATCTTGAAGAATAGTCTATGAAATGTGTAAGACACTGCTGTTTCTATGGTATTGTCACCCTTAGCAAAAAAGTTTTTAAATTTAGCTCTAGTTGCATTGCAAATCACAAAAACGTTTGTGTGGGTACCAGACTTTTAATGTATCCAAAACTCCTTTTTGGAACCCTGATCTCCAGGGATTTTTCCAAGCACTTAGTTACTACTGTTCTTGTTAGAGAGTTATACAGCCCATGCCACAGCCTGGTGGGCAAAGCCCCTGAAATCTCCACAATCTCTTCAGCCTTGCCATGAAGGGAAAAGAGAATGCATGTGCACGTGCCCACACGTGCAAGACACACGTTGGATTCGTATGAGTGTTCCTCATGCTACTCTACTAAGATGGTTGTTTCATTCAAAATTGAATATAAACTGTTAACAAGTTTCTCTTTGTGAAAATTTTGGTTAAGCTTCCATTTCCCTGTGTTACTGTAAAGAGAGCTGGAAACTAAGATGGTTTTTAATTTCTTTGAATAACATGAAAACGAGTCCTACTTGCGTTTTCATATTTTTCTGTTTGTCAAAGAAGTAAATTCATATAACAAAGGAAATATGCTTGGAAAAATCCCTGGATCTCTGATGTCTAAGTTATCAAATAAGGCATTTGGTAAATATTTATGTAAAAGCAGGTAGAATCGCAACAACTTTCAGTTTTTGTTTCTAAAAAGAAAATTTCTTTCATTTCTAACAATGGATAATTAAGTGGTGTCTTCATTTTACTGACTTGTGGTTTTGCGGTCAAGCCAACAATAAAATGTAACCTTGAAATAAAGTTATATAACTTGGAAACAGGTGTTAGTAGGATAGAAGGTTTGTGTTCTTCACACATGGTTTATTGGAGAGTAGTTCATGATAGACAAGAACTTTAAAAAACATTCATGCCTCTTGTTCCTTACTAACTACATAACTGAAATAGCAATGATCTAGGAAACAAGATTGCAATATGATATCTTCGGAAAGTATTGTCATGTTTGTTTTTGTTTGCTTTTAGTGTAAATTAAGAATTCTTTTGAAAACAATTCTACTTATCTGCAGCCATTGTGAATGACTAAATAGCTGTAATTCCATGCATTTTGGCTATTCCATTACATCAACTATGACATCACACAATGTGTCTGATATTGAATGACATTTAATATGTTCAAACTGATATAGAATGATTAAATTAATTGTGTTGATGGCAGTATCATTTGCACTTCAAATCGAATATTATCTCCTCTACATGTCTATGTTTTGCAGCAAGATGTTTAAATAATTAATTTTTTTAATTAATATCTCTTTTTGAAATACTCATGTTACATGGATAAATTGAGATCTGAATGTGTGCAAGGTTTACGTTAAAGATTTAAACGATTTAAGACTCAATAAGCATGCTTAGTACATTTATTTCATTCATTAAGCAATCAGATGTTCAAGTCTGTTTCGTATCAGCTTTTTTAGCTTTTTTTTAAAAAAAAAATAATAAAACAAAGTTGCTTTTCTTAGTTTTAAAATTTCTTCTGATTCTGGATGAAATCAACGTTACTTTTTTCAGTTGTTCACAAGTTGTTATCATTTTGTTTGTTAATCGTTTAAAAGGATCTTATTTTCTCTTTCTTATCTTTGTTTGTGTTTTGAAGGATAAGGCAGATAAGAGTCATCTGTTTGATGGAAAAATTTGATTTAGAACATTGTACCTGATTTCATTTTGAATATCTGGAATGCAATAATAAGCTATGTATGTTCTCTTTATCTGAAAACGTTCTGGTTACTGAATATAAAGTAATTTTCATTTCAATGTAAAACTGTCTTCTTGCGTGAAACGTACATTTTTGTTTATAGTAAGGTGAATCATGTATGGGTTTTGACGATTCTTCTTCTATGGTATCGTAATTCTAAAGAAAAATATTTAGACAGCTTCATAATGATTTGAGAAGGAGCTTTAAAAACATCTTGATATTATACTCTATTTTCTGCCTTGTTCTTTGTTTAAAAAACTGTTTATTGTGTCAATTATCTCAGTTTATTAAAACATTTATTGAAATAAACACCATAGTTAAAACCTTTCAACAACGACTTTTCGTGTTTTCTCTTTTAAAAAGAATGAATTAAAAGTGTTTAATTTTGTATCTAATACTTTTAAATTCTTGCAATAACTATCAATCCTTATCAAAATTGATTTTATTAAAACAGATTCCATTGAGTTGATATACTAATGTACAACTTTTCTGGCATACTGGACTCCATTTCAAAGAGGTATGCTAGCATTTCATAAAATAGTTTGTGTCTAACATTTTTTACTTAGAAAATATTTCCTGTCATTTTAATGTGTTAAAATCAATTTTACTAAAAATGGCTCAAGCCACATTTGAGTGATAATGATATAGTTAAGTCAGGAGTGGGTAAAACATGGGTGGTTCTAATATATTTTGTGTAAGTTCTTTATGTGGATTTCTAAAATTATCTGTCTTGACCACTCCTGGATTTGAACATTTTTGATAGCATTATTTCATTAGAGATGGAAATTTTGTCATTTGTCGAAAAATCGTATTTGACTTGACATAGTGTATAATGCATTATAATAAACTTTGATAATTGGATTATGTCATTGTGAATGATATGAGTTCAGGTAATTAGGTTTACATGCATAAGTTAATCACTTCAGGTTGTCAGTTAAAACAGACACATTCGTTACTTGTAAGTTATGACAGTGACTGATTTATCTACGATACCATCATTTATGTTCTAGATTAATTGCTAACTGACATACACGAGCAAACATACTAACTGTCCAGGTACTGAACACCATTCACACACACACTGTAGACACTATGTCTGACTCAACATCCTATCCTCCAAGAAGTTCAAGAAGATCTAGACTGAACTATTCTTCATCATTTAAAGGTTCTCATTTTTGTGTTAGTTAGTACAAGTAATGTTATAGGTTACTTGGAAAGATTTTTCGTGATGTTTATGTTTTTAATTCCTAATGTTTTCTAGGATTAGTAGAAGAGAATTGCTTAAGGTTTGCAAGGTTTTTTAGGTTCATGGCAGAAATTTCGTTTCCTGAAAGTTTAGATTTTGGTCCCTTCTCCAATAAGGGGAAGGAAAGTTTCAGTTACATCTGAAAAATCGTAAAACTCAAGCGGAACTGTGACCTGGTCTTCCTGCTACCGAATTTTATTTGTATAGTTACATGTTGTGTGTATTGTTTTAAGGGCCGACCAAGAGCTCAGAACAACATTTCAATCGAGATAGTGAGTTACGACACAGTACTGGCTCCATAAAAGGGAAAAGAGCTGATTCTACTATGAGCTCTCCAAAACAAGCTGGAAAGGAATCAGAGGACGGTGTAGATGGATCCCATTCCGTGCACAATCTCATCAAAAATTTTCAATCAAAGGTTGGGAATGGAAGCACTAAACGTAATTCAAATGGAAGTAGTGAAACGTATAGTTACCAGAGCGATGGTTATAAAACACCCGGATATGTTGCCGAAACACCGGCTACAGAGAGGGGAAAAAGACCAACTACCAAACGTAAATTGTCACTGCGCTACAAGAAGGGTAGGATAACTGCTGATGATGCACGTTTTAACATACTGCAATCACTTGGTATGTCACCCTTTGCAGGAAATGAAGGTCGTGGCGAAGAAAAGGCATTTGCTTATTTTGACACTCAGAGTTTGTTTTTTGCTTTTCTAAATGCTGCTACTTTAAAACTACTTTATGAGGAAGGATCCTCTTATACAAAAAAACTGACTGGAGCTTCAGCTGCTTCAGCTAGAAGTGCTGCTGGAAGGAAAAGAGTCAAGTCAGGTGAGTTTGATCCAGTAACTGGCCGTTTCCGTTCACGCACAGAATCTATTCTTGATGAAGGAGATGACAAAGAAAACCAGTTAGTATTGAAATGTCCTTATTTCCGAAATGAAATAGCTGAATCTGAAGACAGTGAGGTTTCTGCTGGTGAGCCAACTTCAAAACACGGTAGGGACATTGCCAAACTCATATCAATGTTTAACCGTAACCGGTCATTCGAGAATTTACGTAATGACTTATATGACCATAACAAAAGACATTCCAGGAGTAGACGAGAATTCCAATCCTCTGAGCAAGACATATTGTTAGAGGAGGTTAAAGATGATTCAAGCTTTTTGACGTGGGACGAGCCAAATGTTAGTGGTAAACGAATATTTGATTTTGAACATATTGACCGTGGGGCTATGTATTACCGTGAATATTTCGCTGACAAAGGTATAATGTCCTTTCTGCATTTTATGAGATTCTTAATGAATTCTGAAAAGTGACGTCACATGATTTCCAACATTTTTATTAGATCACATAAACCTATTTGGTATTGATGAAAAGCATGGGCCCATGGCTATTTCCATAATCCGAGAAGTTATTCCCAAGATGGCAGTTCTTGGTCACAATTCAAGTGAAAACAACGAAAAAAATAAGAAATATCATTACAGAATGATTGTTCGAACCTGTGAGGTGAGAATAGTTATGGATGAACATTTTTTTGTTCTTATGAAAGAAGCTTGAATGCTCTTTTTTTTGTATCCTGACAGTTTGATAAAAAACTTGATGAAACCTTTCTTAGCTGTATAACATAGTACCAATATTATGTTCAGTATTCTGTGGCCTTCTGAAGGATTAATCCTGACAACTGGATTTTTCAATAATTTGAAGTACTTAATGGTTTAATTAAGTACTTCGTGGTACTTAATTTGTTTTGGAACAATTTCAATGATTTTGAGAAAATTTTCAAAACATTTGATCAAAAGGAGTTTCAGAATTTCATCATGTTTTTCTTTGTCTTTTGTAGTTATATGCGTTGAGAATTACTGTGTTGGAAAATTCCATTCCTTCTACCTCAAGACACGGAGGAAGCAGTAGAGGGATACCTGTTAAAGACATCTTAGAATATTGTTTTCCCCAAATTCAGCATACTTGCTTGCGACATGCCGTACCTGGGCCAAAGGTAAGCATTGTTGACATTGAGACAGGTTATTGTTTTGTTAAAGATTGACTTTTTTTATGGTAGATCATTGCTGCAATTTTTTAGCCAGGGATTGAGATATCTTTTAATAGGAAATTGAAATCTCAGAGCTAGACACATCATCAAGGGATACTGATAGGGGGATTTACTGTGTTGATCCAACTAAGCATGTTTTCTTTTCAAAGATTTCTCATGGCCAGGAACACTGTCAAAATCCTGTACTTAGAATGAAACTGAAGCTTATGTTGGCGTTTTATTTGATTTAGCAGGGAGTTTACAGAATACCTATGAATGTGATGCCACAAGTAGGTTCTGGGTAAAGCCCTGGTGCCCATGAAGCTTATTGGCTTGTTTATGTCCTTGCTATGTATTAGCAAATAATTGTAAAGTTTCTATACATTTGTATGATGGCAAAAAAGAGCTAAAGGAAAACTTCTTTCATTTTTTTACATTTGATACATGACACGACTGCCATCTCAAACTCCGTAATGGTCTGCATAAAAATGCTATCGTCGTAATGTTAATGAATAATTTGAAAACATCTGCATTTTGCCATAACTAAAATAGAGAATTGTGTAACAGGTTTATATGAAGATAGTTCAAAGATAAACATAGTAACAAAATAGAATATTATCAAATCATTTGAAAGTGATCACCAAAAACTGATTGAACCATGGAATTCCCAAAACACATTCATTCATTAATTGTCAGTAACGAAATTTATATAGATATTGTTTCAGTACTTACAACCATCAACCATGAAACACACTGATAACAATGAAAATGATTTTTATTCTTTCAGATAAGTGAACAACTCATCAAACTTGATGAACAACAGGTAAACATTTCAGTTTATTTTTTTTTTACAGAACTTTCTTCTAGATGTGTTTCTAAATAAACTGTACCTGCCCTCATATTTTAACTTAGCATTTCAAAATGATCAAGTCAGGAAAATATCCAAGTACAATTTCGTGTAACAAACTAAACTAAAGATGTGATTCCTTATTTGTTTTTAGTTGACGTTGAAGTATAAAATTGGTTTGATCTATTGTAAGTCAGGACAAACGACAGAAGAAGAGATGTACAATAACGGTGAGACTGATCAAAATGTCATTTAAAGATTTTCACAGAACATGAAAATGACCTTATAAATTTACATTATTAAACAACTCATCTACACATGTGTTTTCTGCTTGTATAGAGAAAGGAGGTTCGGAGTTTTTGGAATTTTGTAGTGTCATAGCAGATAAGGTGGCATTGAAAGGTTTTCAAGGTTACAGAGCCCAATTGGATAACAAGAGTAAGTGTGATTGATTATTTTCGTTGACATTGCTTGCTTTGAATATTCAAGTTTTCGAAGTTTATGTGTAAATTTTTTCTTTCAGATGATTCGACTGGGGCTCACTCATTGTACACAACATTTCATGGACGTGAAGTCATGTTTCATGTCTCCACAGAATTACCCTTTACTGGTAATGACAGGCAACAGGTATCTCTTTCATCAGTTTGCTTCTACAATGACGAAATTACCAACAAAACATTTATAGTTTATATTTGAATTTATTTATATAACTTTCGAAGAGGTTTTACCAGAGAAAAAGAAGTTTTAACTGCATATTTCAGCATTTTGTACAAAATGTTCTTGCTTCTGAATCTGATTTGGTTTGTGCTTCATAATTTTCTGTTTTCCAGTTGCTACGGAAGAGGCACATTGGCAATGATATTGTCACCGTGATATTTCAAGAACCTGGGTCCGTTCCATTCACAGCTCAAATGATGAGATCCCATTTTCAGCATGTTTTTATTGTTGTTCGTGTTGAAAATCCGCACACTGAATTTACCAAATATGAGTAAGTCCTTCCATTTTTCTCTTTCTCGATAGTAAATAAAGCCCTTGAATTGAATTAACATTAATTAATTAATTTTCATGTGTGCAAAAGATCTTTAAAATTTCGAAAGTATTTTCTGCAAACTTTCTCTAACTGTTTCAATCCATTTTATAGAGTTGCAGTCAGTCGATCCAGGGACGTACCATATTTCGGTCCACCTATTCCTCCGAACCATTTCAATAAAAATGCTGCGTTCCGAGAATTCCTGCTTAGTAAACGTAAATCCCTTAGTTATCTTGAAATATCTCAAAATACCTTTTTTTGTTTAAATTTTCCTGTTTCCTGATTCAGAATTTTCTTTTACTGGGTTTCTAAGTCTTCCTAAATTTTATGTGTTAGTCATAAATGCAGAAAATGCTGCCCACAAGTCAGATAAGTTCACGCATATGGCAAGAAGAACACGCTATGAGTATCTGAAAGATCTGGCAACCAATCAGGTATCATCACAGACAATAGAGCATGTCAACAAATTTGGTAAGCCAGTAGTTTCTTCTGAGTTACATCCTTGGTGTGATGACATAAATTACATTAATTACATTCCACATAACAAGACAAGACTCTAAAACTTTGTTGATCCGATAAATTTAATTATATATACTGCAATCTAACTCCTAACTCTAACTCGTACACTCTTGCAATCCTTATTTTCGGTTTTCACACAATCCATCTGAAAATGGTTGCAGTGTAATTTTCAAGAACTTATTACTGTTTGTTTCCTTAGCTTTTTCTTTTGGATCGAAAAAGAAAGAGAAGAATCACCCGCCAGTTAGTCCAGAGATCTGGTTACAAGGTGGCATGGTTTGGACTGTCAAAGTATGTTCATACATTTTCTTTTTATAGATGATGAACTGTAATAAAAGTCTGGAGAAAACTTAGTCACCAGTTTTCCATGAGGAGATATCCAGGGGACAATGCATCATTTGTTTACCTTGTCAGCTTAAAGTGTCTAACTGATCTATTCCTACGGTGCATCTGCTTACAACAAATTTTTTGTTTGTTTTAGTTTGATTTTGAGCACGATGGTCAGGGTTCGTCTGCATACTTGTCAATTTCTACAAAATCGGTCGTATTTGTTGAACAGAGCACGCAGGTAAAATTCCAGCACATTTCCCACTCTTATTTACACTGTCGTGACTATTCTATGTGGAAAGCTTCACCAAAACAAACAGTTCATTCATTTTAAACGCGCAGGAACATAATCTTCTTACACGACAAAAAAAGTTTGTTGCGACACAAAGAAAAAATTTAAACAAATTTGGTCAAAGCAATTTATTATGGACACTCGTGGAAAGCTTAACTCTTTTTCCTGTACGTATGAAATTGATTTATGTTTAGGAGCTGTTATTATCCATTCCTTGCAAGAGTGTACTTGGTTGGAGGCCTACATCACACACGTGAGTAATGACTGGTCTGTCATAGATTTTCTAACTATCAACCCAGGGTGTCCAATTGGTCTTGAAATTCCAGAAGTCCTGGAAATGTCCTGGAATGTTTTTTTAGGTTTGAAAATTTCCTGGAAATGAGGTTTTGTCCTCGTGACATCCTGTAACTTTGTTCTTGCTTTGTTTTTCGAGTTGAGATCTAATATCCATGATTTAAAGCCACTTTGAGTTTTTTTTTTTTTTTTTATCATAGAAAGAATGCTTCAATACTCTTTAGAAAATTTCGGTTTAAGTCCCTATATAAATGTCCTGGGATTTTCTGAATTTTTCCTGGAAATGTCCTGGAATTTTGTTTTGAAAATCAGTTGGACACCTTGCAACCCATATTTGTACAAAAATGTCCAAGAATTTTCTCCTGTTGCTATATGTCGGTTTGTTGCTTATAGGCTTAAGCTTTTTTATGACAACGGGAAAATGGCGTACTTCTCGCTTTGCGATGATGATCTGAATGAATTGCCATACGTGGTTAATCGCTTGAAAGCTGTTACCCCAGGCTGTGAGGTATGGACGTTCGACGAAGTTAACGGTCATCGGAATGATGGTTTTGTTTATAAACATGATCTTATGTCCTTATTTCAGACACAAGATTTATCTCTGCGACGAAATAACGATGGCCAACTTGGTTTCCATGTCTTTTATGAAGGTTTAGTTGCTGAAGTCGAACCGTATGGGTTAGCTTGGCAGGCTGGCCTGAGGAAGGGCAGTCGGCTATTAGAGGTACGAAACACAATGTTATCAAAAAACACTTTCGTAATCGATTTAATCTTTATGATTACTTATCTCTATCAAATTACAATCGTTCATTGATGTATCAAGTTATTTTATGGAGTTTTGCTGTTCTGTTCATGACTGTTCATAATTTTTCATCAATATTGTTTGTTTTCTGTGAGATTTATTTTTTTTATTTTAGATAAGTGGTCATGTAGTGGGAAGTATGTCACACGAACGTATGATATTAATGCTGAAGCGTCCAGGCGTGGTGAGGATTGTGGTGTTGCCACCCGCTCCAGATGGCCAACCCAGAAAGTAAGTTTGACTTATATGACGTCGTTAACATCTCGTTCCGTCAACTATTGTATGAAGAGTTTGTCAGGGTTATTGTGATTGCTGGTGGTGACATGTTTATTGTTAAGTTCACCATCACTCTTGAAGGTGAAACCTTTATTTCTGGGTCATTCATCACAAACCATCAATGTCACTCAAATGCAACTTCTGTCCAATAAGTCAAATAAAAATAGAAGTTTGAAACTGTTTGCAAGGATTTATTTTACCCTTTCATGTTTATTTCTCACATGAACCTGAAATTCTCTATTGTCCTCCTGCGTTCAACTAACAACATTTAAGTGTCAATAAATACAGTATCACCGAAGAAAAGTGTTTTCATTATCATGTCATTGAACTAGTATTTACGCCATTTCAGTAAAAGTTTCTTTTTTGCTTAGCTACAGAGCTGTGCGCAATTTGCGCCGTTACTCCAGTATGACGTCAGTGTACAGCATGAGCGCCGCAACGTTAGCAGGAATAGGTGATAGCAGCTCTATGTATTCATCGAAAGAATATTTAACAGGTAGTCCTAGCGGCTCTTCTCCTCAGCAAGAAAACACACCCATGTCTGTACAGAAGGATAGATCCTTTTCGGCTGGAAGGTAAGCCTTCGTCTTTTCCTTCGTTTTATGGTAGTGTTCAACAGGTTTCTTCCATTGCATTTCAACTGTTTTTCTTACACTTTAGCATAACGAGGAACGAAAGTCAAAACTCTTCATCCTCCAGAAGTTCTGATTCGACCAGTCAAGACTTACCGAATCAACAACGTACTGGTTTCACCGAAAAACAAAAACACATCGAGCTCGGTCAGTCAACGGAACGATTAATAGCCTCGAGATCTGCTACTGATATAACGACACAGTCTAGGCCAGTTCCAAGCGGTAAGAAGCAAGCGGTTCTCCTTCCCACTCAGAGTGTTGAGCAAGAACTCGGTGAAATCGAACGTCAGTTAACTGACACACGCAAAAGCATCGACGCCAAATTTTACAGATCTCTCGCAAATAGTCCCAGTCCTTTTTTCCGCAACTCAAAGTCATCGCCTGAAGCAATACAGGAACCAACAGAAGAGCCTCGACCTCTAACGGAGGAGGTGTTTTCAGAAGGACATAAGAACACTTCAGTGAAGCCAGTAGCCGTGATCGTTGCTAGGAGAGCTAGCGATTTACATTATCCTATAGTGAATGAACGGGTAAATAGCGCGTTAAGTAGAGAGACTTCAGCAACGTCTGGCATGGTGAATGGTACTGGACAAACAGAATCGCTGGAAAACGACCATGCAATGCGGAAAGTCAATCGGAATAGTTTAGAACAGGCGTTTGAAAATTCGCAAGTTCCGCCTACTCCCACTACAACTTCTAGTGTCACACATATTTCAAAAGTTCCTCCGGCAAAACCACCAAGGCAATTCCTTCGAAAATCTGAACCTGTAGATATAGAAATCGATCCTAAGTTAGGTGTGATATCATTGAAGCGAACCGAATCGGATGACAAACGTAACCCGGCCGAGTTAAATGATAACAGTTATTCTGATAGTAGTGTTGGGCGTAGTAAAAGTCAAGAAAATTTAATGTATGATAAGGACAGTGACCATGGGCGTAAGGGACATTTCGTACGAACAAAAGTACGCGATGCTAAAGAAATTATCAGCGAGAGACGATCACTAAGAGGCTCTCCCGACCCGATGCATCACGAGATGATGAAAAAGTCTTTATCGATGGAACAGCCGAATGATAAGAAACAAACCGTCAGCAAAGCCAATCGAAATTCACTTGGATCGAAACAGTTCTTTACAAATAATTCATCCGATTTATTCATTCCCACTTCGCCTGTCGGCTCCCCGAAACATGGAATGGCGCGAAGCACTCGAAGTCCGCAAAGTTCCCCAAGATTATCGGCACGGAATAACGAACTGGTTCGAGCTATCGATACTGCAGCTCGAAATAAGTCGCACCAGTATAACCGACAAACGGCCGGCACACCGCCGACACATCATAAAGCGGAATTGCGAAGTAATATACTGAAGAGCGGAGAAGAGAACAAGCTTGATGATTCTCTTACTGAGACGTTCGCCAAGTTAGACGCGGCGTTCGGTTTCAAATCTGGCGGCGGCACACCGCCAAGAGACGAAAAACGTAAAAAGAAGCGAAGTAGTAGATGTCGATCACGAAATTTCGAACCACCTACTTCTGATTCGTCGGATGAGTTCACTCCAGATCTGAAGCGGCGTGGAAGTCGAACTCCTCGTCGCCAGACTCCTGATGAAGCGTCGATACCATCGTTACCGAAAAGCGAAGCAGAAGAAAGTTTAGAGGCTGCTATTAGCGAGTTTCATATGGAATTGTCCACTATGCCCGAAAAGACTCGTTCGGGGAGTTTTACCAACGCCATCTCATCTGGTAGCCGCCCTCCACCGCCATACGAAACATCTTCTCCATCCACAACACCAAGGGATGAGCGTAGTTTAGCATTTAATAAGATCCCTTCTTCTACGCACCAAACCACGCGCCCTAACGATGACCATCCGCCCAAAATACCACTTCGAACCTCACGCCCCCAAATCCTAATCGATCATCAAAAGCTGAAACAAAGGCAGCTGTCACTCGAGAATAAAACCGTTACCAACACCTTTCCTGTAAAAGAAACTAGAAAGTTTTCCGAACCATTCGCTCAACAACGCACGAGCAGAGTAAGATCGGAAGCCAAGGTTTCATTGACCTCCCTCAGGCCATGGTCACCGCCGTTAAGCAGACCACAAAAAAGTTCATATATCAAAGACAACATCAAGGAATGTTCGTCCAAAAGCGTAGCATCCAAAAGCGTGGCTGCCAAAGTTGCTGTGTATGATAAAAATACCGTCAGCGAGCCAAAAGCCATACCAGTTGCAGATGTGCCACATGGTAAGGATACTTCCGATAAAACCGAATCGGAAAAACTTGTGACGAAGAAGCCGGAACTGAGTAAGCTGACTCTCACCCACAGAGATTCAAAAGAAAGTGAAGTGGAAGTAGCAGAAGAAGTATTTGAACGTAAGGAAAACCAACCGGAAGATCAACTGTCGCCGCTACCACAGTTGGCCATCACACCAAACAGAGGAGGTATCCATTCTCTGCCGAACCGCAGCAAGAAACGCCGGATGACGGTCAACGAGACAACAATAAAGTCCAGTAGCGGTACGTCTGTCTAATGTTTCTTTTCTTGTTCAAATACAGAACGGATTTTATTGTGGGGAGAAAAAGCGGATTTTGAAGTTCGTGAAGTGATGTGTGGAATATAATGAAATTTTTTCATAATCCCATTGTTTAGAAATTTCGTGTAATTACACTCAATTAATGTTATTATCATTTAATAACTCACAACCACTTCACACCAAAAGAAAACCCTACGACAAACCTTTAGGAAAGAAAACAAACCGACAAACTTCTTTGAAACAAAAAAAACAGCATCAAATAAATGAACAAAAGTAGTTTGGGTTTTTTTCCTTGTGTGCAAGCAGTTTCATCTTGTACCTTCAACTTTATGCCTACAACAGTTATGAAGTTCCATCAGTCATCTGTTTAATGCTTCCGATTCTTTACAATGCTGTTTTTCCCCTGTGGTGAGAGGAAGTCTTTTGTAGTTCCGTTGGAAATTTATAGTCGACTCTCCATCGTGTTAATTACGCTATCTCCTATCCTGTTTCACTCTCCGTCGTGGTGATTATTCTTTTATTCTGTTTGGATTCAATATAATATGATGTGTAGGAAAACGCATTATGGTTCGTGCTCCTCTGATGTTGTCACAGATGGTTTTTTCTAGTTGTGAGGTTAGCAACGATAAACTTCTGTGTTTAACATCGCCTTCAAATTTTTTTTTAATTGTATTCGCAGTAGTGTATTTTAAAAGTCCATCATATATGCAAAAGTCAGTTTACACGCGTTGTAATGTATAGAAGGTTTGGATGAATCGCTTGAATATAAGCTGTTCAAATAATGTATTGAGGTTCAGTATTCGTTTGTTTCAATTAAACATGTATAGGTTGATCTCGAGTAATTCACTGCTGGATGAATTTCTTTGCTACACATCAGCAAGAATCTGGCTTCAACGTTACAATATTGATGACGTTTTATTATGATGGCTTTTTTATAGTTTTTTGACGATTACAATAGTCGTCTGTTGGAGACTTTCCTGCTTTGTTTAACGAAATCGAAAATAGCTATGTTGATGATGACGATGATGATGATGGTGATGATAATGACGATTCAAATCAATGTCTTGGATGTCCTTACTAAAAAGTCTTTTTTTACTTTTTTTGAAATTTTTCCCACGTCTTTCCTTCGTCAGTATTACAACTTCACAACATCGTCGTCATCGTCGTCGTCGTTGGTGACGTCTGATGAGCAAGTGTACGACATGATTTTTTTAGCGAACAGAATTTCCGACTAATTCTTGGCTGATCATGGTTATTTGCATAGTGTTTTTAGTACTGGCTTTGATAGCTTTTTTTCTTCTATAAAACAGTCCACAAGGCCTTTCTCTTGATGAACCAACCAAGTAAGGCTAAGTAGCCCTCAATCATTTTTAGCAGTCTTTGAAAGCATTTTGTTCTAGAAAACAATCCACTAAGCGGCTCTCAATCATATTTTCGTGATTTTCAGAAAAATAGTTAAAACTGCAGAATGTTTTTTCTGAGCTAAAATCGTCTGACATCATTAAAACACGAAACCCAGCCTTCTACCCAACCTTCTATCCTGTACTTGTTTGCTGTGTGTGGTTTAGTAGTAGTTGTTTGGCTAAGATTCAATTTGTGGAATTCATGGTGGTGTTAGTCATACGATACGATCTAAATTTGTTGATGTACTAGTATTTCGAAAGCTGTTCATCGATTTTAATGGATCTATATTGTTTTTCATCAATTGTGTTAGCAACATAATACAGCAGTTGTGGTCACACGAAGATGAGACTTAAAAACAGATATACACCAGGTATCACAATTACAAGAAACCGTCCATATACAGACTTTATAGAATACATTCTTTGTTTTCAACTGGATGTCTAGTTTGTGTTCACGTCCAAACAGGAGGCTGTGTTCAATAAAATATTTTTGAAATTTTAACAGTGCATGATATGGTAAAGTGCGGGGAAAAACACGAGGGGAATGCTTTGATTGTTTTCTGGAGAAAAAGACTGATCAAAGCATGTGAAATGAGAAGAAAGAGAATCATTCTTATTTTTCGTATCATTCCTTCTTCTTTTATCGTTGTATTTAATTTTCACTTTGGTATATGTAGTCACGTTGCTATATGATTTATCTCCCTCATACGTTCATTTTATCTCCCTAATACGTTGACACATTTGATTAGTCTTTTAAGTCTTTCCATGCCTAAAATACTGTTTTTGTTTCACGAAAAGCTGACATCTGCACCAACCGAAGTGTAAATAATGAACAGACATCTGAACCAACCGAAGTGTAAATAATGAACAGATTTGAATTCTCTGCATGTGTGTTGAATTTTCATCATTGCGTTTCTCTGTGATTATTTTTACATGAAAACAAAAACAAAATCACATGATGAAATTCTAGACTGTGCTACGAACAGTGATTAAGATCGCCTAGTTGTAATATTTTTTTTTTCTTTATAAGCTTTCGTTAATAAAACAGCATCTGACATGAGATCTATCAGCCTGACTTTCTTATAGCATCATGCATCCCGCTTCTTGTAAGAGGACTGGATCTAGCCGCTACTAAAGACCCATCCAGTGTTCCATGGAGCAAAGAAGACTTGCATGTCATGATAGCAGTTATGGAAAACGAGTTAGCTCAGGTTGGTCGAAATTTTATTACACTCTGTAGAAATGACTGCAGTTTATAAGTTATATCTGTATAGGCCAGAAACACCAACGCACACATGAAAGCGAAGCCTGTTTCGAGTCAGAAAGCAACTTGATTTTTTTAGAAAGTGTATACCCGGTGTTTTTTATGAGGAACTATGCAAAGGGTTTAGCAGTCTTGGTTTCTCAATTTTTTAAATGACTTTGATACTAAAAATCGTAAGTATTAAATTAGTATACGCCTATCTAATGAATATCAAATGAATATAAAGTAATGAACAAATACAATTCACAAGTTAACGTTTTCATCAAAAGATAAAAGATCGTATAAACGATCGAAAATACTTCTTTCTAATCTGACATCAAAGTAAAAAGTTCTTAAAAGTTTTTTAACTCTTCTTAAACTTGTTTAGGTTTCCTCTTAAAAAAATGTAACCAGAATTGGGAACTGAGAACTTTTGAACATAAAAACCCGATAACACCTTAATGGCAAGACAACAAGGAAGTACTGCGAAAGAGTGCATTTCTATAGAAATATGCTCATTATTTCAATGGAAATGCTCCTCATCGCAGTGACCTTTTTGAAAATTTTGTCCAATAGAGCTGACGCGAGAATTCTAGGTCGGGATTTTGAACAGCCTGATTCAGCCTAGCCAACAACTATGCAGTTTGAAACGATCCATTCAGCTTGAGAGATGTTTAAGGGGAATTTCTGTTTGTCCCTATCCCGGACTGCAGCATTGACTGGGATATCCTGAATTTATTAAACGACTCATAAATTTATTTATTTATTTATTTATTATGAATATTTACACAAGATAGGTGTTTCAGGTACGTATTGCTATTAACATATGAACACGATTTCTTGTAGGAGAGAGAAGAAAAGGAAAGACTGTCACAAGAATTGAATCGATCACGAGAAGAAAAAGAACGACTATTAGAACAATCGAAACAAGCAGCATCGCAGTTACGAAAGTTTACCTCGCTGTTCTTGGATGCTTCACCCCAAGAATTGGAAAAAGCCAAACAAAGATATAGTGATGGTAGATGATTAGGATGGTAGTATTTAAACAGCTGTTACCGTTTGAGTTGTCCCATCCATATGTTTCAGTCCCAGCAAGGCGCAACTGGCTTGGATCTAGTCCGAGTCCATTCCCAATAAAAACACAGAGAGAAGATGTTTTGTTATGAAAATGGCGACTGAGGTCGTGAGCCAAAATAAGTCGTGTTTGCCGTTCAGATATTAAAATGTATTTATATAAAAAGGAAACTTTTAATTAACGATCTAATTTTTTTTTTGTTTGTTTTTGTTTCACGTTAGTGTTTTTTTTTCTGGAATGATCTTCACTTCTTTAAAATACTCTTCGAAAATGAACCTCGACATTGGTTTTTCCATTAGAATTGTTTTTCAAATTTCTTTCAATTTTCAAACCTATCCTGTTGGAAACGCAGGCCACACCCTAAGAATTTTTCCATTTTTCATTTGCTTCGTCTATCTCCCTTTTTTTTTCATTAATAATATTTTTAGTCAACCAAAAATTATGAAATTAATTACGCAAAGATCATACTTTTGTACATAACGTAGTTCAACTTTCTTCTTCTTTTCTTTTTTTGTTATGAATTTTTCCTTGCACTATTTGTATTATATGTACATCATCACCACCATCATTCATGTCTACAGATACTTATGTTTCTTCCATTGCAGTAAAACAGTTAATTCATAGCCAATGTCTTTTCTGTTCGATCAAGTTAAGTGGCAGGAGAAAACCTTTAATAATGCAACTTGGATGGATGTAGCAATCTTGATCAATGTTGGGCTGACTTTTCATTATATTCGCTCTTTTAGTTGAAAATCAACTTAAAAAAGGACCTTTTTAATGTTATCCTTGGAGAATAGGGGGACTGCGCAATGAAAAATGTTCAAATGACTTAAAAGTACCCTGTCTGTATTCCAAATCGTCTGCCTGGTGATTGGAGACATTCACGTTCACCAGCCAGCCTCAAATGGACCAAGAACAGTGTAGAAAGTGACGGGAATTTTTAAAATCGAATTTTCTTGGTTCCATTTTAAAATTCGAATCTTACAGCGTTCGATTTCTGTTTTAAAATTGTAAACAACATGGCTGGACGGGGAGGCAAGCAGCAGGTTGCCTTGCAGGTATTTGTATTGTTATTTGTTTTATAAAATCGAATGAAAAGACCTTGAATAAAAAATCATGAGCAAAATCATGAACGTCTCCTTGTGTAAAGTTGATGAAGTTTTGTCAAAATCACGCTAGAAGAAAGAAGAGGGGACAAAAACACTTCGATATAGTTAACCAAAGCAAATCTACAAAATGCTTTGAGTTCTTCAAGCAGTAGCTACTGTGAAAATCTTTTCCACACTCACAATTTCTATTTTCAAAGTTAGTGATTTTCAATAAAATCATGTTCATCGTCTCAAAAACACGCTGAACAAATGCTTTTGAAATTTCTCAACTTTGCCTCTTTGCACTCTTAATGTTGAACTTTCTAGTGTTATGTTATGTTAGCTAAGCTCTAGTTTTTCAGGCTCATACAACAACTATAATGATAACCACACTGAAAAGGGAAATCTGATTTCGCCACACATAGTAGGAGAGGAACTAGCGATAGGGAAAAAATAAACGAAGAAAATGCCATAGACCCATCGGACAAATTTAGTGGAAAAAATTTCATAAAAAAAAAAGATTCATATCTGTACACACCATTGCAATGACAATGCACTTCGTTGCAGTGATTTTTTTAATGATGTTCCTATAGATGCTAGAGCGTCCAAAAAATTTCATTACCAGATTACGTTTTAAAATGTACAATCGCATGATTTTTCCAAACCTCCAAAGGGACACTAATAAATACATGTCGCTTTTAGGTTATCTGTAGATGAATTACGTCACAACAAGCAACGTCTCGTTTTCAAACTGAATACTAATGACGTTTGCGCCGTTTAAAAAGAGAAACAACACCTCAGAGGAAAACGTTTTCACGAAATTCTTTTATTAAAGTTAAGCATGTAATAATCGATAAACTATGGAAGCCGATAAGGGTCAGTCGGAAAAAAAAATCTGCTGGCTAAAAAAAAAAAATTTACCTGCGGAAAAAATATTTTCTGTCGCGGAAAAAGTTTTAAAGCAGCAAAAGTTTTTTTTCTGAGAGAAATAATTTTTTTTTCTGTGAAAATGTTTTGGGAGGAGAAAAAAAATGTCGTGGCGTAAAATATTTTCTCTCATGTCATTTAACAGCGCTTCAAGCGAGACCTTTCACATTGTTTGTAAACATGTATTGCTTTCGATGTGGAAGTGAACTGAAAAGTGATGATGTTTTTTGTGGTTGTTGCGGAACAAAACAACGATACAATGAAGAAATACCAATGGATTTGAAATCTGAAGAAGAGATCATAAAGCATTATCATTCAAAGGGATACCAATATAACATTATTCTACAATTTCTAAGCAAGTATCACTCCATAAATCTAAGTCTGTCAAGTTTCAAAGTTTCGAGTTGAGAAAGACAGATGTCCCTGTCAATGAAGATCGAGTCAGAGAAATAATAATAAGAGAATTACAGGGCCCTGGATCTTTACTTGGCTATCGTAGAATGCAGTGTAAACTTCGATGTACTTACCAAATAAATATCTCCAGAGATAAAGTTATGGCCATTTTAAGAGACCTGGATCCAGAAGGAACAAAAAGAAGAAAATCAAGACGATTAAAGAGACGTGTTTATTTCTGTTCTGGTCCTGACGCAGTTTGGCATATTGACGGGTATGATAAACTAAAACCGTATGGTCTACCTATTCATGGTTGCATAGACGGATTTTCAAGAAAAATTCTTTGGCTTAATGTTTGTAGAAGTAACAATAATCCTTACATTCCAGTTAAGTACTTTATGGAACAAGTGAAAGATACTCTAAAAGCTCCATTTAACGTACGAACCGACTGTGGGACAGAAAACGGCATTTTAGCTGCTTTGCAATGTACTCTGACAAACAACGAAAAAGGTCATACATACGGAAAGTCAGTAAGTAACCAAAGAATTGAAAATTGGTGGAGTCACCAACGACGTGGCTACACTGATTGGATAATCTCATATTTCAAAGATATGGTTGACGAAGGATTCATTATGATTGGAAATGAAGCGCATAAAGAATGCATCTGGTTCGTTTATTCGGCACTGTTACAATCAGACTTGGATAAGGTCAAATGTGAATGGAACGATCATTATTTAAGGAAGTCGAACAACAGCGGTGTGTCTGGAGTACCCAATCAATTGTATTTTTTGCCACAAACTAAAGGTTTCGAGAACAAAGGCATTACTGTTTATGATCAGGAACTTAAACACTTGGAAAATGAAATAGAACTGAAAAATGCAGAAGAGGGAAGAAATTTAGAGAATGAAGATTTGTTAGATTACTTCAATTACATTGTAGACGAGTTAACCCTGGAATATCCACCGAGAGATTGGATTCAGGCAAAGATTATGTACACTAGGATTATGAATCAGTTTTAACATCTTTTGAAATCTTTAATGGTAGAAATTTTTGGACGTACTAATTTTTACACAGAAGCCCGAAAATGCGCGAAAATTAGTATCAAAATTACGCGCAACCGTTCCTGCGTGAAAATTAATAAGGTAATGGGAATGTTTATGTCACACATACTTTCTTTGTTTACTTTTTCATGATATTTGAATAGATACTAAAACGCCCAACAAACTATGGGATTTATCCACCACATACATGAAAGATTTTTTTAAAAAAAAACAAGTATACATGAAAAATGTCTAAACAAAATAAAACGTAAAAAATGAAGAAAGAAACTGTGAAGGTCCCACAATGAACTTAGAAATTGTTGCAGATGCCATTAAGAAACAAACATAAGTGCATCCTTGGTATAATACCACTCATTATGTGTAGATATTGGTCACTTCATCTAACTTTTTAAGTTTTAAGACAAAACTTCTTGCCCATACCAACCAGTTCAAATAACAAAACTAACCACTGGACTGATTATCATTGAAATAAAAAGTAAAACAACAAAATTTATAACAAAAAAATATCAATGCTTCTAGATCAGTGACTATCAAATGTCTTTGAAATCTTTGGCCTTCCTGAAACGCCATTCTAATGAATCTGTCAGAAGGCAGACATACAGGTCGATTTTTGAGTAAGGTTTCCCTAAATAATGCTTGTATTCTCCAATTGTAAACTTCTTATTAGAACCTGGGATATTTTCTACAATACGAAAGTCTGGATAAACAAGTGTGTAACTATCCAAGCTACAAAAGTATTGATCATTTTCCGAAATTTTTTTGAGTGCAGCTTTCAAGACATCCATCGTTAACCATAAAATTTTCACAAACAAGCACTGGCAGTTTACTCCCACGTTTCTTTGATAGATGTCCGTTCTTACTCCTACATTTATTTTAACTTCACTCTTCCATCTTTGTCTCCAATCCTGATCTTTTCTGTTGCATATTAACATTTACATTAACTTCAGTACTACTAGTGGTCTTCTTTCCCTCCTTAATAAATCCTGATCTTTTATGTTACACATGAGCTCTAAAGGTTTTAAGATTGTGCAAAACCTTTTCTTTTTCTTCTTCTTCTTTTACGTTTAATTCCTTCTTTTCAATCTTATTTCCGCAGGTTGTACAGAATATGTCTAATAACCTGACAGCAACTCCACATTTTCCACAGAAAGCCATGTTTTTACAGTTTGCAGCTAGGCTGGCATTTATTTTGATAAAAAAATTATTGCTAAGCATGCGCGGGCGCCATCCATAAAAATATTTTTTTCGATCAGAAAAATAATTTTTCGTAGGAACATTAAAGTTTTTTTTTCAATTATCAATTTTCGAAGTTTCCTTAAAAATTTTTTTCGCGGCAAAAATAATTATTTTTCCAAAAAAAAATGTTTTTCGGCAGGTAAATTTTTTTTCCCCAGAAGATTTTTTTTCTCTGACTGACCCTTATCGGCTTCCATAATAAACTAAGAAGCGAGGCAATGTTTGTAATGACGTAATTTATGAAAAGGTCTATCAGATAAGAACTTCAAATAAGAAACCTTCAGGACTGAAATTGCCAAAAAATTCAGAAACTGTCAGTAATACTACTGCCAGTTCTTTAAAAAAAAATAAACTTGTTTTTCTATGGTCCATTTCCGCTTCTCAAATATAGAAATTGTATAACTTGACCGAGCATTGCACAATGACAAATAATTTGATACAACTGGTATCTTTCCATGAACAGGAAAAGTTCTCTGATTTTAATTCCCAGTGTTTTCTTAAGTCGTGCATTGAATAAGAAATAGTATAGAAACAAAGAGAGTCTTCCTCACAAGAAGTAATCAGAATTTCGTGATAAAAGTTTCTTTGCATTCGCTTAAAAGATATCTCAAAATGAAATCTCATTGGTTAAGTTCATTATTTTTCTGGCTTCCGAACTAACAACAAAAAACGTTAGAGCTCCATTCAGCTTTCTACGGATCGGAACAGAGCAGAAAATGTTCTGTGCACGTGATGTAAACATAACACGTATGCATGCTTAGTAACACTTCTGTTTCGTTCTGCAGAAAATTTTAAGGCCTTTTTCCACTTCCCGAACTTTTGCCGCGGACAGGCAAAATGCCCGTCTGATAAATCGTTACTATCACACTTAACGGTGTAAAACTTGTGAAATGTGTTTGAGTAAGTGAGGCTCGTTTGTTCAAATACTTTTATAAGTGCTTTCACTAAAGATAATGAACTATCATAAGATCGAGAAAAAATTGTGCCAGCAGTTTTCTTGTGAGATAATCTCCACGAGAAAGTCAATCATTTTTTACTTTGTTTGAGGGTATTGTTAATAATAAACAACTGCCGTTCCCAGACCATCTCTCAATTGTTCTATTTCTACTAACATCAGCATAGTGCAACCCTCAGCTCTACATATAACAGTTCATTATCTTTAATGTAATGTAATGATTTGTGAGATGAACATTCTCCAGGATAGGAAAAGAAATTAATACTTAAGTCTGATTGGTTTCTTTCCTTTTTGATCTGTTCGCAATAAACAGAAGAAGTTGTCCTCCTTTCAACTTTTTCTGATTGTTCTGCGACCCGGAACAGAAAACAACAAAAGAATAAATAGTGAAAGAACCAATCACGTTCTAGAAGTGGAAAACGGCCTTTAAGGCTGAAATACACTATCATTTTTCAATGATACATTCCAATGACATTGAAAATTAAATTTGGCGGGAATACACTATCATTGAAAATTACAAACATGTACCCTGAGGATGAAACAACAGCTGCCGTCGTTGTTTACATTTTATCAAAAAAGAGGGTTGAACGCAGAAAACCAAAAAAAAGTGCATGGGTAAGGCCATGGCTAAATAGACGAAATGAACTTGGCATCTACAATACCCTCAAGCATGAACTACGTGTGGGGGAAATCGGAGAATATGCGAGATTTTTAAGAATGCCACCGAATATTTTCGTTGAACTGCTTCATCTCATAGACGTTGATATTACGAAAAAACACGATACCTAATCCCTGTTCAAGTTAAAGCACATTGTCCCAGTTCATCCCTGAATTTTGCGAAGCTATTTACATGCGATTAAAACTTGGTTGACTCCTCCAAATTTCAATAAATGTTTCAGTTGCTTCTTGCGTCTTCATTTTCGCGTGTAAAAAGTCTTCAAAATGTTGTTTTCGTTTATCGCGTGCAACGAACACTTGCGCGAAAACAATAGATTCGATTCGAAACAATAGAAAAAAATGACATTGAAAAATTAAAAGTTGAACTGTTCAACTTATCATTTTTCGATGTCAATGACATATTTTTCTGAATACACTGTCATATTTCAATGATAATTGGAAAATGATCATTGAAAAATGATAGTGTATTCCAGCCTTTAGCAATGGAAATCCACATAAAAGTACAAACAATAATAATCAGCAATACATTTCCGGGCAAGTGAGATTTTTAAGATTCCTACACTATGCTGTATTATTCGTTAATTGTTGTTCAGAGAAAAAAATGCAAAAAGGACAAGAAGAATTTGGCATTGATATTACTTTGGCTCCTTCAACATAGTGGAAAATGTGGTGCGAAATGGTAAAAATAATTTGGAGTTAAGTCTGTGGATAAAAGAAGAAAGTGACTCTGATAATAAGCACTCTCTGATGATTGGCTGATTTTAAAAGTTGAGCAAAAAATAGAGAATTTCAATTTTTAACAGGCCGCCAAGGAGTAACACAAAAGATAGGAATGAATTTTTCATCAGCTCAGATTTTCAGCTGAATAGGAAACGAAATCACGAAGCCACGTGTGCTTCGAGCGTATTTTTCCAAACATGAAAAAGTAACCTACAATTAATCCATCGTTTGAAGTTCAGTTGATTATGTTGCTAGAGCAACATTTCAAAATGGTACATAAGTAGCGCGTATATAACTGAGATTACCCTGCAATTGGAGTCATGAAGAAACCGGAAGGAAGTCGAGAACTTCAGGTAGCTAAAACAATATACCTCCCCCAGAATACTTGCCCGTCTCCAGCAGCTAAAACGTTGATAAGAGAAAATTATAAAATTTATATTTCACCTTCATACTTCCATCAGCTTCATAAATTCTTCAATGTCTACATTAGATTCTTGCCTTAACATTGTGTGCATCTCAGTTTGGGTTTCAATATATTCTGTTTGCACATTCAACCAATACATTATCACATAACTGAAAAAGTTTTCCAGCTCAAGTTTTATGAAACATAAGGTTTATGCATTGACTCTTTTTTAAAACATTATAGCTTGATTGTACCAATACACAAATATTCAAGAGATCGAAAGATTATGCCAGACTGATGTTAAGTGAATAGGGAATAATATTTTCACATGAAATTGAATTAAATTATCTACAAAAGGGGTTTGGAATTAAGCATCTTGTTAATCATAATTTCAATTTCAAATTGCATAAGTCGTACTGTATTTAGTCTCAGCCTGTTTTCTCCTTATGCTTATAAAAAAAGAGAGTGCATTGTGTATATAGTTGTTATTATTTTTGTTGTATATGGTATGCTGTCAAATATCAGATATGCCATTGTTAAATTTAGTCTTTTACCTTTCTCATTCAGACGATTATAGGCAATGTTTTTTTTAATTCCATAAAAAGAGAATAATGAGAAGTTTCATTTTGATTTATAATTTAATTCAATATTTCGTCCTGCATCCGCAGAACATCGTCACCTCTTGCAACACGGGAAGGAGGAGATTTGATACATCATTTTTGCAGTTAGACACGGTAAAAAGTCAAAATGTTCCTGACGATGTTCTGCGGATGGGTCATTTCATGTCAAATCATCAAGAAGGTTTAACCCACCCTCTCAAAAATTCTTGAAATTTGGCATGCGAGTTCTATCAAGTAGTAGGAACATGTGTACCAAGTTTCAGTTTTTAAAATTAAGCGATGTCCGAGATATCGAACATTGAAAATTTCCTGATTTCGCCTAATTTCTCCTAACGTTCTGCTTGACAACAGCCTTAGCGACACTTAGATGTTAATATCTCGTAATCTACAAATGCTAAAATGCTGAAAATTTGTACCTGTATAGTTTTTTGGATGGGGAATCTGAAAATGAGGTTTAAAAAACACAGAAATGTATAGTTAAAGAGCTATTGTCTTTCAAAATTGATATACTAGTCATCTATTGAAACATAAAACATCTGTTGCTAAGAGCGATAACTGAAAAGGTTAAAACAGAAATGACTCAAAAATTTGTCTACATAAACTATATACTCTAGTCTACAATATGGGAAAGTTTCATGTTGTTTTTCAATGTACTTGGTGGTAAACTGGCTGCTTAATATTGTTGCCTTATTGCAGCTGGAATCTCACTAATTGGTAAGTTTGACTCTTCTTGTCACATGTTTTATAGTCAAAATGAACGTTATTTTTAGCACTTACTGTTACATTGTAGAATGAAAAGATAGACATAAAAGAAAGTACAACATGAGCAACATTATGGAAAACTTAGAACAGGTTGCTAAGGTGTCAGTTTCACTGTGGTATATGATTTACCAGTCGCTTTAGTAGAAGTTTCGATCTTGCATAAGATATGTATGAATGTATGCACCTAAAACATGTGTAAACAGATGGCCATGTATAAAATTTACTAGGGCTATCATTGTGACGTGTTGTAAAGTTAAATCTATTGGAAATAGAATGAATCTCAACAATCACTTTTGAGACAAGTTAAGTAGCAATGTTTTAAACTATTTTATAGGGAATTAAATTCCCAGGCAGCATTTGGCCCTGACTTTAAATCTAGTGGGAATATAATTAATCTTAGCAATCACTCTTAAGGCAATTTAATAAGTAACGTTTTAAATCATTCTATGGGAATTGAATTCCCAGGCAGCATTTGGCCCCATGGGAGTAATTTCAGTACAAAAACAAGATTTTTCATAGTGCTGCTGTTCAGTACATCAAGTATCATCTTGTTGAACCATGGCAGCTGCTTCAAAATGTTTGACAGGTTATATCTGAATGAAGAATGCCATAAAATAACACATACAAGCTACATAGGGAGCAAAAAATTTGATGAGTTCTCTGAAAGTGAACAGTTACTGTTAAAAGTTAGAAGTGGTATCCAAGCAACTGTGGAAGTGGTTTGTTTTCACCATGAGAAGATATTTATATCGAAATATCACATGTTTCAATTAAAGTGTTGTGATCCATTTTCAGTACACAAAAAGCCATGCAAAGGTAAGGTTAAAATAATTTGTTTAACAATTATATACAACGTTTAGTCAAAATTCTATGAAAATCATTTGCATGCTTCTACTCTGACTGATACCTAAGCACTTGGGTTGTGTTTCAGGGTCCCTTCGTGAAATAAAATTGGAAGATTACAAGCTTCTGTTGGAGAGTGGCATTCCTGGAAGGAAAGTTTGCTGTAATTGTTTGTCGAAACTGATGCAGACAGTGAATGAAAGGGAAGCCAATGAAACTGCAGAATCTGATGAAGATGAAGAATCAGAAGTTGCTGTAAGCACGTTATTGCAGTCAGCAAAAGAAAACATTGATGCATGTTTCGTACTTTAGATATGGTATGCCCTACAGCAGTAGAAAAAGTCTTGGGAAGAGAAAATTGAATTCAGCAATGGAAAACATTAAAGAAAAACTTTGAATATACCAAAACCAGAATTAGATCAGGCATCTAATAAAGCAGATATTACATTCAAAGAAGCACTTCTAAAAGCATCCCAATTTGATCGGTTAATGGAGCTCATTAAGGATTTCAAAGGTTTCAAACTGCAGATCCTCTCATGACAAAATACAACACCTCACATTATGTCCGAATGAGTGGTCCATTAAAAGAGCTAGTGAGTTTTTCCAAGTAAGTAAGTAAGTAAGTAAGTAACCGAGAGTTTTTAATCCTTGGGCTTCCATCCGCAATGGTTGGTTCTTCTGCCCGCCGACTTGCAACTAGTAGTTGACTTACCGCCAGAGATACGTATAGCATTGCTCTAACTTGCCCGAAGGCCAGTGTGCAGTCAGTCGATGGCTCCTGATGGGCTGATACGCTGCTTTTAAAGCGCATCAGAGTGGAGTATTGAGATGCGACATAACTGGACTCGAACACGGGTCGCAGTGGTCGCACTCAAAGGTACTAACCACTACACCATCGCTGCACACAGTATCACAGTATCTCATAAGGAAGGCTAGAGAATTGAAGAAAAGAAAGTGGTGTTTTAACCACGCCTAAGCAAAAAAAAGGAAAACAATCACTGATGAAATCAAAAATGAAGTTTTGTCGTTCTTTGAAAGTGACGAAGTATATATCCAGAATTATGCCAGGCAAAAAGGACTAAGTGAGTATTAGTCAGAATAACCATCAATAGAAGAGACTTCTTTTGGCCAATCTGAAGAAACTTTACAGTTAATTCAAGAACAAGTATATTACAAAGATGGAAATGATCTGAAGTCCATTTCATATTGTATCATTTCAGACGATAACAAGCATGATGTTGCTATGGTTCATCAAGTTCAGCCGGAAGTATTATCTGATTTGAGAGATCAATTTCCACTTATTAGCTATGTTGTCTATTTTTCTGATAGATGTGCTGGCCAATACAAAAATTGCAAAAACCTTTTGAACTTGTGCCATCATAAGACTGACTTTGAAATAGATGCTAAATGGGTATTTTTTGCAACTAGCCATGGCAAGCAGCCCTGTGATGGTATTGGTGGCACCGTCAAATGCCTTGTTGCCTTGAAGACATTTGTTTGGTGCCATTCAATCATGTGTTGTGCAAAATTGCTACCCCCATCACAAAAACCGAAATATCATAAGTGATGAAGACATATTGAAAATCAATTTGAAAACTGACTAGACTCTAACTAATATCATTCTATTCCCAATAGATTTAACTTTACAGCACATCACAATGATAGCCCTTAGTAAATTTTATACATGGCCATCTGTTTAGACATGTTTTAGGTGCATACATTCATACATATCTTATGCAAGATCGAAACTTCTACTAAAGCGACTGGTAAATCATATACCACAGTGAAACTGACACCTTAGCAACCTGTTCTAAGTTTTCCATAATGTTGCTCATGTTGTACTTTCTTTTATGTCTATCTTTTCATTCTACAATGTAACAGTAAGTGCTAAAAATAACGTTCATTTTGACTATAAAACATGTGACAAGAAGAGTCAAACTTACCAATTAGTGAGATTCCAGCTGCAATAAGGCAACAATATTAAGCAGCCAGTTTACCACCAAGTACATTGAAAAACAACATGAAACTTTCCCATATTGTAGACTAGAGTATATAGTTTATGTAGACAAATTTTTGAGTCATTTCTGTTTTAACCTTTTCAGTTATCGCTCTTAGCAACAGATGTTTTATGTTTCAATAGATGACTAGTATATCAATTTTGAAAGACAATAGCTCTTTAACTATACATTTCTGTGTTTTTTAAACCTCATTTTCAGATTCCCCATCCAAAAAACTATACAGGTACAAATTTTCAGCATTTTAGCATTTGTAGATTACGAGATATTAACATTTAAGTGTCGCTAAGGCTGTTGTCAAGCAGAACGTTAGGAGAAATTAGGCGAAATCAGGAAATTTTCAATGTTCGATATCTCGAGCATCCCTTAATTATAAAAACTGAAACTTGGTACACATGTTCCTACTACTTGATAGAACTCGCATGCCAAATTTCAAGAATTTTTGAGAGGGTGGGTTAAAAAAGTCTTAAAAATCTGATGATTCGACATGGAATGACCCGGATGCAGGACGAAATATTGAATTAAATTATAAATTAAAATGAAACTTCTCGTTATTCTCTTTTTAATAAAACTTTACTCCTGAAGAATATCTTCAATTCCATAAAACAAAAACAAATGGCAGCAGAGGGAATTAGAGAATATAGGTATTTTTAATGTTAATTCTAAACTCCTTTCTGAATGCCATAAAATTATAATCAAGGATTTTTATATTTTCATAAGGAATACCATGTTCCACATTGGTTTATGTTTAACTGCATTTATAAACACGAGTGTATGTTGTAAACAATTGATAACAAATAGTAAACCTTATATTACGAACTTTTTACAGAAAGAAGTTCAGAGTGAAGATGAATGGCAGAGTTTAATGCAAGTGGAAGGACTGGTTGGTAAGGACACTTCTTGGGGGCTTTCTTACTTTTTGCTACCTTGTAATCTTATAGAAAGAAAGTGCAATAATGCAAAATACTTCATCTAGAAGTTGCATTATGCTTTTTTTGTATATTTTTGGTATACAAAAACATTGGTCCTTTTTTTAGTGGTTGACGTTTATGCTGCCTGGTGTGGACCATGCAAGGCTATTGTGAATACTTTCCGAAAAATTAAAAATGAAATTGGTGATGACTTGTTGCATTTTGCAGTTGTACGTTTTCATGTCTATCAACAGTTTTATATTTCTGTGAACATTGCCAGTGAAGCAGTCCTAATGTTACTAGTACGCACTTCTTATGTTATTCTGTGCATTTGCATTTTTATATTACTGTAGGCTGAAACAGATAGAATAGCATCTCTGGTTCATTATCGAAATACAAGTTTACCGACATTCCTGTTTTATGGGGTAACATGTTTTATTCCATAGTTTTTCAAACATTTTTTTGGTGTACACTTTGTGCTAATGTTTTTTGTTTCAGGATGGAAAGTTAGTAAATGCAATTCGTGGTTGTGATGGACCCTTAATGATCAAGTCAATAGAAACTTTGTTGAAAAAGGAACACCAAATACGTGATGGTATTGTGGATAGAGAAATTGTATAGAACTATATTATTCTTGGTGAGAAGATTAAAAGTAATAGGAAATTTGAACCTTGCTTTTTGTGTTTAGTTTGTTGATCATCACGTGTCTGATGGTGAAGAAAAAACTGACAAAACGAAAGAGGAATTACAAGACGAAGAAGAGGAAGAGTTGGGTATGTTACATGTTATCAGTATCCTCATGTTCTTAAACAGCTAGAATCAAATAATAAAAGCATTTATCTATAATAAAAGCATTTATTAAGCTCAATGTTTATGGGTTAATCTGATTCAGCCTCAATGCTTTCTTTCAGAGTATTCATGCATGTCTAAACCTTTTTCCAATAAATTTCTTGGAAGTGTATTTTTCAAGAATTAATGATCACTTGGAAGTATTGCATCCATTATGACAATGAGAATAGTAGGGATCAAAGTTACAGTCGGAGATAGACAAAAAAATAGTAAAACGAAGAATAGTTTTACAACTTTTACCAACTTTTCACTTTTCATTCAAGATTTTTTTTAATTTTTATTTGTTTCTTGTTTTATATGAAAGCTATTTAAAAAACCATTGACTATGCAGTATGTATCAGTTTGTGAAACAGATATCGTTGAACCTAATCTAGAAAATGATTGTTGCATTGCGATAGGTGTGATTTGTACTAAGCTACATTTACATTAACCAACATGAAATCAGTAACGGAATCAGAAACTGTTCCTAGAGATTTGACAAACATTTAAATGATGAAACACTATTTTCTCCTGAAATAGTGTTGATAATTCTATAGTTAGTGTTACCTGACCGTTGTTCTATTTGTAAGTCAGCTTCATCAAAATTATGTTCCTGTATCTCTATAATGTTATCTATTGGCACTAATGTCGACTTTCACCATAGTTAGATTCGATTTTATTTAGCAAGGAAGATGTCCAGTCGGATTCAAAAGTCAGTTAGTAAACTAATGGAAGGTTAGTGTGGCTGTATAGAAAACGAGTGAGATGTTTGTGTATGAGAATAATGTAAGGTGTTGAATGGAATAAGTAATTTTTCTGCAATTTCCGAAAAGTCTGAATATTGAAAAACAATTTCTCAATGCATTCTTATCTTAGTTAGTTTAGATGTGTATTTTATTTTATTGATTGCGTTATCAAAGAATATCTACACGAGTCCGTGGAACATAAACAATGTTCAACTTGTTTTTGTGGGGCATAGAAAATTCACATGAACTATGTGTTAAAATTTCCAAAGTTTTGTTAAGTGAGCTCAGTCATATATTTTGTGAGTGAGACATTATACACAAGAGGCTGAATTAATGATATCCACAAAACTGTAAGATTTTTTCTTTCTCTATGACTTATATTTTTCAGTTGAGATACCAAAAGAAGTTGCTATAGCGATTATAAAACCAGATGCTGTAAAAGCAGGGCTGGTAGATCAAATTATTGAAGAAGTATGTGCTTATTCTTAATTCTTAATAAAATCATTCTAATTGTGATCGAAGTAATTTTATTTATTTGTGTAGATCTCCAGTGCAGGTTTAGAAATTCTAAAGACTGAAGAACGTCTGTTAACCAAAGAAGAAGCTGCTGAATTTTATAGACAACATGAAAACACTGACCACTTTGAACAGTTAATCGAGTTTATGTCCAGGTGTCTGTCTTATTCTTCCTTTTCATGTGTTTACTTGATGGAGTAGATATTGCTTACTATGTGATTTTCGTTTGTAAGTGGCCCCTGCATGACAGTGGTTGTATCAAAGTCTGGTGAGGATATCGGAGAAGGGTTGATCCCCGAGTTTAGAAGTCTTATTGGACCAAAAGATGTAAATACTGCCAAAGAAGAGGCTCCGGAGAGGTAAGAGAAAGTGTTTTTAGAAATCACTTCCGTTATGAATAGAGGTTAAAATTAACTTCTTAACTGGAAGGAAATTTCGGATTTGCTCTATGACAACAGATGACAATAATTCTCATATTAAAAAAATGGCTACGATTCACTAAGAAAGCGCCCTGTATACCCTTGGTCAACGTGAGACTAGTTAAAGGTGAATATTTGACACATTGGCTTTGCTAATGTTTTCATCTAGTTTGCGTGCTAAGTATGGAACAGACTCTTTACAAAATGCTCTTCACGCATGCGACTCAAGTGAAAATGCTGCACGAGAACTGGCATTCTTTTATCCGGACTTCAATCGACCAGTGACAACGAAAGTGACAAAGAGGCGGCTGCAAAGGACTCTTGCGTTAATTCGCCCAAATGCACTGAAGAAGAGAAGAGACTCTATATTGCAGTCGATTGCAGATGCTGGGTTCGTGATTGCGATGGAGAAAGAGGTTCACTTGACTCGAGAACAAGTGGAACATTTTTATGGCGATCATAAAGAACAGGACTATTTCGAGAGCTTAGTTTCTAATATGACATGGTAAGTTGATGATTATTGTGAAGAATCTAACAACATCCGAACTCACAGTTTTATGCATCAGGGATATGACATTTAAAAACATAAATGGTAATATTAAGTGTTGATTTTAGCGGTCCTTCTCTCGCATTGTGTTTGGCACGGGAAGATGCTGTACAAACCTGGAGGGATTTGCTTGGACCAAAAAAAATTGTTAATCAACCAATCTCTGAAAGGTACCACTGTTTTATCCGAAAACGTTTTTCATGGGCTGACGTGCTGGTGCAGTAAGATTTCTTCGGTTGTCATCAGAAGAACTCTTTGTGTTTATGCCATGTAACTTACTTCAATGACTTATTCATAGTCAAGAAGATATCCGCGGCGATGTGTCCGTAGCCAGGTAATATCATTTTGTTACTGTTCAGTTTTGTTTGAAAATGTGATCTACATCTTTGAATTGGTCTAACAAACGATCTTACAAACTCCTGTTTCATTAACCATTGCCGTAATCAAAACCGTCATTGATGAACGTCAAAGAATTATAACAGAATGGTGAAAGAATCGCCTTATATTTTTATTTGTTTGCAGTGTCACCATAAGGTTAATTACGATTCAGGTATGCTAAGCATATTCAGTATCTTCCACTGTTTTGTTCACGATCTTCGTGTTTTGTAACTCTGTTCAGTACACTTGGTCCAGGAAATCACGAAACCGTCAGTGTTAAAGCCATACTTGTAGCACTGATGATGATTGAATAAATCGAAAAGCTTCTGCTCAAACATATTTGTCCTATATTCATACCATATAAAGCCTTTTAAGGTCAACTATATGTGGCAAGGGAGGCTGTGATGATGTTAGATATAGATAGGAGTCTTTTAGTGTTTATGAGCGTAAGACTAACTCTTGATCGCCTTGCAGCTTGCGAGAAAGATTTTCTGATCCACAAGATGAAATCAATCCTTTGCATGGAGCGGATTCTGAAGAGCAGGTGCAACGTGAGATGGACATCTTGTTTCCAATGGAAACGACAGTAGCAGTCATCAAACCCGATGTGTGTGGAAATGAGGATGAAAAAGGTAAGAGCGAGTCACGTGATCGATCAACTTTGACTGGAAAGAAATTTTTTTTGTCTAGCAGGATTGTGGGTAGTTCAGATGTTTTACGGGGGATAGAGTAGCTATTCTATCCTATTACCCCCAGGTTGATATCACTTTACCTGTTCTGCTGTGGGATTTTAAAAATGTAAACTCTTTTCTCATATTTCAGACTGCTCTGTTCCATTGTGTTATGTTATTGAGAAATGAAAATATTACATGTTTAAGGATACCAGTGACACAGTAGTAAATTACTTATGGAAGGTCAAGTAACAAAAAGAAGAATTCTAATTTTTCTCATGATATGACGTGTGAAATTCGACACGTTGACATTTTTTGCGTGACGGGAGAAAGTGAAAACCAGCAATGCCGAGAGATTTAACGAGCTGTAAGACGCAGAAGTCTAAGGCTTTTAAGGGAGAGAGTTGTTATAAAATTGGGTTTTGTCGTTTTTCGTGTGGTGAAAGATATTTTTAATGTAGAAACGACTATGGATCGCTATCTTTCTTCATCTGTTATGTGAATTTTATTGTGATCAAGCTTCATGTTTTAGCTGCCGTCATAGAGAAGATCGAGAGTGCTGGCTTTCGAATTTCTGCTCAAAAGGAAGTAAACCTCACAAAGGAGCTTGCTGGCATGATTTACAAAGAACACCATGGAAAAGAATTCTTTGACAAACTAACTGATTATATGAGCAGGTATGTATTTATTTCTGACCATTTCTTTAAGTTCAAATATTTCTCACATCTGCGGTACACGTGTGCGCAGACGTTACCTAAAAGCTGAAATTCAAAGCTTCCACTGAAGTTTCATAATTAGGGAATCATTTTGATTATGGAAATTTGACACATATTATTGCAGATGTTCGACGTCACCTATTTCCTGAACGACGACGTCAATTTGTTAAAATGTGTACCGCAAGTGTTATAAAGGCCGACCTCCACTTGTGCGATTTTGACCGTACGACGTACGCGGCCAGTTTTGTGCATGTTGAGTGACAACTTTTGCTCAACTTTGTTGACCGTCGACGTCCATATTTTGTGCGTTTGGAAGTAGGATTCGATTCTACTTTTTCAGGCGCCCGAGCGGCCATCTAGCATGCGAGCCAATCAAATTTCAAGAAAAATGCCAACATTGCAAAAAATTGTAAACATTGCGAAAAAAAGAAACACTCGACACCTGGAGTTTCTTTATTAACTGGAGATTCAAATTAGGTGACCACGCGGCGTACGTACACACAAGTGGAGGTCGGCCTTAACGCAGGTAGATATTACATAAAACTTAAAAACGGTAGAACGTTTTGATCCGAACGGCTATTCTGTTGTTATGGTAACTTATTCTTTAGAGATCTCTTCGGTCACATGATCATTTCTATGTAGATGAACTTTCGTAATTCGAACTTTGTTTTTCGACCGTTTGGATGTTCGAAATAGACAGAGTGGTCGATAGCGTGTCCCGAGGTCGTGTTTCTGAGTCACATGACTAAAAAGTTTGATTGAAAAACCAACGTGCAAATTAATGGTCAGGCCATCTGTTTTCGTGACTTCGCCTTCCCAATGACCTGGGAGTTTTTGTTCATAGCTAAATCACTTCCAAAATGTTTAACTCGATGATACAAACCAGTAGAGTGTATGTATCTACTGATGCAAACCGGTTAAACTGCACTATTGAATTCGTTTGTGAGAGCGAGGAATTATCCTTACCTTACCTTTACGCGACATAGATGTATGAGATAGAGAACCGCCTGTTACACTTTAAAACATGACGATGGATTTCTGCATCTGTTGTAAAAGTGACGTTTATTATCGATTGATTGCAAAACCTTAAGCTGTTCATATGTTGATCATATTATGAACTATTCTAGATTATAAAAGTTCTTTACTAAACTACTTTTAAGCTGATGTAATCCTATACCTAACATGTTCAATTTTTAAATCCTGAATTAAGTCTTATTCTTGTTTCTCGTTAGAGTTCAGTGAGGCCATGCCTTTCATCCGTCCCAATTCATCTGTTCCATTTCTATTTGGATTACTGGATACAACCATCTCTGTCCTTTAGAAAGAAACTTCCAAGAGTATCGTTTTTAAATTCAAGTTGAAGTTTTTCTTCTTTTTTTTTCTTCTAGTGGTCCTACTCAGTTCTTAATTTTATCTCGCGAAGATGCTGTGAATGGTTTTCGGACATTAATGGGTCCCACTCAACCAGAACAAGCTAGAGAAGTCAACCCACACTCGTACGTTAAAGTTTAACATTATACCATCAAGTACAAACCCCCTCTCCGCTCTATCACCCCACCTATACCGTTGTGTGCTATGGGTATTTAGACTTCGTGCCCAGTTCGCGAAAGACGTCATCAAGAACGCTGTTCATGGGAGTTCCAGTGTGGGACGTGCTAAAGAAGTTATATCAGAATTCTTTCCTGACGTGAAACTTGATGAGAATGGCTTGGTCATTGTTGGTAAGGATATCTTTCTGATACCATCAACTTTTTCAAATTTTTGAAAACTTGAAATCAATTTTACGAAAGCCAGTATTAAGTGATAATGCATCTTCAATCCCTATTGATCTGTGTTGAAAAGACAGGTGAATCGATTACTATTAATACGTTCAGTTAAGGCTGCTCAAACACGTTTTTATGTCCTCAGGAAACATCTAAAATCCACCGTTGGAAATTTCTTATGAATCACTTCATCACTATGTTTATGCGGTGTTTTGAATGAGTTTTTAAATGGTTTATTTAACCTTATGGTTTACCTTGAGGAATTTTAATGAGTTTGAAAGCCATTCCTAATGTCGCCATATTGATCTAGCTAACCAACTTTACTTGTTTTATAAGGTGCTGATAGTATTTTATGGTTTTCAGTAACCATCAAACTTCTAAGCTTTGTGCGGTTAGCATTCGAGAAAATCTCAAAGTACTGAGTTATATACAAAACAGACCAACACTTCTTCATTAAGAACATGATATGTTTCGGTTAATATGTTCAGTTCCTCTCTGATGTCTGTCGTATTTACCGACCTAAGAACATGAAGCAAAAGAATTTAGAAAAAATATCTAGTGTGTTTGCTATGTCTCTCTTGATGTAATGAGAAAATCTTCACAGAGAAACTCCTAGGAAGTATTTGTTCTTTTCGAATTGAAGCAGAAAATCAGTTACCCTTCTACGGAATAAATCCAATTGAAAATGGGGTTAAACTTGATAAATAATGATAAGCAAGCAACGGGGAAAAAAGAGTTTCTGTTGAAAGCTAACAGCGTTTGTGTGATTGATAGAATAATAATTTTCGCATCTAATCTCTGTTCCATATATACCCATTTCTCTCATGTTAGACTAAGAAGCATATGTGTTTGTGAGAATTGCACGAGCATATTCAAGTTCATTTCAAAGCTATCATCTGCGGATTGAAAAGACATTCTATGATTCATTAAAAATTTAACACGAGTTCTAGAAGATTAGCGGCCACTAAAGCTCCAAGTTATTTATATCTTTGAACAAGGATGTTTTCAACAACAAATTTCATTGGTCAGTTTCTGATAATAGCTTGAATGGCTTGAGCTGCAGAGAAAGAAAATCGCTTAGCTTTATTTTTTTGTGTTCTTTGAAATTTTCTTTTATTTTAATTGCTTCAATATAGATTTGTGAAAAAGATAAGGGGAAACCATATTTTCCTTGTCGCCCTGCTAAGATTTATATGTAATTTTTATTTATTTCGTACGACAATTATAAAGCTTGTTTTTGATTGGTTCACGTAATTTCTTATTTTTTTATTGGGTTTGAATTTCATTGGTTTATTTGTTTCGATTTTATGAAAAAATTGGAAAAATCGAAAGCTTTTTTTTTGCAAAAAACTTTCATAGCAATTAAAAAAGGGGGGGTGGTGATATAATTCGCACTTCAGAAGAAATTATAATTGGAGTAAAAAAAATTGTTATTCGGAATAAAGCCCCATATATCGTAAGGAGATAAAACTAATTGGTGCAAACTGAACATGGGTCAATGTTTATCCGCAAAAAGTAAAGGTAAACTATTTTTAAGGTTTTTTTTTCAAAAATCTTCAACAGTTTTCCTAAGATATCACAATCAATCAAAAACTACATTACTTTACGAAATTCGAATAACAGACATCTTAAATTTATTAGTTCCATTATAGTTTTCCTTTTTTTTTTTCTTTTTTCTTTTTTTTTTTTTTTTTTGATTTTCTTTTTTTATTATTATTTAGTCTTGTCTTGTAGTTTTAAATGTTCTTCGAATCAAAAATAATCAACGACCAACACGTTATCGAGTTATTACAACCTGAATATACAAACTAAAATCTCTTGTTATTATCAACGGGGGCGATGTTTTTATGTCGAAAAGCTGAGTGATATTTCATGACTTACAGGGATGGCAATTTTTAGGCTTTCCAAACGCTTAATCATGCCGAAGTTCTGTTTATCTTAAAGTTGTGCTCAATCAGTTAGGATTAACTCGCAAATTCCGAAGGTGCTTGTGTTTTTTTCGGGTTGTAAGCTTCGTGAAACATTTCTAAACGAATCACGAAAAAACCAACTGCGGTTTTGTTAGTATTCGATAAAAATGTGATACGAGGGGTTTGAGCGAAGGAAAAATTGTCTTTAAGAATAACACTATTGTGACAGTAGATAAGAGTTTCCAAATCTTTTTATCTTCTGCGAGATTTGTAACCATTTCATGGGAATATTTTTGCTACTTCATTCAATTCCTAATTATCTTTATAAATATCTGTTATCTTCATAATTATCTTCTATCTCAGTTTCTAAACAATGGAAAAAATTTAATGTAAAAAACGTAGCATTTTTTAAGTAGTGACGTCATGCCAACTAATATTTTTAACTATTAATTATTTATTAACATTATTTATTCAATTACGTGTCTGTTTGTTTGTTTGTTTGTAGATGATTCAACTGCGAAACCTGTTGATAAGGGTAAGAACTCCACCACTTTGCGTTCACTCTGTGTAGGCTGGAAGTCTTCTCCACAGAAATCCTGATTGAGTATACTTGTTTACATGGTTCATGTTTCTCTGAATAACCTTATATGGTAGAGATCACCTGCCTTCGCTTAATATTTCATTTGGTATTTTTCCTTTCCTTCAATGCTTCCATTCTATTGTGCAGTTGGAAAAAATGGCCATTGAAATTCCTTTAATTAATTTCTAAAATGTTACAGCACGTTGTTGTTTTTTTTTTAAATTATTATTATTACTTATTGTAGATAAAAATGGAAGCTTAGCTGCGACAGATGGTGAGCAATTCATTATTCTGTTAATTCTGAAAAATCTGTGTGAGATGAATGATAAAAGATGTGGTCGATAGTCTCACATATTTGCCAAATACTTATTTGATAGCCACAAAATACATTATGTCTAATGACACGAAACTATCGCCTGTTACTGACCAATCACAATCCACCAATCAGTTCTACCACTTTGTTGTTTCAACTCTTTTTTTCTTCCATTTCGTTTTTCCTTAAAACAGAATAGTTTTCCTAATTTCCTAATTAATTGAGGTTTGTTAAGGAAAGATATTTGGTTTTCTAGATGATCAACGGGACGATTCAAAAAAGAATGGAACCACACCTGGTAAATGATATTCACTAACTGTCAATAGTGGTAACGCAATGACGTTGGATGAAATTATTTTCTTTCGTGAACAACCAACGAAAGCATCTTACAAGGATAATGAACCCAGCCGGCACATTTGTTAAAAAAACCTCCGTGAAGGAGTGCATTTCTGTATAAATATACACAATTTCAATAAAAATGCTCTTCGTCGTAGTGACTTTTTGACAATTTTGCCCACTGGGAAATTAATGAAAATTGTACAGTTTACTCCGATTGCTAATCAAGGGATCGAAGGAATCAAGGGTCTCACTTAACGAATGGCTCAAACATCTCACTCACTTCACTAGTTACTCACTAGCTCCTGTTGCTTTAGCTCTTAATTAGCAGACGTATGCACTGTTTGGGATGGGTCTATGAACGTAAATACTGATTACGTTGTTTTATGAACAAATCTTTCTAGAAGAAAACGGAAAGTCACCTCAGCCTGGTGTTGACACAGAAGCTGATGCTACCACGGACGCTGGTGCTACCACGGACGCTGATGCTACCACGGAAGGTGATGAAGGCGAGCGACCCCCATCGGAAGGTGAAAACAAACCAGTGTCTCCAAAACAATTGGATGAAGTAGTAACTCCTTCAGAAACAGCTGAAACTTCAACGCAAGATGAAAACGAAGCAAGTAAAACTGAACAACCCAAACTAGAGTCATCCGAAGTCGAAAATAAAGAGACATCTAAAGTGACTGCGGAAAAGAGTGAAGGTAACAATACAATTCAAGTTAAACTTCTCTAGAGAACGTCACTCACTCTACAGCAAAAGCGTATTGAACATTAAGGGTCATGGGTGTTATTTTACATGTCGCACTTAAGCCAAGATGTCTTAATTAATTGAACTAAAATAGGGAATCCAATTTTGCATCCTTCCTTGATTCATTACAGAAAATCCATCTGCTGAAGCTCCGTCAGAAACCGTTGAGCATCCCTCCACCGCTGCTCCTAAAGATGACGATGCAACAAAAGCAGAAAGCTCTGAAGCGACTAAATCACCTGCGAGTGAGGTGGAGAGCGCAGCTCCTCCTTCAAATGAATCCTCGCCTCCTGACGACACTCCACAAGACTCATAGGGAAAAAATCTGTTTGTTAAATGAAAGTTTTGCGATGATGTTTTTGAAACGTCTCTAACCTACATACCCCCATTAAAGGACGTGATAAGCACATAATAATCCCTCAATAAATATTTTGAACATGTTTTTGAACGACGAAAGAAACCATGATATGATTTTGTACATATAATCCAACCACTTGTTATGCAATCCTCGCTTTCAAGGCTCGTTCAAATAGAGAAGATTGAGAAGGAAGTTGTGTTCATCCACAAAATATTCTGAAATAAATATTATTGTATCTTTATTTATGTATTGGTAATGTAATCCATTTTTAAAACTGTTGTTATTTTTGATATGTGTTGATAAAATTTCTACGTTTCCAGCTATTCCAAGCGGACGACTCCTGATTACATATTCTTGTTTCATTCTGAAAAGATATCTGTTGATATTGGAAACATGCAATGTAAATGTGCTCCTATATTAATCGAGAAAGTAAAAGCACATTTGCGTGGTTCTGAAACGTTTTCCAGCATTATCGCCAACTGCAAAAGAATACAGAAAATTGAAGAAATTCAACCAACAATGTATTATTTTGTATATATTTTTCGAAACATATTTTTAAACGAAATAATACATTGCTGGTCCACAATGTCTTTACCACAAAAATTACTGAAACTTGAATACAGAAAGTACAGAATATTATTTAAGATTTTTTTGTAAATTCCCAGCTTTCCCAGGATTCAAAGGTGTAAACCTTGTGAAATGTATCTGGGTTAGTGAGGTTCGGTTTTAGCCTCATTTGTTCAATACACATTTTTTTTATAAGCAACCTCGATTTTGGGCTCAGGGCTGGAGTTGCTAAGCATTTTTCAGAATCCAGGGCTAAAGTTGCTTGTGAGGTTGCTTAGAAATTTTTCAAGGAATAAATCGACGAAAAACACATTTGAGCTATTTTACGCAATGTTTAATTTTTCATTACATTGTTTGTATTTTTCATAGATTTTGGTTATACAGTATTTTATCAAACATTTGATTCTTCATATTATTATGACTATTTCTATCAAAGAGTAAGAAAAATGCTTACATTGCACAAATTGACTCATTCTACCCATCTATCACTGGTAATTTTAATCTGTCTTGATGGACAAAAAGAAATTTTATAAAGGTTTACAAAGCTCCCTTTAAACTTATGTGAATTTATTTTTGATTTTGTAGATTAAAAAAAGTTATGAAGATTTCAGGGCTTAGGGTTGCTAAGCAAGTTGCTTATTTTTTGGCCATTTTGAGGGCTGAGCCCTTAGCAACTCGGTTGCTTATAAAAAAAAATGTGTACTATGTCCATTCTCAGAATTTGAAACTCAAAGTATCTCCCACAAAAAAGTCTCACATACTTTAGGTGCAGAAACTTTCACGAACAGAAACTTTCGAGAATTTTAACTAGATTCGCGAAAGTTAAATGCGCGAAAAGTTCCAATTAGGCTGAATCACAAAAGTTAATGTTCGCCAAAAATCTTACATAACGCCATTCGCGAAAGTTTATGTTCGCCAAAAATCAGCTGTGGCAACCGCTTCTAAATTAACTTAAGAAGTGATTTCCACTCCGCATTGTAGTAAAGGTTTGGCAAATTCGCGAAAGTTAATGTTCGCGAAAAGCAAAAATTTCGCAAATTTGTCTATTTGCGAAAGTTTCTGCACTTAAAGTTATCTCAAAAATTTGCGCAGTTGTTCTTAGGAACCAACCTTTAAAGCCGGTTTCCAATAAAAATAATTGTCATATAACATTTGCTTACATAAAATATATTGAGCAGCAATACCTGGCTGCACAACCCTCTATTTCCAGCAAGTTACGTTACTATTGAAAAGTTGTTGTGTGTTCAACAAAATTCACCCTGAATTTCCTAATATTGAAATGAGGTTGGAGTAAATGTGGGGTTTTTAGAACGGTTAACTGCGGAGTATAGTAATCACATACAGATGGAAGGAAATACTGACACAAAAGAGAACTTCAGTTATATATTTCATAAAATGTTTAGATGATTCCCTACAGAATCTCCTTCATCAAAATCAATCGAAATTTTCGAAACACTGGTCACATAACTTGTATAAAAATACTTTTAATTCACCAACATAATCTACTTATAAAAACAATTGTCTTGACTATAAACTCACATCAAGCTGATTTTGAATGCAGTAGTGATGCACACTTGGAATCTATGAAGTCTACTTCAGGTGGCTAACAGTACCCTAAATACTCAGGTGCTAACCATCAACATCGTAATAACATTTTAAATGTTTTCACGTGAAGGTAATCTTCATAGCAATGACACCGGTGATTAAGAAGAATACAGCAGCATAAGCCAATCTAAATCAAACAACAGGACATTATATGGCATTATATATGGCATTGCATGCTTCATTAGCAAAAGTTACAAGTTTTACATCTTTTCCAAAAACTTGATATATAATTGTTTTGTCAAAGATATATTACACAAGCTTTAAAATCCATGGAATTTTATTTGTTATGTTTGCATGCTTTTTGATCCTTATACTTTTTTTCATTATAATACACAACCTTTATTCAAATAAAACTATTTTAGTCAAAACTCTTACAAAACTTTTTCAAACATCCCAATCTTCATGACTGAGAGTGGATCTACCAGCTGCTTTTTCAAAACATGAAACTCTTTATATGAAACTCAAATCAAAACATAGGCTGTTCCAAGAAAAAGTGTATATAAATGTCTTTCCTTTATATCCTTTCTAAATTGAGTCTGTCAGCCTGTCAGTATCGAAATTTTTATTTTTTATTTTTATGCTAACTCGACCACTTTTAGATCAAACTTAAAGCAAGTCAACCCAGCGGTGCTCACTTAAGATGAACAATACCAAAGAAACTGGGCGCTATGCACTTTCACCCCCACCCCCCCCCCCCCCCCCCCATCATTAGGGACCTTACGAAACTACGACGGCAACGAAGACGACGACGTACAAGATATTCATCTCCAATGAATCACAAAAGAGTAGAAACTATACACTTTGGTTAAGAAGTTATTTAAAATGCCTATGAAGTTTGTTTCTTGAAGTTAGAGCAACAGAATCATGAAGGAACCAAGGAAAATTTATCCGAAGTACTGCTATTCTCACGTCTTCGTTTTCAGTACGACTTCAAAATATTACTTTTCACGTTGTGTGTAGAACGTGCAAATCGAATAATGATATTAGTAAAATTAAAATTATTTCCCAATAGTATAGTGTGAAATGACTTCCATTCTAAAGCAACTCTATGGAGTAAAGAGAATCTTTTGTTTGCTTCACGTTGTCGTCCACGTTGCCGTCGTAGTTTCGTAAGGTCCCTATTGATTCTGATGTAGAATTACATACTTATATATTATTGATATCTAACACCCTATAATCTTAACCGTAACCCTTTACCCTAAGCCTAATCTGTTAACTTTTAGAGCTAGGTTCTTATGTGATTATTAATCAGAGTGACACACTTATATATTATTGATATCTAACACCCTATAATCTTAACCGTAACCCTTTACCCTAAGCCTAATCTGTTAACTTTTAGAGCTAGGTTCTTATGTGATTATTAATCAGAGTGAAACTCAGTATTATAATAAGAATCAGCAATTATTGTTTGATATTAGGGAGATCAAACAAATGCATTGCTTCCTTTAATAAATGGCAAAAAGCGTAGTATGTACCTTTTATCGCCCGTTGTCAATGTATCATAGAGCCTACTTGCACCTACAGGCTTCTTTCCAGCTGGTTTTGCATTTTTAGTGCTTATGATCGCTCTTTCTTTTAAAATCTGTGGATTTTCCTTGTAATATAAGTCCCAGTACAAATGATCAACAGTCCATTCTTTCCCATCACGATATCTAGATTTTGGTTTTGTCTTTTTATAAAGCAATCGATTTTTCAATCCTCTTCTGATAAGAAAATGCTGGTAAAACGATGTGTTTTGCAGCAAGCACGTTTTCTTAAAACTTCTCACAGCTGCTGCCGCCATGTTTGTTCTCCAAGACAGGCTGACGTCAGAGACTTGGTGAGGGTAAAAACCAATTAAAAGCGTGAAAGAAGTAGAAGATCTATTCTATTTTATATAACTACAGACAGACAGATACGGTGGCCCACAACTGCCACGCCAAAAGAAAAAAACACGCCAAAAGAAAAGGTCGCGCCAAATAGAACAACAAAACCACGCCAAAAGAAAAAGTCACGCCAAATAGAACAACAAAACCACGCCAAAAGAAAAAGTCACGCCAAATAGAAACAAAACCACGCCAAAAGAAAATGTCACGCCAAGTAGAAAAAGTAACGCCAAAAAGAGCAAAAATTTAGATATTATGCTTGGATGTACAATCATACTTAGATGTATGCATTTTAGCTTTACTTAATTTTGTTGCAGTGCATTGCTGAGGCTGCGGTTATACCGTATGCATGGTTTTTTAGCATAGTTTCTTCTGTTCATTTTGACAGTGTTTTACTTTATCAAAAATTCAAAAAACGCTTTTCTTAATGAATGCTGACGTCAGAGAGAAATTTTTTATTTCAATATTTCATAGGAAAATAGCAATTAACTGACAAATTTGTATCGTAGTTTCCTATTGCCAAAAATGTATTTATATTTTGTTCTGAAGATAACAACTATTTCTGTTACGCTGAATTGTTTGCTTTCTTTTTTTCTGCCTTCCTTTCTACATAATTACACCCAGAGCCTTTTGTCTCTTTCTATCAAAATAGCGTCGATAAGCCAACCAACACCTTGGATCGAGTACTTATGTTCCTTCCTCTAAAATAGCAATTGTATTTTTAGGAGAAGTTGTAGTTCATCTTGGTAGGTTGCTTATTCACTAAGAGAGAGACATGAGCTTCTCATAAAGTGATAGCGCATCTTCCCATGTCTTAGGCTTCGGAACATTCAGCGTAACCACTACATACTCGAAATATTCGGTGTACTCGTTTGAGTAGTCTCTCACTACAACATGCTGTGCTATGTCGTCTTGCATAGCAGCGGTAACAGGCTGCATGTAATATCTACTTCCGTGCTGCTCAGGAATAAAATACAATGAATCAGGTCTTCCGCTTACTGTCTGATACTTAGATTTCCTGATGTTATGTGTGTTCCAGTGGACCTTAATCATGTCAAGGTCTTCTTGAAGTACCCCAGAAAATGAAAACCACAACGCTTCCATGCTCATCTCCGATGACGTATCGATGGTTCGATTTGAACATAGATCCTTCAAAAAATTCCGCCACGAATTTGAACGTTGCTTACTGAACTGCGACCACCAACTTTCAATCCGCTGATTTCTTGGCGATGGAACGTAACGATGAGCATCAGGATCGCCTCAAAATTAACTTTGTATAGAAGCCGACAAGCCATTTTCAGTGCCAAGATCTGTGATGAGTTCCACAGGACAACCACCCAGCGTGCTAACTGCATCGAGGTAAAAACTAGCAATATTATCCGGTGCGTTATTGGAGCGAGTAAGTTGAAGCCATAGTATTCGTCTACTGTAACCATCTATAGCACCGTGTATGGGAAATCCCCAGGGCTTCAACTTATCATATCCGTCGATATATGCCAAGCGAAGTTAGGCCCAGGGTTTTCATACCTTCTTCTGTGTAGCCTGTGTTTCCTTCGATTTTGTGTGCTTTCTGGATCCAAATCTTTCAGGATTGTCTGTACAATAATTCTTGGAACCCTTAAACCTTCCAGTTGCAAAGAATGCCACACAGTTCGATATCCAGCAGTCGAACCTGGACCATTGATCAATGCTCTTATCCTTTGGTTTACTGCATCGTGTGTTGCATCCAATTCAAAGAAAGTGTCACGGTGTCGTCTTTTCAAACCGTACTTGCTTAATCGTCGCAGTAGCGTTTGATAGCTGACATCAACACCATGGTACTTCTTGAGAAATACTAAAATTTCTTCATAACTGAAGCCTCTGTCAAAGTAGTACTTTATTACTTCCTCTTCGTTGACAATGTCATCAGGTTCAGAGTCTGAGGATGCCATAACCGAACCTGCCTACTTACATATTGCCCTGCTCAGAATGCAGAAGAATCGAACATTCATTTTTTTTTGTTTTTTTTTTTATTCTTTGTATCTGATTCTTATAATTGCTAACTGAACTTTTTCTTTTGGCGTGAATAATTTGTTCTATTTGGCGTGACATTTTCTTTTGGCGTGAGTTTGTTGTTCTATTTGGCGTGACTTTTTCTTTTGGCGTGGCTTTTTTTTTTTGGCGTGGCAGTTGTGGGCCACCGTAGACAGACGAGTTTGTAGACGATACCAGTTGATTATCCAGACGAAAAAGATGAGACACTAAGATATGGCGCGCCGAACATGACAATAATACTTTGTCAAGAAAATAATACTTTCATAGAAATTTAATATTTTCTTTCAATCTTTTTGCCTTTTGTAAAACAAATTTCACCTATTTCAATAATAATTGAATTAAAACACAGATAAATAGCACTTTCTTTGTGATAATCGTATTCTATGACGAAGACTCTAATATTTTTCTTTTTTTCTTTTTTTCATTCATTTTCATTTTTCATTTTTTTCATTTTTCTTACATTTTCAAGTATAATTTTCACTTTCTTTTTGATGTTTTTTTTTTGTTTTTTGTTTTTTTTGTTTTTTTTTGTTGTTTTTTTGTTTTTTTTTTATGTTATTATATTAATTTTTGTCAATTACGATAAATTTTTTCTATCTTTGTAACAGTTTATAGGGGACCACCTCCTTTGTTTAGATTAACTCTATGAGTGTGGTCTCCCGTCGAGTTATAGACAAATAAATAAAAAATAAATAAATAAAAAAATAAAATCGTAATCGTAAAACTTTCAACATTTCCATAAGACTTTCAACATTTTCGTAAGACTTTCAATGGGCTGCTAGATGACGTAATGGACCAGGCTACCTCGTTTATCCAGATAGTCTACGCACGTGTGTGTTGATATATTTTTTTAAATATGGCGAATAAGCAGGAGCGCTGTAAACTAAGGCTTGAAGCCCATCAATAAACATAACATCGAAATTACGTAGGGTCAGTATAAAATTTCGTCCAATTTCTCTAAAATCATCTAGTGAAGTAACAACCCATCATTAAAATGAATCCCCTGCAGCTCACAATGAAAGCTCGAAACTTCCTGTGACAAGGCAGATGCTTCTCTGCTAAGTTTTCCATTGATTGCTCATCGTCAGTTTCCTTAAAAGCTTTCAAATTTGTAAACAATTGTGTCATTCTTGAACTATATTATTAGTAAAGAATGTGGATCTATGATAAACAGAATGGAAAGAATAAAACATACACCTAAGAATGATAAACCTAACAGAAATGTCCAACAGTCCTAGATCTCCCCTTCCCCAGATCCATTCCGGGAGAAAGTCCTTTAGGGGTTTTGACCGACATAAGTCCCAGTCTCAGGGTCATAAAACTTTTTTGAGTTTTTAATACGTGAAGAGCGCCTCAGCGTGGGCTCTTGTGTTCCTGTCTTATGTTCCACTTCACAAGGCTGTTTAGTAGAACCTGTCAGGGTTGGGGGTTGCTCTGCAGGTGCAGGTGTAGGTGCAGATGATACTGGTGAAATGGTGTTAGATTTGGGGGTATTGATCACAGGCGAATCAGGCTGGAGTGATGGATATACAGGTGGTGTAGATGGATAGGTGGTGTGATTGAAGAGATGCGGTTCGAATTTACGAATATATCTCCTATTCCTCCGTGTTATCCTACCACTACCAGCTACCTTAATTAGATATTGGTCAAACTCTTTAGTAGCGACAATGATTCCACTCCTTTCCCATCTTGTAGGATATCGGCCGGTCTGGTTTTGGATGAAGACGTGATCTCCCAGTTTCAGTGATGGGAGGGACTTGGTGTGTTCATCTAGCCGCTCTGATGATTTGACGTACTGTGTTCGTAGGGATTCTTCCTTCATCTTCCAGGTGTTCCTCCACTTTTGAGTGATTTCTGGGTTGGTAAATACGTCAACATTTTTTCTGATAAATGGGAGTGAGTCTCGAAGAGGGTAGCCGAAGAGCACTTCAGCTGGTGATAGCTTGCAGCCAGGATCGGGTGTATTCCTCTTCATCAGTAGTGCCCTGAGGACTTTGTCGTTGTCTAGGTCCCCATTGGCATCTACATTGTCCATGAGGAGTCTCTTAATGGCTTTAACCGCTAATTCTGCCCTTCCATTTGACGATGGCACATAAGCGGAAGAGACACGGTGTCGAACACCCCATCGTTGGAAAAAGTTCTGGGTTATTTTGGAGCTAAACTCTGGACCACCATATTTTGCAAGCTCGACTGCTACACCGAACGTCGAGAATAACTTGCGAAGGGCTGAGCAAAGACCTATCGCGCCGGATTCGTTGGTTCCAGATCTGATTCGAGATTGCTCAGTCCATCCGGATAGTCTGTCCGCGGCAATGAAGTAATACCACCCCTTGAAATGGAAGTAGTCGCAGCAGATCGCCTCAAAGGGAACGGTTGGTATGTAGGGGTCAACTGGTGGAGGACGAGGTTGTGACGGTGCGTTCCTACAGCAATGATAACAACTATCACGAGTCAATTTAATGTCCTTGTCAATACCAAGCCAGTAAACAGTCTGTCTGGCACGATCACCCATCGATGTTTCACCCTGATATGCTGCGTGGAGTGATTGTAGGATTTCAGTGCGAAGAGATTCTGGGATAACCGCTCGGTGATTCATCAATACAACATTATCAATTATGTATAACGACTCTCATAAGTTCCAGAACGCCATTAAGCTTTGCGGTAGATCACATTTCTGGTCCGGGAATCCCATCCGAATGGTTTGCATGAGCTCACGAAGCAGGGTATCGGTCTGTGTTTCTTTCTTCAGAGCATCCCATGTAACAGCTCGTAATGTTTCAACATTGTGGTATGCAATGGCCGACAGCATGGTTTCCATATCTTCGTCTTCGATACAATCGCTATTGATGCGACAACAATCTAGAGAAACGTCCTGGCCATGCACAGGGTGCCTGGATGTTGCATCGAAGAAGTGATTCTCCTTTCCCGGCTGATGTTGTATGGTGAAACGCCACATAAGGGTGCGCTGCTTCAGACGAAATAGACGAGGGTTTGCTATTTCATCCAACGTACGGTCTCCGAACAGCTTCACTAAGGGTTTGTGATCCGTTATGACGAGAAGATTGCTGCATCCCTGGGTGAAATACCTTGTCTGCTCTAAGGACCAGGCGATTGCTAAAGCTTCACCCTCAGCAGGGGCGTATCGTGTCTCAGCGGGTCTGAGAAAGCGTGATCCGGCTAAAGTAATTCTCCATCCACCTTTGCAGCAATCAGGGGAGGTACTTACAGGGCACTTACAATGTTTTTGGGAGAGATAAAAGCCGATCCCCGTCTTCGACCAGTCAGGGCGGAGGCATGTAGGAAGATTGGGGTCAAAAATCTCCACCCCTTTCTCGATTGCTTCTATCACAAGCTGCTTTGATTGTGAAAAGGCGACATCAAGCTCATTGGTCCAGTCAAATTTGCGACGTGGACTTAGAAGGTGTTTGAATGGCTCCATAACAGTCGACAGTTGATCATAGTGTGCAACCTGGTGCACCAACCCAAACCAAGATCGAACATCCGTCAACTTCCTTGGGGTTGGGAAGTCCCGGGTGGCAGCAATAAATTTCTGAAGCGGTTTGATGGAATGTTCAGAAATGTTGAAGCCAGCAAAGTCAACAGCTCTCTGTGCAAACTGAAATTTATATTTGTTCAGAATTATTCCGTTCTTTCCTAGGAGCTCCAGGAAATCAATGATACGCCACCAATGACTCTCGAGTTCGTTGTCCCACATTAGTGTGTCGTCTACGCACTTCGTCTTGCGCTCAACGTCGGCAATGATCTCGTCAAAGCGTCTGGAATAGCCGTCACCACTCGCCAGGAAACCTTGTGGTGCTGTCTTATAACGAAACCTCCCCCATTGTGTAATAAAGGTTGTGTAATGGCGATCCTCTGGGGCGATGGGGACGGAATGGAAGCCGTTCCAAGCATCAGTTACGGTCTTCCAGGTATCGGGTGGGACAGCTTTGGGTTGTAGAAATGGGGGTGTCACATGGTGAGTCTCTCTGAGGCATTTAGCATTAAGGGGGGAGAGATCCACAGTTCTACGTGGTGACCCATCTGATTTTGAAGTGATGACCATCCTATGACATCACCTTGAAGGCTCCCCAATAGGAACTTTTTCTAGGACTCCAAGTTGCACGTCATCGTCAAGTTGCTGTTTTACGGCATCCTGCCAATGCAAGGGTACTGGTGCAGGGGTATGTACCGCATGAGGCGTTGCATCTGGATCGAAATGCAGGGATATTGAGGGGGCCTTCATTCCAGGAAGTGGTTGGTGAGTACATTGGTTAAACGTCGATTGTGAATAACGTTCGATTAGCCAATTGCGCATTTTCGTATTGTTTTCCGGAGCACAATCAAATGGTAGTGAGGGAGGGTGCTCAGGTGGAGGAGCTCGTTTCGGGCAACCACATGATGCGAGCGAGCATCCAATTACAGCTTCCTGTACAGCGGAACCTATCTTTGGAAAGTCCTTTGAGATAATGTTGAGCTGGATCATCGCTTCGCGAGACAGGTAGAAGCGATTCGTTGATGGACTGACATATGTCATAACAGCTGCTGAATGTAAATCACCTTCACTGGAAATACCAGAAAGTCTGAGGAAGATTGCTCCCTTGACCGGTATGTTCTCACCATTTGCAGCATAGAGTCTGTGTCTTACAGGTAGCAGGTCTCGCTGAAGCCACATTGAAGGAAGCTGTTAAACCCCCATAGACAGGACTGGGCCCCAGTGTCTGTGATAACATCAATCAATTTTGGTTTGATGATTTTTGGCCTCCTATCGAGTCTTGCGTAATCAGTAGGTTCCGTACTTATTGACAGTTTCAGTGATGGGTGTTTCATTGACTCGATCTTCTTCCAACCTTTGCCAGAACCGAACAGCAGATGGTCAAGAGGCTCTGATATGGACCCAATCAATATCGCTGCATCATCATCTTGGGTGCCGACACTATTAACTTTATTCTGACGATTAGAAGCTTTGTCCTTATTCCTTTTAATCCAACACGAAGAACAGTACGCTTTCTCAACCATCTTCCTCTGGCGACGGCTCCAAAAGAACTTATCAATTTCCGTATGACAGTCCTTACACAGTCCTTTATCATCAGTCTGCCTACCCTTTTTCTTGTAGGAAGATAGGGCAGCGTTCGTGGAGCTTTTATTCATAGCATCGCGGGCCATCTCCTTAGCCTCTATATAGGTAACAGTTTCCTCGGCAGTCTTGGTGTCTAGATCATGCCAACCAAGAACCTCACGTTTAACTTCTTCATCACTCAAGCCAGAAACGAGTACGTCCTTCGTGATAACAGTGGTGAAGTCAACTACATGTGTACACGTAGAACTGGTGCATTCCAAAGAGTAGGCACACGTGTCAGCCTTCCCTTTGATCCGAGCGAAAAAGGAGCGTGCACTCTCACCTTCACATTGTTGCATGGTCAGCAAGTCAGATCGGCGGACACTGACAGCCACAGGGGTGACGGCTAGCCTCTTAATCATAGCTAATAGATCATTTTCTGTTGCACGAGTAATAGTCGTACCATTATTCCTCAATAAGTCATTACCGAGTTCTTCATCACAACATTCAAAAAGTTGTTGAGATACTTTCAGTAGGGGAGAGGGAAGTGCCTTTCTTAAACAGTCTCCACCGTGCGCTAAACGTATTCCACGCCTCTTCATTGCATCCACGTGAAACGGATGGTCTGTGGATCTTGGGTGCTTTTTGCTTTGAAGGAGCCGCTGCAGCTGTTGGGGCGATGTGCGCATTGTTGTGTACCATCAGCAAAGCGGCTGCAATAGCAGGATCAACATCATCTGTCACATACCCACAACCATCAATGGGGCACTGAATGACAGGCATTTTGTACAGTCAGTATAAGATCCACATAAACAATTGTGTCATTCTCGAACTATATTATTAGTAAAGAATGTGGATCTACGATAAACAGAATGGAAAGAATAAAACATACACCTAAGAATGATAAACCTAACAGAAATGTCCAACAGTCCTACAATTTGGTGATTGCTTGATTCATCTCTGGCAAAAAAGCGAAGCTGCCATTGTTCTTCTTTTTACTTCTTCATAAATCAGCTAAATTCCCTTTTCGCGGGAGAGCGAGACAAAACAATCACGTGGATAGACTTTGGTCCATCCACGTGATCCATGTATCTTTTTAGTGTTATTCTTAAAAGTTATAAACAGAGTTGGTTGCTTTTATTATAATCAAGAAAGTATCATATATATTTTTTTTAGTTCTATATATTTCCAAAGAAAGTGCATTTCCAGAGAAAGTATTAAATCACAGGCGACAAAGTCTAAATTTTCTTGACAAAGTGTCACGTTTGGCGCGCCATACTAAGAAATGTAGACGAGAGTCATAGATTGAAGGCAGGTCACAAAACAAGATACCGTATTTCCTCAAATAAGCGCCGCGGCGCTCTTTAAATTTTCGAGATTTTAGGTGCGGCGCTCTTTAGAGGGCGGCGCTTATCAGAGGGCGGCGCTCTTTTCAAATTATTGATTCCAACTTTATAAAGGCCTGAGAAATCAAGGGTTTCCTTGACTCATGAAATTGAAAACTATACTTTTGATTTTAAGACATATTTTCTTCTTATTAAAAGAATACTTATAATATTTCAATATCTTCGTCGATCAAAGGGAAAGGGCTGACAGGTGTCTTCCACGTCTGATTCTGAAATCTCAAAAGGGCTGAACGACGATACCTCTTCTTCGACTTGTTTCAACGACTCCTTTTCATTTTTTTCCCAAAAAGCGCCGCTTTGAGAGGTGCGGCGCTCTTTAGAGGGCGGCGCTTATCAGAGGGCGGCGCTAGATGGAGGAAATACGGTAGTTAAAAATGAGTGTATGTATATAAAACAGCAACCAATGTAACACAATACACCATTATGGTGAAAAAAGAAAACCTCGTCTATTGTATGTATAGAGTGGAACCTCCTGATAGCGGACATCCTATAATTTATCCATTATTTTGAAAATAACTTAACAACATCGATTGACCAAATAAATACGGATATGTTGATTGGAGTAGGTGGAAATAATGAGGATGATAATTGGAAATTCTATCGATCACGTCTCTAAAATGAAAATAACAGCCAAGAAAATTGACAATTTTGCATGAAAATGGCAGATGGAAGCGGTGCAATTAAAGTATTTAGTGCTTGTCTTTCAGGATGCGCAGGTTAATTATCAACGAACAGGGGGTCAAGAATTTCAAAATTGTGCTTACATATTAGATTAGATGAAACATCTACTTATTAAACATTTACTTATTCCAGCTGTCCTCTTGCTTGTAAATATTCCTACATGGACATGTAATATTGTAGTATTATTCGTAGGTATATTGAAAGTAAACTAGTTATTTTGTATATATCTGACTACACACGGGGCTTGGTGAAAAGGCACTTCAGCCTTCTGCTTGCTCCAGCCATTATCTGCGGTCATAGATTGTCAGATTTATTTATACATTGGCAAAATAAAAATAAAAAATAAATTAACTAATAAATCAGTCTTAATGGTATGTTCGGGAAAAATAACCTCCCAGTTCACCGTCTTCAGGTGGGACCAAAACTGAATGAAAGAGAAAATAATTAAACTTGTAAATTCAAATACTTAAAGGCCTTAATAAGGTTTGGCTTCCTTTTCTTCGCATTCAGTACATCTGTCGTCGGTGTAAAGCTTGTTAAATTTGCTTGTGTCAGTGAGAGTAAATGCAGGTTCTGCCTCGTTGTTTCAGACGATCTTAAGAAGTTTTCAACCACAAACTTTAGATGGTTTGAAACGGTAATGCACACTACGTCTTTTCCTGTTTCATCTGTCGATTGCCATTTTACTGGAAATCTCAACAAATTTGTAGGTGTGGCTTGGACCAGGCATTAAGGGACATGTTAAGCCAGTATTTTGACATGCATTTTCTTTTCCAGAGAACGGTCTCCAATGAATAACTCTTCCTTTAAAATTTATAGAATGCTTACAGTTCCTTTGTCTGTAATAATTTGATAAAGCATAACATGCGCTTGTTTTAAACAGGTGAGTTTTTAAGTTCGAGTCTTGCTTTGAGTCATAAGTTTTAAGCAGAAGAAGAACCCGTTTATACAAACAAGAACTTCCAAAGATACACTCACCATATAGTTGGGTCGTTAATGTTTTCGCAGCGAAAATAGCCCCGAATTGTACAGTGATTTTAGTTCCTCTTTTCAAAACACATGGTTCAGCTGTGCAAGGATCAATCGACACCGATGTAACAGTTGCTGTTCCTAAATTAAATATGATCAAGTTCACTTTTCGGAAATTCTGGCGAATTGTAATGGAAATTGCGGGAATTGCGTTTATGGCTTTTTGTACCAGAATTTCGTACATTAGGCATTTTACATATCACCACCAAAGCAATTCTTGTGTTGTTGAGCCATTGGTAATGTGTTTTGTGAGGAAATGGCAACAATATGTAACAAATGTTGTGTTCCTTTTCTTTACCTGGCAGTCATCCCTCAAAAAACAAACAAACACGTAAACAAGGTTTTTGATAAGTAAGAAAAATAAGGTTATCACCTCCACAATCGTCTGGATCTTTATAGCAAGGGAGACACTGACAACAGCAGCAAGAATGATGAAACTTCTCATGACGGACTTGGTCTGGATTATGATTTCACAGAGTGTTTGTTTCTGCAGTGTTCGCAACAAATGCAAAAAATATCCTAAAAATTATTACTTGTGGTTGTTATATTACACAAGAGTTTTCAAATAATCACAACAATCAATAGAGAAACTCAAACAAAATTACCCCCTAGATATAAGGTGATTGTATCTGCGTCTCTTTGCTCAGAAGGACCAGACTGCACAAATTTTTTATGTTTCTTTTATATTTTTGTGAAAGCTCCCCGGACAAACACACTGCTTTAAACATCTTCCAATATTTCTTTTATATTTGCTAAAGATCTGTTAGCTGACAACGTGTTTTGTTCCATAACTTTTCATTGAGATAGTAATTGCTGATTTTGAGTAGTAATAGGAGCAATGCTGAATTGGAAATCGATAACTATTCAAGGTCGTAAATATCATTGGAGTGGAGTGTTGATTTATTTTGAAATTAATCAAAAACTCGGTACCGAACAATCTTGTGCTGCACAATAAGCATGATGGAAGCATATAGACCAATACAAACGTTCAATTGCTTTCAAAACGTACAAGATTTACTATAACACCCCTCTAACTATTTTGCAGATGATGAAATTGATTACACGATGATGAAATTGATTAATCATCATTGATTAATCATCGATTACACGGAATTCTCCAACAGTAAAATATTGTTTAAATATGTATTTCACTTCATTACTTAAAATTCATGGTTTAGGTCGAAAACTCAAAAATACCTAAGTCTTCAAATACTTTAAGGGCAGAAACTTTCGCGGACAGAAACATTCGCGATTTTTGCGAATTTTGCCTTTTTTTTTTGCAAAAGTTTCTGCCAGGTAAGAAAGTAAAATCGAAATTCGCGAAAGTTTTTTTCGCGAAAAGTCAAGCTTTTCTAACAGTTGTTTCGATAGTTTTTTTGCAAGAAAGTTAAGAATTTTTAAAATAATTCAAAAAAAAAAATTTCTTCATTCATTGTCATTCGCGAAAGTTTTTTCCCCCGAAAGTAAAGTTTTTGGAGGATTCGCGAAAGTTTTATCAGTAAAATTTATTCTAAAATTGTTATTCGCGAAAGTTAAATTCGCGAGGTTTCACCCAATGTCTTCGTTTCTGCCTTTCATTTTCCTCTTTCGTCATTTAGACATAACAGCAACAACTACGTTTGCTGCCGCCATAGTTCGTGACTGAAAAGTACTCTTTAACCATAGAACTTTTATAAAAATGTTGTAATCATAAATGATCGTGTAAACAGATGTTCTAATCATTTTTAAAGGATTAAAAAAGTTATCATTTGTCATTTATCATTTTAAAATGATCGTGTATTTCAGCCTTAAGGAAACCATTGATGATTACATAAAAACATTCTCCACTGTTTTAACGAATCAACCGATTATATCGATCACAGATCTCATCGATTGATAAAAGAAGACGGGGGTTATACTAAAGTTGCCGCTGGTTGACATAAAACGGGAACTAATTCGTACCAAAGATGTAATAAGAATAACATAGTTTTTTCAGGAACATGTGCAGCAGTGAATGAGAAGTGAAATAAAAAATGAGCAAATGAAAAATGGTCGAAAGTTGTTAACAATGTTGCAGTCTACGAACAAAGAGACCCAAAGCTGAAACGATCAAATCTCGGAGATGGCGATTGTTCGGAAAGATGACCAGAGCAGAAGACCAGAGAGCAGACACATTTAAATTTTCCGCAACTTTAATTTAGCGAAAATACGCTCATTCGCCAAAATCGCTAAAATAAGGCGACGCAAAAAAAAGGTACATGATGATGGCGAGCAATTTTTGTGTGTATACTTCCAAGAAAAAAAATGCAATAGAACTAAATCTTCCACGATTAGAAATAAATAACACAAAAATAACCAGACAAACAGTCACAAAGTTTCTTGGAATTTACGTAGATGAAAATCTGACATGGACGAATCAAATTGAGTACGTGCACTCAAAAGTATCCAAAGGAATTGGCGCATTATATAAAGCTAAAACCATTTTGAACAAACATCTATTAAAGCAACTTTATTATTCTTTTGTACATAGTCACTTAAGCTATGCAAATGTAATACAAAGTAAACTAACATCTCTTTTTCAACGTCAGAAGCATACCATCAGAGCTATACACAATAAAGATCGTTTTACTCATACAAAGCCTCTCTTTGCAGAATCCTCCATACCAACACTATACGAACTTAACATTTTCCAAACTCTAATTTTTATGTTAAAGTGCAAAAATAAAATAATAATAATAATAATAACAAAACGAAGCAATCACCATCTGTTTTTCATAGTCTTTACACGCTCAAACCCCAAAACAAATATACAACTCGAAATTCAAGAATTTTGCTTAAGCCGATGTTCAAAAATAAGCTCAGTCAATTTAATATTTCATATCGTGGACCACACTTGTGGAATGCTCTCGTTTCATCATCGAATATTCTTTCAGATATTGAATATGTTCCTCAATTTAAGAAATTATTAAAAACAATCAAATTTGAAAATATCTTTCAATATTTTTGATCAATTTTCAAGTCAAGTCTAGTTATATATTTATTCCCTTTTAACATTTTGATAAAATTGTAAGATTGTAGCAATTACGCGCTGTGTGTAGTCACTCGGTTCTCGGCGATAAGATCATTTATGATCTTCTACGAGTTTCCCGTGTTACTTGAAACAATATGTACAAGGACGATCTATATTTCAGATAGTTTATGTAAACATTCTTATGATAAAGCATGGATCGCGGCGACGGGGGAGCCGGGGGGGCCTTGGCCCCCCCCCCCCCCCCCCCCCCCCACCTTTTTGCTAAGTAAATATTTTATAAATAGGAGAAAAAAGATATTTTCTTTATAACAACAAAAAATAAAACGCAAAAGAGCATATAAAGACAACGTTTCTCTAAAGTCGTTTTCAGTTGCAGGTAGATAATTGATTCCATTGCATTGATGTCAAACGTTAGTAATGTTGAACAATTGTCATTTTGCTTACGGTCTGTTGATCATGATCTGGACGTGTCAGAAGATCTCATAGGATTTTACAAACTTGAAAATATCAAAAGTGAGAGTATCGTACATGCAATCAAGGACATTCTGTTAAGGTGTCACTTAAGTTTAGACGATTGCCGTGGTCAAACGTATGACGGAGCGAGCAATATGATGGGGAAGCGGTCAGGAGTTTGATACAAGATCAAGGATTGGGGGCTGTAACAACCAAATGAAATTGTTTCATTTTTTTTTTGGTCTGAATTTAAGCCAACGTCTGTATGCAATCACGGACAACCTCTCCAAAACATTACAGCATGAAAAGATGTTTGCCCTTAGAGGAAAAGAGCTCGCTGATCTAACAGTTCAAACATTGGAGAACATGAGAAACGAGCGCGATTTCAGCATGCTTTACGAGAAGATCAAATTTTCAGCTAGCAAAATTGAGGCAATTTCCTTCCCAACACTTCCAAGAAAGCGAAGAAAACCCAACTATTCGATATTAAGTTATGTCGCAGGAAACCCAAAAGCAACAGCAGCAGCGTATTATCCAGATAATCCGTATGAAGATTACAAACTAATCTACTACGAAGCACTTGATTCAATTATCAACGCCATTAAAGATAGATTTGACCAACCAACCTTTAAACTGTTTTCTCAAGTGGAGCAGTTGTTTTTGAAAGCAGCGAGCAAACAGTGTGTTGATGATGAATTGGAAGTATTGCAGATGCATTGTGAAGGTGACTATGACGCCGATTCATTAACTGCAGAGCTTCTGATATTTCCAACAATCTTTGAAAGTGAGCCCATCAACTTGGAAGAAGTAATCATGGTGCTAAAGTCGTTGTCACGAGAAAAACGCATGATGTTCACGAATTGCGTTACCATCGTAAGAATTATCCTGACTGCCGGTGCTACATCAGCAACACCTGAAAGGTCCTTTTCAATGTTGAGAAAGATTAAAACGTGGCTTCGATCAAGAATGACACAGAAACGTCTCAATTCCTTATCTATTCTTTATGAAAACAAGACCATTCTTGATGAAATATCACTAATTGAGGTAGCAAATGAATTTGTCGCTCTTCATCCAGATCGAAAGAACACTTTTGGTAGTTTTACGGCAAAAGATCTTTAGATTCAGTGATCTTTTTATTTAGTTCATAATCTTATGTTTATAAGGTTTTGTTATTTATTAGTTACTTTCATCTTAACAACATTTCTTTTTTGTTTCTCTGTTGAAGCAGGGATTTAAAAAAATACGTTTAAAAGAAAAACAGTGGCTGTTTTAGGGCCTTTAGAGGGCTTTGAGACGAAAATTTTTCTTCGTCGCCCAACCATGGTGGGCGACAATACAGAAGAATTTTCTTGGCCCCCCCAGATGAAAACCGGCGGCGCGATCCCTGTAAAGACTATATTTCATTAAAAATGTTTTAACAAGTGTATAGCACAGCTGTCGCTCTTTTGGTTTATAGCTATTAGAAAAAAGACATGCTTAGTGACTTGTTTGAAAGCAAAGAGGTTTAATGTGCTAAAACATTCACTGATTGTAAATTTAGCTTTGCACATCCACAATTTTTCACAAAATTCCATTAGTGTAAAGAACAAATACCCGCTTGACGGGCCGGTTCATCGATGTGTCCGTCGTCTGAAAGTTTTATTAGCGAAGTTCTAAATGATATTTTATATATATAATGACTTTGATAATTCCCTCGGTGTTGGTATTCTTCATGCTTTGTTGTTGTTGTTTTTTACCGACTAAATTATCCATGGAGTCCAGCAAATAGACAGTGTGTGGTGTGGTGAATAATAATGTGTAAAACCAAGTTCAATTAGTAGTATTCAACAATACGGTTAAAAAAAGTGATTCTGTTGACTTATCCTCATTACATTGCTTATGTCTTACAAAGGTTTATTCCCACTGAAATTGTGGCCTGTAGATTTTAGAATCAGAAAGGAACCAATAACCTTATTAAAGAAGAAGAAACCTCTTCCTTCAGGACAGAGCTTTTATAGAAATCGAGAAAAAAGAGCTAGGATTAGGGTTAAGTAACCTCAAAAATTTATGAAATGAAGGGGTTATTTGATTGAAGAGAATCAGCAATACCCAAGATGCTATTATGTTACCTGGTGTTTTTTTATAAGAACCTTTTTAAAGAACACAAGCCTCATCTGATTTGGCCTAAAAATAAGAACAAATTGTATAAGAACAATCTGAGGGTCAAATGATTTTTCCAACAAAAATAAAGAATAGCCTGTCTGTCTGGGCCTGGTTTTTCTTGTAAAATAATATCAATTCATGATGTGATTTCTTTTGCAATTTCTAATCAATTTACCAGTGAGAGAATCCACATCATGAATTGTTCTTATATATTTTACAAGAACATTGAGGCTCAGGCTGTTCTTGATATTTGGAATAATGATTTGAGCTTCAGGTTGTTCTTATTTTGTTCTTATTTTTTTGCCAAATCTGAGGCTCGTCTTCTTACTGAGTGTGTGTCACTTATTTTAGAGAGTGATAAATTTTGTTGAACTTTACGGTCAAAATCTTCTTAATCGTGGTCGTATTCTTCGTTAGGCTAATATAGCATATATAGCACGTATAGCAGGGGTGACGTCAGTTTTTTTATCGTCACGGGGTACCATTGCATTGCATCCCCAGTCAAATGTGACATTTTTCGGGTCTGGAGAACCAATAGGGATAACTGACGTTTTTTGGGGTTCGCGATGCAGGCAATGGGGTAACAAAAATTTTGGGCCTAAATAATTTTGGGTAATGCAGATGACGTCACCAAAACCTTTGATTGGGAATATCTCTCTAGCGGTTGATCATAGCAAAACGATACCATACATCAGTTTTTTGAGCTCTATAACATGGGTACTTTTTCTGTTTCAAAATCATTAATTGAAATTTTCGCCACGGGGTTCACACACGGGAAAGGCGAATTTGACATATCCTTTTCGAAGTTAAACTCTGTAAAAAATTTTAACCGGGCTACTAGTTATTTATAATATGTAAAAAGTTTTTTGCAGAATTTCAATACAGGGAAAGTTTGAATATAAAAATATGTTAAGGGTGAAAATAGGGCTACTCTAGAAATTTGCATATGGAGAAATTTGAGAAAGTGTACAACTATTGATATCCAATGTTCATACATATTTTCATGATCTAAATAGCCTAAATAAAGTCTTCTTAGTTCTGGATCAAGATGAGTTTTTGTATAATTTATTATTATTATTATTATTTATTTATTTAGTCTTTTTAAAGGTTGGCAGTGTTTAACACTGATGTGGACCTACTATTAAAAACAACTAGCTGCCAAGGCGGCGGCGCTCGCCGCCAATGTTCAGCCTGCGTTGTGTCACCTCCCAAAAAGTTCACGAAAAATGGAAGAAGGAATTGACAAGAGAAAGTGTTACCATCTTGTAGAGCTCCAAATTCTGAGCAAGAAAATGTATAGGATCACATATCTATGATGCACCGTTTCAGTGATATCATCGATCAAAAGTTTTGATGACGTCATAGAGCCCCGTCCCCAAAACTTTTGCCCAAATATTTTCGTCACCCCATGGCCAATATCGTGGACCCCAAAAAACGTCAGTTATCCCTATTAGTTACCAAGAAAATTTTCCCTAAACGTCGCATTCAATTAGCGTCTCAATACAATGGTTTCACACTGACGTCGCACAAAATAAAATAAAATAATCTCTCTCACAACTCAATCTACCATTTTGCATAACAGACAGGCAGGGAATCGGCTATTAATATATAGATGTATATATACAATGTATATAAAATAAGTTAAAATATATTTCTTAGACCTATTATTACTATAAGATCTATGGTGTTAGATTTGCATAAAAAGCAGGTGAGGATATAAAGATATCCTCAAAGGTATAAGCAAATATAAGAGGTTTTATAGAATTAAGAGCACCAGCTTCAAACGTCAGCCTTAGTTTGATTTAATTTTCAGAACTTGCATGAAAAAAAGTTTTACAGGTGTTGTTTTTGTTTACATCCAGCCGATTCAAATTAGTTTATAATTCATCATGGTGGAGAATCAAAATGGTATATTTTTAAATTTGTTGATAGCTTGAGTGATAATTGCAGCCAAAATCATGTTCTTCATATTACAAGAAATTTTATGCTCATTTTGTTCTTAATTTTTGACAATTGAAAATGTTTTGAAGCATATTGTTTCTAACTAGTTGTGGTGTAAAGTAAAGTAAAGAATTAATTAAATAATAAAGGTTCTGAGAAGACTGAGTCAGCAGTTTTCTTCGAGAGGATCTCCACAAGAAAGCTCGTCATTTTACCTAAATTGATCTCCATTATTTATTTATTGTTTATTTTTTATTGTTCAGTCTCTCACTCCAGCACTTGTCAAACCTTTACCTTGTTTACCTGAACTTTTTTTTTTTATCTTGAAAGAAACATCATATTTTCTTGATGGACATTCTTTGTGTTATCTTAGTTGTTGAAAAACTGTCATGTATAAAAACCTTGATATCGCAAATATTTCTTTCCGCAGATGTCGGAGGATAAAAATCAAAAAGAAATTGCTGAAAATGCGTATGATAGTGTAGTTCGAAGTCTTACTAACCGTGCTAAACACAAACGAAAGGTGAAGCTTGTGGAAAATCAGTTGATCCAATTCGCATTTGGTGAAAGTGATAGTGAAGATGATGAAGACTTTACAGTTGGTGATGAAGATGTTGATAGTGACGATTCGAATATTGGTAATATATTTGCTTTTTGATCCCATATCATTTTCGTAATGGGCGAAATCGTCAAAAAATCACTGTGAAGCAGAAGAGCTTTTCTATTGAAATAGTGCACTATAAAATACTAAATTACTAAAAATCTAAAACCTTTTGAAAATAAACCATTAGCTAGAAGATTTATTATGAAATATGAAAGTAATATGAAGGGCCTGGTGGTATCACGGGTATCATTGCTCCTGTAACGTTGTGTTCAAATCCTGCTGTTCTGATATTTCAGAAGTTTTGTTAAAGAATTTCTCAAAGCTAATTTCCTCCGTATTTTTGTAGGATTTCTTATTGAAAAATTTCCCCAAAAATTTCGAGATAAAGTTATTGAAACTCCAACGAAAAGACATGTCAGAAGGAAAGTTGTCAAAAGAAAGAATAAGGATTCTTATTCGAAAGTTAAGTTAGGACTGTCGTAGAAATTACAAAAATCGAAATTTCGTGATCCTTACGATTTATTTTGTCTCCTTTCAACGAATTTGTTGCAGGAAAGACTTTGTGAAGGCTGAAATTATACTGGAACATGACTCATTTTCATGGCACTTAAGTACAATGAAAAAGAAAATAGGCAACCAGCAACTTAGCTTCCATGCTCGTTGGTTTTACCAAAAGTTGGCGAAAACCTTACTAATAAAATATGAGACGTGTGTTTTTCATCAAAACTATATCCTTTAAGAATTTATGCGCAAAACTGAGTTGTTTTGCATTGTGATTTTGTTTATAACAAGGTTTCTGTTATTCATTCGCATTGAACACGACAGCACACGATGATGGAAAGTTTTGTTGTTTTAGAAGAAGTCGATGATGCAAGTGATGATGCTGACTCTGCAGAAAATGAACAATCTAGCGATAGTGAAGAACAAACCGGAAAGGAAAATCTGAAGCTTTGTGACATACTCTCCGCAATGCATTCTGTTCCGGAAAATACAGACTCTCCGATTTCAGTTGAGAACGATACCAGTCAAGATGGACTGGGAACGACGTACAAGAAACCTCTGTTGGTATGTGGCATCTGTCTTGAATCCGAAGATAGCGAGAAGGATGAAATTTTAGAATGTGATAATTGTGGCATCATGGTCCATGAAGGTTGCTATGGAGATATTCAGTCGTCAGATGCGGATGATAAAAGTGATTCCGATGCACCCACGGAACCATGGTTTTGCGAATCGTGTAAGGCGGGCGTGTCCGAACTACCTATTTGTGAATTGTGTCCCAATACCGGTGGAATATACAAGCAGACCAACACTGGGAAATGGGTCCATTTGATCTGTGCGCTTTATACACCGTGCGTAGGCTTCAGAGATGTCTCGAAATTGCAAACTGTTGTTTTAGAAGATGTGAAGGCGTCAGCATGGGGAGGAAACGAGTGTATGTTTTGCCTGGACGAGAATTTCTCTCGTACAGGTGTTTGTATCACGTGTGATGCCGGCCTATGTAAGACCACCTTTCATGTAACGTGTGCACAAAGAAATGGCTTTTTATCTGATATTCCCGATCGTGATGAAAATGAAGAAGATGAGTGTCCGGACCTATTGTACGCACACTGCAAATTGCACTCAGAAAAACTGCAGATGAAAATGCGGCGTGATAGTTGGTTGGCTTTCGAGTCACGTGTCTCGAAGTTCAAACTGCCGGAAGACGAAATGGAACGAGAACGAATCGTTAGCTCGTTAGAGAAAGCTCGGTCTGAATTTCAAGACTTTCGACGGGAGGTGCTTCAAACGAAAACAGCTGTGAATGAGATTTCAAGGTTTTTGTCATCATGTCCCGAAGCATGTCTGATGTTAGCGAAAAAGGCGGAGATTCTTGGATTGTTAAAGCACCCAGGCTATAACGTCAAAGCTGCGCTTGTATCTGGTCGGATATCGAAACACGAAGCGCACTTGTCTTCAGATTTCGTCAACTATTTTTTCAAACGTGAAATGCTAGTGAGTGACGTCACTCATTCTTTGAAGAGTGCCAAGCCTTTGTTATTGAAGTTGGAGAATGAACAAAAGACATTAACTCGAATGTCTGAGGATTGCCAGAAGAAATTGGACACTGTTTTAAAAGAGAAGGAGCGGTTGTTGACTTCATGTAAACAACTTCACCAACACTTTTGCAAACTTTCCGGGAAAACTTATCGGTTACCCGACATACTGAAGCCTAAAAATGAAAGTGCATCTAAAGCCAAGATAATCGAGTCAACGAAACTGTTGAATGCCATTGTGAATCGTTGCGCTACATGCGAGTCAACACAAGATCAGCATTTACTTGTCAAATGTGAAAGTTGTCAAAATCACTATCATTTAGCATGCGTGGATCCTCCTCTCACGAGAATGCCGAAAAAATCAGACAGGTATGTATGGCAGTGCACTGAATGCGACTCCACTGATGAATCGGAGGCTGAAGTCGACTTTGGAGATGATCCCAACGATGGAGGGACGAAGAGAAGGAGGAGAGCGATTAAAGAACCGGAAAAATACACGCCGGAAGCAACTCCGAATAAAATTCCTTTTAAAGAAAATTCTAAACGAAAAAACTCTAAAGCAGGAGTCATTTCCAAGAAGAAGAGAAAGAAAGAGGGCGGTGATAAAGAGGGCGGCGAACCAACAAAGAAATATCGAAATACTTCGAACAGTGGTGAAGGCGCCACTCCAACTAGCGAGAAAAAAAGGAAAAAGATGACGCAACCAGCGGAAGTTTTCGATGATTGCTGTCTCTGCAACAAACCTGGCGATAAATGGAACTTGGTGAGATGTGACGAGTGTAAGAAATGTTATCATTTTCAAACTTGTTTGGATCCACCGTATGCGAAAACACCTAAGAGCAAGTATTATGGTTGGATATGCGAAGATTGTGACGAGTCAGACGATGAGAATACGAGTTAGCCAAATCAATTGATTCTACGCCTTTTACGCCTGTTTAATGTAGTGAATTTATAATGAGTTTTTAAGTTCTATGAAGGCGGCTTTCCACGTTTTGATCACCTCGATCAACAAATCACTAACGATCGCGCAATCTTTTCATGAAGTGATCTCCATTCATGAAGAGCGAACGTCAGCAAATTAATTTTCTTTCATTTTTGTTGGCTCCAGAACGTATTATAGCATTCGCCAGTTTTGACAGTCTATTTATTCCCAGGCGATCGCTAATCGCTTACGTCATCGTCGATGGTGTAAATCTTATCGTCAGTGGCCTGTCGCTTGATTTCGATTTTTGCGAAAATCGTCATAAATTTTTGCGACGACGTATGTGCAGAACAAAACAGATCGTCGCGGCGAAAATATTTAAATTACATATGGCTTCAACTTGGTCTAATTTAAAGCCAGTTGGATCGTGTGGAATTCAGATTATACGGTGTCTGTAGTTTCAAAAGAGAAATATTCTTTAGTGGAAACGGTGCTCAAAATATCGTAAAAGATTGTCTGATCCGGCTAAAGGACCATCCAGTTTTAAGCGGAGCGTATCAGCAGTGGGCAGATTTGTTGAAAAATAACTGCGTAGGAGTGTATTTCCATCACACTGTTTCAATAGAAATGATCTTCATCGCAGTGGTTTTTGACGATTTGCCCACTAAATGCATTTAAGCGTTCATTCACAACCCTCTTGTTTTCTAACAATGTCGACGGCGCGTAATCTTCAGCTAGAAGGCTCAACGATTCCCTCCACCACGTTTTAGTGTTTTTTCATGGATATTACTTCTGCAGGGAAATGAAAAAATGATGGAATCAGATCAAACTTACGAAGTTGAACGTACTTGTAGAAAATTTAATTTTTTTTGCGCTTCATATTTTCTCTACTGTTGTTAACGCGAAGAGATACGATTTTAATTTACAGTTTTACTGTAGGACGTTTTTTACTCATTATTACATTGTTTTAATTGTTAAAAAAGTTTAATTATTTCTGTGATTTTTATGTTCACGAGTTCCATTTCACACAGGATTGCCCCCAGTGGACACTAGGTAACTTGGAGATTTTAGTCTTTGGGCTTCCATCCTTTAATTTGGACTCAAAGGTTGACCTACCGCTAAGGATACGTTAATAGGGATATTTTAATAACAAACTGGCGACCCGTGTGATCCGTTATTCTTTGTTTGATTAACTTCATCCCAAGCAAAACGACTAATTTTGATTCTTTCTTAGTTTTGGTTTCGACATTCTGATTTATTTCCTTATAAGTATATAAAAAATACATTCACATCATAATATTTTCGTCGACCTCATGTCAACTCTTCAGTGATGTTTTGATGATGTATCAACTCAATCAACTAAACTCAGTCATTCAGTCAATCGTCACTGTGACGTCAACCCTTCAGTGACGATGAAACAAAACCAACAACAATCAAAATGTTTTCTTTTTATCCGGTAGAAAACTTTCCGGGAACAATTAATCAACATACCATTGTTCTAACTTGCACACAGTTGCGCAGTCAATCTGGGTTGATATGCTGCTTTTAAAGCACATCGAAGGAGTATTGAGACAAGACCATGTTTGGGGCTTAAACACGGTTCGCAGCGGAAGCTCTAGAAGGTACAAGCCACTACGGTATCTATCTCTGCACTTTTGTCTTGATGTTTGTTTGAAAATTCAATGGAGGAGCACAATACTATAGAGAGGTACAATTACCTTAAGGGAATTTTTTTTTCGTGGACTAATTTTTGCGAGCCAAGGTTTGAGAGCGTTTGAGTCATAGCTTCTCAAGGAAAATGTTTGGATTTATTTTTGCATTTATTTTATTTTTTAATTAATCCACGCTAAAAAAAACCGGGACGGTTTTTACATTGCGATCATATGAGATTTTTGTCCCGCCTTGCCAGGATGAAAATCACCCCGGGATAGTTTTTATGTTATTGTTTATATAAAAATTGTACTTACTGCGCACGCGTGAAATATCATCTTGTCCCGGCAAGACGGGATAACTGTGATCATATGGAAAAAAACCACCTCGCTTAAGCGCGGGATCCCGGCAGAAATAAACGAGATCCCGCTTAACCGGGACAGGGTGATTTTTTCGTTTTCTATACGATCATAAAAATTTTTTTAGCGAGAATTACACAAAAGCTAGGATCTCGTCAAAACGTCTCGTCTCGCCTTGCCGGGATGAAAAGCTCCATATGATCAGCCCCTAAGGTACTACAAAATGTCACTGCGAAGAAGTATTTGCTTTTGAAGATTCCGTCCACCGATGACGTGTGTCTGACGACAAGATTGTGCTATCGTTTTTGTTATAAAGTCAGGGGCGGATCTAGGATTTTTTAAGGGTTAGGCAAATTTTTTTTGCCAAACACACATAAGGGCGCAATCGATGAAATTTACGCCAGTTTACGCCCAATCTAATACATACTTTTCGAAATGTAAAAACTATAAACTCGAATTCATTCGTCCTAACGTAAGGAGTGTTATAATGCAAGCCTGTATTGTTGCACTAATGGAATAAGGGAAATAAACAAAAGAAAACTAATTGAGTATGAATGGAATGTATTGAACTACTTTATGTAGGCCAAAATAATATTTTCTGCCAGATTGGAGGTTAAGTAAATAACCAATAAATTCATCTGTTATCTTCTTCATTTTCTTGATTGCTTGTACATGAACAGGAAGAATCCATCAAATGAAAACATACTTGTAATGAATCAAATAAATAAATTTTCTATCACCTATACCATGATAGATTGGAGCACTCAAATAAATACATGATATTTCATCTATGTACTGGTCAAGATGATCAGATAGAAAGAAAAGAAAAGAAATTATGTTAAGAAATAGAGTAAAATGACCAAAATCAAAGTTACAGACAAGCTCCTTGATCATTATCCGGCAGCAAAATAAAAACAGATTTTTGCACTAGGCGTTCATCAAATCAAATAGTATACCCTACTCTAAAAATGATCCATGGTTAAATAATTAATGTCAACCACAATATAGTAAAAGATGGTGTTTCCAGAAATCCCTGAGACAAGTCCAAGAACCTATATATAAAACTACACAACAACAGATAAATTATGTACTGCTTCCTCTTAAATAAGAGCTACAACATTTTTTCCAGAATTTAATGTAGCATAGGGAACAAGAAGTCAAACTAAAACATGTAATTACCTTTTTCAAAAGATGTATAATTATGTATAAGAATAAGATTTTTATTCTTTGTTTATATATGTGTATAAACTCTCAATATATTATAACTTCATTTTCTTATCACTCATGCCCTTTCTCTCTATAGTAAATTAAAAAGATATAGTATTAATGATAACTTGCGATGAGAAGTTTAAACTATACACAATCTTATTATACAGTGGCGGATCCAGAGGTATGTCGAAATTTGTGTAGGAGAGTGTTAGCAATCTAACCATAAAAGAAAAGCGTCCAAATAATCCCATTGGTAATATAAATTGAATTCACAAATTACGTTAATGCTCTCCTACACAAATTTCGACATACCTCTAGATCCACCACTGTTATATACATCATAAAATATGCATTTCATAAAGTGAATGTAAGATTTCGAAAATTAAATATATGTACATATATATCTCAGAAACTGGAAGTAAGTAATACTAACAAGAGGCTTTTTGATCTCTATCATATTGGTTCATATCATTTTGGACACAGGATCCTTTTAAAGTTCTTTAATTCAAAACCAGACAGTCATCTCGAACCAAGAAAAATTATACTGAACTGTACAAATAAGTTACCAGGTAGAGATACTGGTGCTAAAAAAACCATGCAGCTGCCTACGCAAAACAACTCAGAAAAATAACAATGACTTTGTGTATATTATAAACTCAGTCATTCAAACGTAACTCCATAACCTTTACAGATGCATTTTTGGTTAACAGAAACAGATACCAAAAATATTTATATACATCATTAATCAATAAAGAATAGGCTTCGGTTCAGTTGACACAAACAAACTTATTATACATAGCTGAGCTAATAATTAACTGTCAACGAATTATGGTGCTAATAATCCATGCTAATCATTTATATTACATAAAATAATAAAACACTTGCTTTAAAGCAGCCACAATGTTTTCATTTCGCAAAAGCAAAAGAAGAGACATAACTCGAAAAAAAATGCTTTTCCTAGATTTTGAAGTCAATTTTCAACAGATGTATTAAGTGAATTCAAAATTTACTAATTAATACTTCGTTATTGCTATCAAAAGCTGCAACGATGTTTTCTAGCGAATCCATGTTGAACTGGGTCTAATTCGATGGTCCCCACGGTCGTTTTGTGCAGATTTGGTGACCATTCATTCAATAAAGTGTGTAAACCCATGGTTGTACCTTAGGCAAATTTTCTTCTGGTTCATTCATTTAAAGTGTGTAAACCCATGGCTCCTTAGGCAAATTTTCTTCCAGTTCATTCATTAAAGTGTGTAAACCCGGGGCTCCTTAGGCAAATTTTCTTCGCCTAAGGTGAGCGTTAGGCACTAGTCTGTGTTGTCAATGTGACTGTGAGAAGGCGTTCTCGGGGCAGAGATCACTACCTATAAACTCAAGCTGTAAAAAACATTAATTTTTAACATCATGGCGCGCGCCGCGCCTCGCCGGGAGAATAATAATCCTATTTTGGGAAAGAAAGGATCGGGCGGATTGGATGCGGGAATCTTGATATTTTCGATTATTTTCTGATTATTGTAATACAATACCTTTTTCATACAATTTTATGAAAAACATTATTTAACTGATTTTGGGTTAGGCATTTGCCTAAGTTGCCTAACCCTGGATCCGCCCCTGAAAGTTCCGTAATTTCGTTTGAAAGGACGATGCATCAAACTACATCCTCTTATTTTCAAGCATCGCAAACATTATCTGGTAAAACCAACCTTATTAAAATTGCTTTGCTCAAAACGCCCACAATTTCCAACCTAATTCATAACAAAGTCAAAGAAAATTGCTTCAGAGATAGTTACAAACTTTTAAATTTACAGGGGTACGGTAATGTTTGTCTTCTTCGCTCATCTAAGATTGTACCGAATTTGGACAAATCAGTCCCCAGCAACTAGCTAGAAAATGGAATTCTTAGGTCTAGTGTCTATAGCTCTCACTAAGCGCAAAAAGTACAAAAGGTATAATATCCTTTTTCACCTGTTCTATTATTGTTATGAACGTCACCCTGGTAATATTCTTAAGATATTCTTACAAATAAAGTGATTTTCACGCTAAATTTTTGCTTACCAAGAGAAGGTATATAACCAACCCTTTGGAAACCTGGATATTTGCAGATTGTTGAAATGTGTTTCCAATGCGACTAAAAACCTCAAATATGTATTTATTTGGGATGTCCAAAAGTATTTGATTACATCAAGAATCAGTGGAGTGGCTCACAAAAATGACATATAAATTGTTCACGTTACTTGCATCAACATCTGCATCAAAGACTGAGGGATTACGTAATATAAGATAAATGGGTGCCACTAAAAACCGTTTGACGTTTATGTTCCACGAGCTGACACAGTAATTAAAGGAAAAGGTAAAGAACTTCCCAGATTGTAGTTTAATGTGTTTTCACAAGACCAGCAGTTATGTATAAGTTGAGGATTTATTTGAAACACTCTGAAGGGTGACTCTTTTAAATCAACATCAAAGCGATGGGATATTCAATTAAAATATATTTCGACCATCTTTCGATGTTTAAAATCTCTCAAGACCAAACAAAAAATTAATTACATAATAATAATAATAATAAACAAACAAATTAAAGGATGAACATAAAAGTAAGCGAAAAGAAAGTCGAATTGATCATTAACGACCATCAGAATTTAGTTGTTTGCATTTCGAATCAACAACACAAACAAACACCATGGGAGTATATACGTAAACATTCCTGAAGACTTAAATATTAAGATATAACAACTGAATATGGTAAACAAGGGAAACTGCAAATCCATTTTATATACATGCTTCCTGCCAAGTGAGAAAAATGCGTATAAAAAAGAGCCACAATAGCGGAAACCCGCTCATGCGTTTAGTGGCCAATCAATTTCATCTTTGTACGGAATTTTGTAAATTGAAGCAGGGCAATGAAGCAGGGCATTATGCAGGACCTGAGTAAATTCCCCAATCATACCGCGCCAATTACGGGTCGATGTCTCCGAAAGCCCACTTGAGGCGTTACAGTGTACGGTGTGGGCGGTTTACGTGCTGTCGAGGAGGATGTCGACCGCAATAAAACCTTGGCGTTGGGCGTTGTAACATCGTTTCGTTCATTACTACCCATCAATCGCACTGTGACAGACTTCTTTAACTTCGAATGTAGCCTGTTCTCTGTATCGTCCGTGCTGGTTCCTCGAAGATCAGCCAATGAACGTGTTCCCTTTGGAGTTCTCATCTCTTCTTCATCGTTCATGTGTAAGTGTTCAACTGTCAGTTCTGGTAACTCGCTTGGAGATATCTGAGAGAGAAAAAAACAAAGAGACATTTGAGACATTTGGGTGATTAGAATCCAGAAATTGAAATCGATACGTTAAGGTCAGAGCCACTTACCACAGAGAAGTCAAGTAGTTCTTGCGGCGGTGTGTGCGGGGTCTTAGGAAGCTGTCGGCGTCTGTTTCCACTGAAAAGCAAAGAATGTGTTTAGGGCCGAAGGTCAGAAGTAAATAAAAACCAGAGATTGAAAAAGTGCGAAGCCAGATAAACTTTATCGTGTAAGTGTCAGTTTGGTTTATGTCTAGTCTCGAAATGCCGTCCGTCACAGAAATATGTCGTCCGTTAGGCTAACCTTGCATATCTTTCACGTCTCCTGTTCATCGACGACGCCCGTCTTGTTTTTCTGACGTGTGGTTTTTGTGTCGATCGACTGATTTTAGACTGTGGCAACTTGTTTTCTATCGTCATGTCACGTGTGGATGACGTGTATGCGTACGTAGACTGTGACCTATACAATTTATGACTAGCCTGTGTACTTTGAACATCTCCCTTCATATCGGAATCTGGTTTCGATTTCTTGATATGAAATTTGGACGGTAAAGCGTCTTTGGTATTTATTTCCTTGCACGATTCCGCAGGAGTTACCTTAGAAACAACTGAAACGAAAATAAAACGGATTCATAACAAACATATGAAGAGAAGCCGGTAACAGCTTCCAGTGTTCCTGCTTGGCCAGGAGAAGTTCTTGTATATGTTCATTAGAAAGAAACTTTTGTTACTTCTTTTAACTCTCTTTTCGTTAAAATCAATGTTATTTTTGTTCAAATAGCCTCTTAGTTTCTCACGATCTTCTGACCAAAATGAAATTATTAAACATATGTTGCAATTTTAAAGAAGGTCTCCCAACCTTGAACATTCTGTATTGGTCGTAAATGTCTTCTTGGTGTGACGAGGACTTGATGAGGTAATGTCTTGATGACAGGAACAGAAACCACTGGGTTACTCCCTTCGCGTTTTAAACGCGGACTGCAAGAAAAAAACAAAGAGAAATATTGACCACAAAAAATTCATTCATTCCATCCATTCAATTGCACAGTTAATTTCAGAAGCACACAAGCTCACCTTTTTCTCACAGGCAAATGCTCACTTTTGGAATCCGAACGACGTTTGGGATATCGGTTGGCTGCGATGGAATTTGTTCTATGTGTGGTTGCACTTTCCATGCTACATGGAACTTTCAAACTATTAGACTTTGCTACAATCCCTTTCTCAGTACGTGAGCGATGGTGTCTTGGAGTGTTGCGATCTGCAGGTTTAAAGTTCTTTTTCAAAAAACCTTTGAAAATAAATTGGTAGGAATTTAACGTACTTATGTAGGAGGATGATTGAAGGTAACAGGAAAAGAAACAACGTACCAGTAATGGATTTGCTTCGATCCCTCTTCTTATCTGATCTCGTTAAAGTTCGACCAACCCTTCCAGAATCTTCCACTTCCAACTCATCACAGGAAGAACTATAAAATCCACCTTCCACATTCAGTTCTTTGGCTTTTATGAACAGGTCATCAGGAACCATTCCCAGTAACCCGGTATTTTTGAACAATAGTTCAACTATTTGCGTGGTCTCTTTCATAGATTTTTCACTATTTTTATCTTTACCGACAGTACTCATCAAATTTGGTGCAAATACTATGGACAGGTTGGTTAGTGTCATTTTCGACTCTATTGAATGACTAGCAACTTTAGCAATGAATCTGGTGAAATATATTAACACACGTAAATGTTCGTCGGGTAAAAGTAAGCAGCACAAGGTAATTGCAGTGACAGCTTCAGCTACTGAACTTAACGTCATGCACTTCAAGAAAGCAGGTGATAGTCGATTAGTGATCAGTGGATCAGGCATTTCACGAAAGAACTGTTTAATAATCGATGCTATATCGTGAGGTTGAACAAAGTCACAAGAACAGCACGTGCCTTCTTTTTCAACTATGTCCTATAGAAAAAAAATACAGTTAGTCACTTACAAGACACCTACTTGACACAAACCTGTTTATATGAAAAAACAAGAATAAGAAAAAAATAAGAAAAAACAGCCTCTTAAATGTCTGTTAGAGTGTGTAAAAATAGCAACACACAGGCAGTGTATGGAAAAAATACAACAAAAAACAACAAACCCTCAACATTTTCTGCCGACCTACTGATCCAGATTTACGAAATAGTCCTTCCACTTTGACATGTTGCGATAAATATTCAAATGCATCAACCAGAAATCTGCAAATTAACACAGCATTTCATTGAAAACATTCACACAAAAGTAAATATTTTTCAATTATTTTCTTATCAGACAAATAATTTTAGCGTATTAATTTTATTCTCGAGCATGGGATAGCAAAGGATAAAACACAATGTAAAACCCTACACAGGTACTGAAAAATACACTTCATCTGTAATGCTTTTTGATGGAACTCTATCCAGTGAAACTCCAAATACTTGAAATGGATTAACATTTTCCTAAAACAAGGCAGAATAGTCAAACTTTCACAAAACGGATTGATCAAATTTCCTGTTCCGTACGACTCAAAGACCCTAACCCCCATTAATCAGTTCGAGTTGACTCGAAGACATCAACAGACAAATAATGAATAATAACACTGTCAAAAATGGCATACCTGCAGTTTAAATTGTTTTTCCTTTTCTTTAGGTACCTTGATGCAATATTTCTCTTTCAGTTCTTGTCTCACAACCTTTCTTATAGCATCTCGAAAATCTATCTCAAATATATCTTTCATTTTAAACTAAAACACACACACACACAAAAAATGTTAAACATGGACTGAGCTGTAAATGACCAAATTCATTTATGGCTGATTTAATCTTTTGATTTACTTAATCTTCAATATTCTTAACCCAAAAGAATCTTACCAGATCTAGGAGACAATTAATATAACATGTGAACCCCAGACAGAAGACACAACTATTATGAGGTAATTTTACTTGTGGTTTCAATCACAAATGGTCTGATCACATTGTTTTTCATTTTCAAATTGTCAGGCTCACATTTTATATATTATACATAAAACTGATAGGTGTATAATTCATATCAAAACAGGTGGTATACAAGACATTTTTTCTCAAGCAGGGAAGAGAAGAAAAGTCATCCATGTTGTTGCATTTATGCAAAAGTTGTAATATCTAACATTGTTCGTAAAACAACATGACTGAATCTTTGAAACATACAATCACTCATTTTCGTGAGAGTGTGTTTTTTTATATATAAACAAACACTGCTGAAAATTATGACCAGTGTTCCTATTATCATTAATGATCAAAGATGATCTTTCAATTATATACACATAATTCCATATTATTTCAATAGCACTAGTCAAAATTTATTAAAGAACATGAAGAATGTTTTAAACTACAATCTAAATCTTACGGTGATGTTTTTCTATAGATTTTATATATATTTTTACAGCCACAATAATCTTCAATGAACAGATGAGAGATGGAGGGAATAAATTAAGAATGATAGTAGGACAATGTAACAAAAGCATTGTTCTTCCTCAAACTTTCTGGCCATGTAACATATTTTTTATTCCTGATAATTCACGAGTTATTACCGGACACACAAGAGCAAAATAAACTTTGACACCCAAGAAACTCTGACACCTATTTGGACACAACTTTCTCTCATTGCTATGCAAGTTGCAAATGAGACATTCTCTCTCCTCCACAAATTTGGATTTATAGCTTAATTCCATTAATTTTGCAATCCTTAAATATTTTCGATACTTCAAATTTTTGTGTATTTGGAATATAATTATAATCTATTAGAGTCTCTTTCTTCTAAAGAAGTTGTATATACCAGAAACACAAACCCAAGTGATACTAGAAACCCAAGATATCGTTAATACATAAAGTTTTACCCCAAAGGTATAACCTGCAACATATAATTATTATTAAAGATTGAATTATTTTGTATATCAATTTGTCCACTATAATAAATGTTTTTAGACATTGTTATCATTATTCTCTGCATTTTCTTGATGTCTGGGGTAAATGATGCTAAAGTCTGAATAAGGGTTTCACAGCAATTTCACTATTTTCATGCATTAAGTGCAGTGCACTAAAATAGGCCTTTTCACACACTCATTTATTTTTGTGGGGACGCACTGCAAAACAAAAAATGGACATGAATAAGGCCACAACAAATAAATTATTGGATTATCTGCAATATTGGGAAACAGTTTAATATACACATACCAACATATCAATATGTTTAAATATCATAAATGATTTATTATGATAATTATGGAAGTAGATATAAAAACATAAGACACAAAAATTATCTGCATAATATGGAGATCAAAAAATAGTTGATAGGCAGCGGTTTTACAACAACTTGTAGGATCCATCTCTGGTATAGTCCAAACAACTTACAACCACAATTTTCTATAATTTAGGGTATTAGAGATTTTTAATTAATGCTATTTACCTCAACCATTAAAGCAATTCCGGTTATGAAGTTATTCGAAAATTTGGCTCCAAAACACTTGATTGGCTTGCGTGAGTTAAAGTCTACTTTGTTTTGAAATCCATGCTCAAAAATTGCACTAAAATATAAAAATTGCTATAAACTTCTCCGTAGTTTATACAGAGAATGAACAGCCAGCTGGTTCGGGTAGGTAACATCGATCCTTGACAAACTAACACAGGACAGGAAATGCAAAATATGACATCATTCCTCTTCTTTTGTAAACGAATGCATTTTTAAAACATCAAGTTCTATTTGCATAACTAAAAGATGACTTACATTTAGCTTCATGATATAGAGCATATTAGTATTGTTGGAGGAGGGGACACAAGGAGAACACTCATTTTTTATTTTACAGTGTGAGAAGTGTGTAGTGTAGTGTAGTAAGGGGTCAGTCACAAATCGATTTTAGGTTTAGATAACGTCATATGACGTTAGTGGGTGGGTGGGTTAATTCAAGTGACGTTAAAAAATTCATAACAGAAACATCGATTTTGAAAGTGCTATTTTTTTGCGAGAACACTCTCCACTACCGTGGTTCTTTTTGCAAGATTTCCCGATTGTGGTAATTCGGATTATTTTCCAGTTTTATGGTCGGCTATGTTCCGAATCTATGTATGTTGTTGTTGGGAGATGGTAAATGTATGATGGTTTTTTTTTTAACTAACTAGCGTTTTTACAGAAATACTCAATTACATCGATTTTTGGCCATTTTCGACATATGACGTTATGGGTGGTGGGTGGGGGGGGGTAATATTTGTAACGTCATATGACGTTATTTGAACCTAAAATCGATTTGTGACTGACCCCTAATGTCTGTTTTCCGGCTATGTATACTTTACATAAATTCTTGTGTTACATACATATTCAATGTATGCTTTTGAAACGCCATGGGGATTCCTTTTTTTATTTTGCTCTAGGCAGACAGAAAAAAGTTAGTTAACATTATTAGCTTTTCATTGATGTGTCAAACTCGCCCCGGTAAGGATTTTCTCACCTAAAGCAGTACTGTCAAAGTCGCCCCACGTTTTTACAGATTTAGTCTAATTTAGACACCCCATTCAAATAAATCCTTCATTAATCCTAGAATCTTAGTGACGTAAATGTTATACCAAGAAAACTACCGCTTCCATGTGATATAATATATAGTATACTTGTGCACTTGGTTTGTAAATAGCATATCCCTCTTCTCGGGATCCCTCGTTCACTCGTTGATCCTAACTGGCAAGAGCTCGAAAAACTGATCAAAAAATGTATGGGATCGTTTTGCTACAACTAACTGGAGATATCGATCAAAGATTTTGACGATGTCATAGAGCTGCATCACTTTGTCACCCCATTGCCTGCATCACAGACACCAATAGCATCAATTATCACCATTGGTTCTCATTTTTCCCAGAAATGTTGTATTCGATTGGGGATGTAATGCAATGGTTCTCCTGTGATGACAAAAAAAACTGACTTCACGCCACATGCCACTATAATAATAATCGTAAAAAAAACACTTTGCCTCTACATGGTTTTACGCGCAACTAAGAAGAAGTTAACTGTAAATTTAAACTTAATTTTTAATATCACTCTCTAAAATAAAAACGGGATACACACTCACTATTATATGTAAGACTAATATCCCATGTAAAGTTTTTTTAAGGGTTATAATTTCTTTTTTTCCATATGACACACTTCTCAAAATGTATAGTGTATTATTTAGTCAACTTCTAGACTATCAACTCAATGCAAAGGAGAGACAAGGGAAGGTGAGGTAATAGTTAGTTTATTCATCAATAGCATATAGTAGTGATAAGTAAAAACAAAAACAGGTCAGCAGAAAAAAAAAGGTATCAAAAGGAGATCCGTCATGTTATTATTATGTCATCGTTGAATGTACATATGAATTTATATGTTTTATGAATGAAACTTTGTGCCCATCCTTTTGATCTTTATCTTTGGAATAACTTTGTATATAAAGAACTACTTATGTTATGTGTTAAGAGGTAAATTTCAGTCGCTGGAAATTCTATTCAGTGGAGGTGGTGTATCTTATTTGTTTTGTTTTTCATATAGCTGAAATTGATCTTTAAAATTTGTGAAAGTATTAACTGCTTTGAGCCCAAGTTTTGTCAGTGGAGAATGGAATCTTTTGTGAAGCACCTTATGACAATCACTGCTACAGACCACTGTTCTTTCATTTTGATCCTAGTGTTTTTCTTCACTCGCTTTATGTGATGTGTAACTTCATTAAAGTTTCTTAAATTTCCCCAAATGTAATTTCTTATATCAACTTCATTCCTACTCCACCTTTACTAAAACATAGGTGAATCCACTTTAGTGAACAATCATGGCTATTTCATATTTCTGTAGAACTTTAGTTCAGTCATTGAATTATTTAAAAAGTTAAATGATAAAGATTGTTGAATGTCTCCAGAATAATTTTTTTGATTCTGTTTTAACATCTTCTATTGTTGAACAATTCAGTTGTAATGAGTTTGTTTTTTTTTTATCATAGATCAATATTAAAAATAACCAATAAATTTATGCACATCTTCATTGATAGCTGTTCTTTTGGTTGATCAAGATAAATGAGGAAGTAGTCGAATAAGGTAATTAAAAGATGTTGAGAAATCATAATGATAAATTATGCAGTTTACTACTAAAACATTATAGCTGTTGGATAAGCCTGCACAAATCAAAGAATGACTCAATCTGTTCCAACTTGTTCTTTGCACACAGGAGATGTTGATAATGCTTTGGAATTGTATTTAAAAGGGTTCTTCTTACAAATCTTAACATCCTGAATTAATTGTTATATATAAAGTCATTTTGATTTCTACAGCTCAAATTGGTACAATAGTTTATTGGCGATGAAAGTCACTAAAAGGAATAATTGGTTGGGGTAAAAATGAAAATGTTTTCCTGCAACTTTAACTAGATTTAAACTCAGTCATTATTTTTGAATCAAATTGTCTTTATCTCTAGCTATGGTTGCAAGACGAATTGAGGAACATGAGTGAAATTTTGTTTGAGGAAGAGCCATTTAATGGTGTTGATGTGAAAGCAGCTTCTGTTGATAAATTGATTCAGTATTGTTTGAGCACATTTGGTAAGTGTTTTTTTTTGTTTTTTGTTTTTTTTTGTTGCTGTTATATCTTTTACTGGGCCAAAGGTTTGCTTGGCCATGTGTATTATCCTTGTTTTAAAAGAATGTTGTATATTGATGGTATAATTGTAAACCCATGTATAACTCATGCACCACAACTAGGACTGAACATGAAAGATAAAATAATGGGCTTTGTTGCATTGCAAAACTCCACTTTGTCTAGCAACAATGAATTCCTTACATCATATTGCATTATGTATAGTAGGTTTTGTAGTTAATTTCATCTTCGTATTTCATACTAGATGCAAAAAACGAAGGGAAAGACACTGGAGCATTTGTTAAAGTCTTCTTCCTTACCTATCACTGGTATATCACAACAGAAGAATTACTTCAAAAGTTTATTGACCTGTATCCTAACAAGAAAAATCTGTTTCGTTAATTGGTTATCTGCATTTTATTCAGTGAAACATGTTCTGCTTAATTACTTGTTTGTTTTGGTTTCACGTAACCACTGCATTTCATGTTACATGATATTTTGTTAGTTGATATAATATTAAGAATTACATTACTGATAATGAATATTGCAAAGATATCCTCAATCACTTAACGTCACTGTTACATGCTGACACATTTTTAGTGGTCAATTTGAACACCAAAAAGGATCAGTAGTTGATCCTAAACGACCTTCTATAATGATAATATTTTTCCCTATACAATGACAAGCTTGCTCAGTTTCTTGATAAAATCTGATCCAAGCAAATTTGGAACATCGAAGTGCTAAAACACACCAGAAAATCCTCTTCACAACCTCCAACTGCTAAGTGGCTTTTGGCATACAATTATAAGTAATACATAGGTCATTAATCTTTTTAACGACTGTTGGTGTTAATTAAACTGTGAATTTTCAGACCAGGAGTAGAATATGTTAAAGGGATTACAATAATTATGTATTTATTTCAAAGATTATGAGGATTTCATAAAGTCTTTAACTAAAAATCTAAAACTAAAAAACAAACAACAATATAAAACAAATGTAAAATATTATATAAAAAAATAAATAAAATATCTTGCATTTTTATGTTTTAAAAGAAACAATACACTTTACACGTTTTCTTTAGACAGATCTTTATAAGACAGATATTGTATAAGTTATGATGAGAAGGAGCAAAGAAGTTAGAGAAAAGTGAGAGAAAAAATCTTTGATTTTGTGTTTAAAGCTGGTGAATGTTGGTAAAAAGTAAAGAAATGCAAAGGTTTTTACACGCAGATAAATATTATACTGTATTACAATAAACAATTGTGAAATGAATGAAGCAACACATAGTTGACTTAATGTCAACATCTAACTTTTGTGACTGTTGCAATGAAATGGTTTAATTTGACAGCTTGCGAAATGAATATGGAATCAATGATGTTATATCCCATTTATATCCCTGATGGTGTTGTTTGTAAATGCTGTTATTTTGTTACATCACAGGACGACATATTAACATTACCTGTAAGAACAACCAATGTTTTGGGTCTTAAAGACATCAGACCACCTTGTTGGTTTCTTGAGATATTTGGACAGACAAAGAGAACAGAGAACTGATTAATGATAATTGTTTGTAAAAATTTGGCCCTAAATTTTGAGTTTTTCAATTGGTTTCTTTCAAATGGACCTTCCACAAAACTTTGTATTCACTAATAAGGTATAATTCTTGGGGGGTATATGAAAAAATGATCTTGATATTTCGAAAGTTAAGGGGTCTGTTCAGAAGTTTGTCCTTACAAACAGTTGTAATAAAGAAAAAACAGTTATATATCTTATGTCAGTGCTTCTATGTTAGTTGCTTTTATGTCAGTACAAATTATTGTTACCGAACAAGACTTCTTATTTTATACCATGACATAATTGTTACCATGTTTCTTATTGTCTCTGTTTTATTGTAAGGAACATTCTGGTCTTTGTTGCCATACATGCATTCTTTCTTAACATACGGTAACAGTTGCAATAAGGAAGATGAAGCGACTGATACTTTCATCCTTCAAGTATACAAGGCAGTTAAGTATGTGATTTTTAAAATTATTCAACGGTGTTTTTTTTTCTACTGAATGCATACTTTCCTGAAGTGTTGATTGTTCTTTTAACTAAGCAATAGTATGGAAAGTTTGTTTGACAAGTTCCACTTATTTTTTGGGCATGAAATCATGAAATCTTGAATTTGATTCAAAAAAAATTGTAAAAAGTTGACTTGAATATGAATTTGAAAAAAAGGGATTGGGTTAACTTACTATTACCTACATCATGTAGTGGAAATTTACCTTCAAGAACGTAATTGTATAACATCTTTGTGAGACTTCTTATTTAGAAATTTTGAGAATTTGTTGTAGATATTGGATTGATCATTTCGGTTGTGACATCGAAGGAAATCATGATGCATTATCCTTACTCAATATTCTAAACACAAAGATTTCTGGAGTAAACGGCTTCTCTCAGCTGCTTAATCTAGATGAATGGTAAGTCACACCAAGATGGAATTCATTTTGGTTTTCGTTAAGATTTTAAGATGTTCTGCTTGACATTTTTTGCATAGGAACTTTTCAAAACGATCAACAAAGGTTCGCTTAGAGAGCGAGCGGAGAGAATCACTAAATTTCAATGACATGCCTGCTGAAGAAATTTCTGAACAACTTCTATATCTCAATTGGAAAAGTTTAAAAAAGATCCCTGTAAGTATTCAATCTATTTTTCAATCAAATTAATTGTTGTTGATAAATGTTCGATATTCAATGTAAATAAACAAACATGTTTACTTTCAGCCATCGGAATGGATAAAATATGGAAAAAGTGGAAAGACCGAATCTACTCCTCTTTTAAAAGAACAAATCGGTTTATTTAACGATATATCAAAGTATGTTATGGCAATGATATTGAACAGATTATCTGCTGAAAATCGAGTCATTGCAATTGATAAGTTCTGCAAAATATCTAAGGTGAGTTTGTTTTCTTGAAGTAGTGAGTATTTGACTACTGGTCTTTTTGTTATTCATTCTTCAAAACTTCTCATTCTCACAAAAACGTGAATCCTGTTTACAAAAACAAATTTTGGCAAGATATTGCTTATAAATTAAATTTTTCTCTAATTGGCCCTGCTACTTTTTTAGCTCTTTCAAAATATGGCACTTGTTAAGAGTATGTTTAGGTGACAGGATTCAAACATTACATTATTACGGTTAGAACACTTATAAAAGTATTTAAACAACTGAGGCTAAGCCCAAACCCCCACTAACCCGGACACATTTCACAAGGTTTACACCGTAAAGTCTAATGCTTGAATCCTGTCACCTAAACATATAGTTAGAGAGGTTTGTTTATTTTGAGGAGTTTCTGATATTTCTCAAGGACTAAACTTTTTCATAGAACTAATTGCCACTCACTCACTTTTGTAACAAAACTAAAGGAAACTTATCACTTGTTAGAGAGCAGGCTATTTATTTATTCAAAAAATTAGATACTTAGAAAACAAGAACAATCTATGTTGATAAAGAAATGAAATGATTTTTATAGACAATGTTTCATAACAATTTGTGATTTGGGTTTTCTTATAGAAATTGCTCGAGCTCAAAGATTTTAATACTCTGTTAGCTGTTATTGGAGGACTAGGGCACAGTACAATCTCACGCTTATACAAAACTAGGGACTTATTATCTAATGAAAACAAATTGGTAAGCTTTGCTTGATTTTGCTTTTAACAGTGTATTGAATATACAGCATTGTTACAGTAACAGTTAAATTTTTCGAGGTAACTTTCGGTTAGCATCAAGATGAAGTTCTTTCTATAGCGACACCATCTGAGATTTCTTCAGCAAAATGTTCTTGCTTACAACAAAGTCAAATTAACAAAGCCATAGAGAAAAAAATTAATCAACAAGTGAAATTTTTGTAGTTCTGCATACGATACAATGTAAGAGTTTAATAGCTTTGAAACTATAATAAAATCCATAAAAAGTGAAGTACAGATCAAGATTACTGAAATAATACTCTCCAATTACTCGTTAGGACAATCATTTGATTTTATACTTTTTCATTTCAGTTTATTAAAGAAACTAACGAATTGCTATCATCTGATTACAACTACGGCAAATATCGATCTGAAGTGGAAAATACATCAGATTTTGTCATACCAATTTTGTAAGTTTATAAAAATTGTTTTTGTGTCAAAGTTAAAAGTCTAAAATCCTGATAGTATATACTGATTTTTTCAATGATGAGTTTGTTTTTACTATTTAAGCAACTAATATCTTCTTATTTCTCTTTATGCTAATTTCTGGTTATCATGAAAGAGGTATGTATATAGTTCAGACTAATTACAATGCTTGAAATTAATGTGAAATACCAAGTCTGTTATCATGGTACAAAGGAATTTTTGTTTATTTTATTGTTTTTGGTGTTGAGAGGCTGAAAAATAAAAACAAAAAGTTCCAGTGATTTTTCCACTATAATGTACTGTGAAAACGTTTTTTTACTTCCAGGTGTAGTTATGAAGGATTTAATAGCAATTGATGTTTCAAGTAAGGACTACATAGAACATGAGGGTCAAAAACTGGTTCATTTTCATAAAATGGTTCAGGTGGCTTCAGCATTGGAAGAAGTTCTACGATCAAGATATGTAGTCCCTACTGTATCTCCCAAGAAGGACGTTTTCAATGTCATGAGAGTAAGAATTATTGTTTACATTTTTTAGGGTGATTGTTGTGACCTATTGATAAATCATTTTTGCAGTAGATTTTTTGGCCCTTTGATTAGTTTAATTATTTCAAAAGTGATTCCTTTGCAGATCATATCAAATGCTTGGATTCCATTAAATACCATTAAAATTAAAGACTGGAAGACGTGAACTTCAATTTCATTGATTGTTATTTTAGGTGTCGTTAAGATCCAGATATACAGAAGATGACCTTTATCAGATGTCACTTGAACGAGAGCCTAGGTCTGGGGTATGCAAGAGATCTTTATTTCATAAATATCCTAAAGGTATTTGAATACTTTTATGAAACTAATCATTACGTTTTGTAGGCTTCAAGAACTCCAACGGTTAGTGAAGATCCGGTGTTTGCCGAATGGGCGCAAGGTTTAAGCCAAGGAACACCCAACCGTCCTACAGTGGAAAAATATGTCAATGATATGGTGGAGGTATGCGAAATCTTTGATGTGCTAAGGAGCTGGTTGTCATCAACCAAACATTGTAATTATTTTTGTGTCAAGTGAAAGTTGAATTCTGTTATTTGATCTATTCTAAAGTCCAGGTATCACCGAAATAGTGTTTCAAATTAAGCCGGATATTATGATGAATGATCATGTTTGAATGATATTTTTCTGTTGTTGAAAAAATAGGTATTTCACATGATCGATGTCTTTAAAACCCTAACTAAGTTCTCTCAAGGTGTAGTGTGATACTAAGTTTGTTATTCTTGTATGAAATATAATAGGACCCTTTTTCATGTTATTGCAAGTGTTAATTTGTTTGATTCTGTCGTATACTTGTTTTTTGAATTTTTAAAAATAGAAAGTGTCATAAGAGCTTTTAGTTTTGATTACTTTTTGTACAGGCTGTATTCAAAACGTATGACCTCGATCAAAATGGCTCCATCTCCAAAGATGAATTTGATGCATTGGCTTCTAACTTTCCTATCATTGATAACTTTGCTGTCCTTGATATAAATTGGTATGTTTAAGTACTTTTTTTTTGCTACAAAATATATGTTTTTGTGGGATGGAATTTCCACTTTCACATTCAGCAATATTGGCTAAAGAACAGCTACAATTTCTTATATTGTTTAAAAAGAAACTGGTTTCTTTTTTGTCTCTATGAATTAATTACTTTATATTAGTTTTGATGTCTAACCTTACATTTCACGTAGTGATGGAAGTATCAGCCGTCAAGAAATGGTGAATTATTTCATGAACGCAAATTCTCAAGAAATGACAAAAGAGTTTTTACATGACTTTCAAGAGCATACATTCTTCTCACCACATTACTGCGTCTACTGTATGGGCTTTGTAAGTAGTCCTTAGTGTACTTAATATTTTCAAGAAATATTTCAGGGGTAAATACTATATGTGAATACGAGACTTAGGCAGTTCCTTAATTACTTGATATCATAAGTCAACATAATGCTGTGCTTATCAAAATAGTTGTGTACAAATATATTACTTCTAAAGTAATTCATTGAAAGGAAGTCGATGAATGGACTCTTTCGAATTTTTGAATTCTTGTGGTTGACATAGTATCGCTTCCACCTGATAAAAATTGTTTCCACAACCCAATAGTTGAAATTCTTCACATTGTATTATAGAAGTGACAAAATGAACATGATTTATATTATCAGTTTAAATGTGGTCACCATTCAGAGTAGCTAATAGCAGTTAAAAGTTTGTTTTGGTGACGTCAACATTTTTGTGGTATAGCTGGCTGTTCTAAAAATCTGAAAGTTCTTGTTTGTTTTTCTTGTTCCAACAAGTTTTGTCATTTGATTAAGATCTGTTCCTTTAATATATCTATTCTAACCTCCTGATAGTAACTGTGAAATAATATTTTTGGGACTTTTTGTGAAGTGTCTATATGGCTGGATATTGGTCGGCTATATCGTATAGATTTTAGTCGGCAGTTGGGTTTGTTTTTGTAAAGCCTTTCGTAAGTAAATGTTACGAGTTGTTTGTGTCAATCAACTTGAAGCTGTAGTTTGTTGTCGTTAGAGTATTGTTGTGATGGCGTAGTATTTTATCGACCATTATGACTCAATTAAACTTTTAATGGTTGCATGTTTCGTATTGAACAACACGCTAGTGCAGTCATTTCCGTTAAATGTCTTTTATACTATCATTTCAGTCTTTGAATGATTTCGTGATTACTTTTGCTTTGCAGAGATCGGCTTGTTTGTTTGTTTGTTTGTTTGTTCTTGATGTTGACAAATAGCTGAAAATAAACATTGTCATACGTTTTTTTTATGATTGCCAGAGAACTTTGGGGGATCGTTTGGGTCTTCCCATGAAATGATGACTTTACTACATTTGTATCGCATATTGCTTTCTAAGAAGCTTCAAGTCTCATTCGCTCATGGATTTTCATCTCAAAATCTCGTTTGAAATCTGAGTTGCGGAGAATGATAGAATAGAAAAAGAATGATTTTTGCATTTGTGGCGAGTGCAATAGCATAAAGAAAAAAACGCCGCAATTTTTGATAGCGTGTGCGATGAAAAGACTGTTTGTCATGAAGGATGAATTGTTGTTAAGAAGATGATCATTGTAGACTGCCATGTAACGGAGAGAACACAGTTTTAACTGTTTCCTTTGTTGCGACAGTTTCGATCTAATCTGTTGGTAACTGCAGATTGTTATCAGCCCTCGTGTTGTTGAACCAGCGTTGGTTTTTCTTCATGTAGCTAAAATGATGACTTTATAAAAACAGATGCAAGTTTTATGTTTTCTTACAGTTTGATGAATAGCTAGTGTTGCACTGATGCGTAATACATGCACGACAACTAGCAATACAAGGCTTTCCGTTTTTAGAAAGGATTTTATCCGTGAATAGGCTTTACTATATGGTTTGTTATCAATCGGTTTTAAAGTGTTCTTTAATGCTGTTTTGTAGTATGGTTCCGTTGTTCTATTCACTGTCTATCACTCAATTTCTCTAATCTAATTCATTAATCCGTATAAATAAGCTTCTCGCCTCTTTTTATTTCCCACGATGTGAACTATATTATCACTTCTATTGTACCCATCTTGTATTTAATTTCTATAATTGAATGATGTGCTATGGGAACGTTTATTTTCTGTCATTGTGAATTCATAGAAGGACGCAACATGTACACGATAGAGAAGTGCTTCTCAAAATAACGCTTGTGTGAAGTAGTATATTTTGTAGCTATCGGTTATTTACTAGTTTAACGTTTTGCTGTGGTTATACGTTTGGACTTCAATAAAATGTTTAGTGTTGATCACAGTTGATTGTTTTGTATACTCAAAGAAATGAATGTTAACTGTAGCTATGACCTTTAAAAAACAACAGATTCGTTGCGTGTTGGTTTTTATTTTTCACTTCGCGTGTTTTTTGTGCACCAGGTGAAAAGAACGAAATACACACGCAATAAAAAAAAAAAAAATGAAATCTTGATTGCAGTAAATTTGCTACCGCATTTATAATCAAACTCTTTGTTGAAAGCACGCTATCCGACAAATTGCTGCAAACGATTGTTTCAGTATTTTCTTTAGGAAGACAAACTGATTTTCTTTATTTTCACCCAATATAAACATACTGGGCTTTGTCGGCCTTTTTGACACGAAACTCGGAACCTCTATCATATTTGTAAGACGCCATCGTGTTTATAAACAAACTACATATCAGAAAGAAGATGGTTTGTGATAATCAAACATGCGCGTTTATCTGTTTGTCTGTTATTTTAGAAGATGATTCTTCCATTCTCGATTTAAGTTTGTAAACTTTCAAATGTCAATAGATTTCCCCCGAATTTCTGCTGATGCCGTGTTAAAGTTTTGTTATTGAATTTCGCCTCGTTTTTATAGAAACATTCTATTGTTTTGATAACCGCTTAGTATCACCTATACTTGGCGGCTTAGCCAAAATATCATATTAAGCAGAAACTTATCTATCGTTTAACTGCGGAGTTGGAGAGAGAGAAGGAGGGGTAGGTGTCTGCATTTATGGAGACGATGTGCGAAACTGATGATGGAGGTTTAGACTGTGATTTGATATCCACGAAGTTTCTTATGGAAACCAGGCTGGTATCAAAAGTGATGAATAAATCGGAACAATAAACAGGTTTCCGTTTGGTGGTTAGATGTCAATCGGATTTTATGATGATTTGTTTCGTTACAGAATAGATATCTGATAGCTGCTACTGCTAATGTGAATCTGTTAAACTCATCACAAATCGCTGTCATGTGAGACCGGTGAAGGCGTTTGTGATTTCTGCTGGAAGTTTTTTGTTTGAGAAATAAAATAAAATGTCAGACAATAATGTTTTGCGAAGAACGAAAAGTTTGCTCTACAGATTTGAGGTTATTATATCTACCATGTTTTTTTCAGCACTTACCATTATTGCTTCTAGATGAAGTGATTTTGACTCACTGGGTCAAATCTTCGAGAACTGAACCTTCTCTTCTTCAGGAGTATGTTTAGATGACAGGATTCAAACACTTTTGTATAACGGTCAAAACACTTATAAAAGTATTTGAACAAATGAGGCTAAGCCCGAACCTTAACCCTCGCTAACCCAGACACATTTCACAAGGTTTAAAGTTTAGTGTTTGAATCCTATACCATATCCTATAAATTGTATGTCTGTATTGTTTTCTTAAACTTGTTCTGCTGTTCTTTTCTAGCTTTGGGGGATTGGAAAGCAAGGCTATCGTTGCAAAGGTATTTTTTTTATTATGTTTACGTCATGTGTCTGAGGGCGTTGGCCGTAAGTGTTAAAAAGAAATTGCAAAATTTAAGAAATTCAGACCAGATTAATTATTCTTGAGAATGATTAAACCGATTTACTAAATCCGAAAAAATCCGATCAAAATTGGATTTTGATAAAATGTTTTTCTGGCGGGAAATTTGCAGTGGATGAAATATGATTGATTCTTTATGTGAATTCAAAACTGTGATATTTCTTCACTTTTGATAAACAAGAACGATATTCATTATGATTTATTTATTTATTCTCGTAATAGATACGCAATCATGATTTTTATGTTTTTTCCACTTGACATTTCGAGCGTTCTTCTCATCTTTGAGAAGTTTCACTTTTTACTTCATTTTTGTTGACACAGAGAACATTTGTGAATTTCACTCATATTACAAGAAGCAGTGCTGAAACTCAATATATATATACATATAAGCTTTCAAATTTGTATGAAAGAAGTGAAAGCTGCTGGTTTATTTGACAGTTCAGAAAGTTCTTGTTAACATCTTATGTTTGTACAGTTTGTCAGATCTCCTGTCATAAAGATTGTCGAAACCATGTGGTTATGGAGTGTCGTCCCAATCGAACGCTATCCTTACGAGGTGGAAGTTTAGGTATGAAATCCACCTTCTAATACAATCTACTGTTTGAATTGTCAAAAATGTTAATATGGAAGTACCTTTTGTAATCCTGTGTCTGTAATTTATGTTCGTAACCTGTAGAAAAACCCGGTAAAAGTCAGAGGAAGCGATTGAAATATTTCGATCAGGAGTGGCGTGGTTCTACCGATAGCCACCTGTCCTATGACAACGATGCGTCACCGCAAATTCGTCGTTCCGACAGATCGTCCGTCACCGTCAATGGTGACGTCTTTCACAGTCCGTCAATGGATTTTACCGACTCGTACGTGAGTAGGCTGAAGGAGAAGATTTCGAAACTTGAGCAAGTAAGTCAGACCTTTTGACGCTTTAGGCCGTCGTCGTTCTGTGAGAATGTACCTTAGAAACATTTCGTGGGAAGTCTATATTTTTTCCTTTTAAAGAACAAGGCATAACATAACCATGACCTCGTTTTCCCAGTCAATAAAAATTAAGTGGTGTCCACAGCTATATCAGTTCCTTAGAGGTAAACTATATTGTAGTTGTGTATATCACTGTTTCTTACCTTTTTTGAATTCAGGAAAAGAACGCTTTGAGAAGAGAAAACGCTTCCTTGAAATCCAAACTAAGTTCTACGGAAAACCAACTGTCGTCGGCACAATCACAGCTCAGTCTTGTGCGACAACAGTCGGTAAAGTTTATGTTGGAACAGGTTGAACGCTTACACACGTGCAAGGAGACTGATGTGTAAAAACACTCGCCATATCAACTAAGACTTGACTGTTGTGCTGACATGGACCAAAAATACAGCACATGAGGCAGACCATGTTCACAATTCGTTCGATACAGTTTCACGTGGTACTATTGGTTAAACGTTTATGCCAAGTTAAAAGTCTGTGCCAAGAGATTGACCAGCTGAAATTGCAACTGAAAATATTATACAAGAATAGTTCACTTCTTTTATGAAGCTGCTTTTTATGATGACGCATCTTTGCTTGGCAGAAAAGTATTCCGTGTCATGTTGCTTGTCGTGTGATCTGCAGTACAAAACAGACGTGCAAAAACTTTGATGTATATAGAGACTTGAGTTTGGGGTATTTTTTAATATTGGTTGATGTGATGTTTTTTTATTTTCTATACCTCTTCTGAAGACTCCTGAACCTTTCAGGATGTCGTTTCCTTATATTTCTCTGCATAAATCTTTTTTGACTATGCGAGACTGATATTTTTTAATGGACTCGTTCAAACCAGGCAGGAATTTAAAATTTCGACCCTTCAATGATAACCTTGAAAGCCAACTTGAGCACGTTAGCTGGGAAAAATTTCAGCTATTTGATTGGTTGAAATTTGTTGAAATGTGAACCAATCAGCATTAAGCTTCTATACTGAAAAATGTTGTATGGATAATTACTAAAACGAAAATTTTATGAATTATTTGTGATTTGTTATCATGACAACGAGTTCGTTGACTGAATAGTTTTTATTAGAGCTTATTGGATTGGAATGGAAAATGGCGGAAAACTGCGAATTCGAAACTGTCTGTGCCAGACCTTTTAATTACTTACGTCACTTTTGATTTTTGATTTCTGATCTAATTAATTATCACATTCTATCGCTTCAAAATGGCGATTATAAGCTGTTCCGAGCGGGCCTAATCGTCAAATAAGTCACTGCGACGAAGAGCATCTTCATTGAAGTAGTACTCCTTCGCAGTGATTTAACCACTGGGTTACAACCCTTTTTTATCTGACGTGATGCGTCATCATTCCAATGTTAGTAAAGATCGAAAGTGATGTTTAGTGCATATCAAAGAAGGTTGTGCAAGATTTTCGAACGCATTTTTTTTTGCCAAATAGTTAGTATTTTGCAATTCTTATATCAGAAAAAAGCTTTTTTGAGATCTATCCAAATATATAATTTCTATTCTGAAAAATTAAAAATTAAAATTCAAGTCTGAACAATTTACGTTAATCTGTTATAAAGTTTTGTTAATGAATCTTTTTGTGTCAGAAATAGATTTCTTTTGTGAAATAGAGTTAATTGATCTTTAAGAAGTTAACGAGAGTTAAAACGTTTTTCCTTTATAAATTACCTGGAAAAAAATATTTTAAGAACATTTGGATAGATCTAAAAAAAAAAAGCTTTTTTCAGATATAAGAAATCTTGCACAAACTTTTTTGATACACACTGTATTTCACGAAATGGTGTATTTTTAAATCAATCCCCGCGTCTTTCAAGTGGGGACTTGCAATGTCGCAACATGTCTTTCAGGTTCCGCATTCTTTCATTGGTTTGTTGTAGTTAATTAATTGTACATTTTGCATTGAAGACCTGTTTATTTAGAGGTGATGTTAAAATTTTCCAGCCAAGATAGTTATAAGGTTCGATTTCCATATGGCGGAAAATTCTGTGCGGGCAAAGATGGTGTTGAATAGAATTATGCTTTTTCCGCCCAACATTTACCGCCATATCGAAATCGGCCTGGATGTGGTATAGTTTTGTAGAATTCGTGTATAGTATTTTCTGTTTCATTTTTTTCTGTATTTATTACAAATTTCGTTTTTATGTATTTTATCTCAACCAAGGAAACAAAGTCATTCGTTACATTTTTTATTCTGAGGCTATAACGATACCACGCATGCTTGTGGTAAACTGCAGAACGAAAGTACCTTATGGAGATATCTTCACATTGTAAAATGACCAGATATCCTTATCTCCTTAATACTTGAACACAGTGTGTTACTTATCTCCTTAATACTTGAACACAGTGTGTTTCAAAAAAAGAATGGAACCAAGAATAATTATAACCGCATTTATTTCAATGAATTTTTGTCAACTGACAAAAAACTTTATATCAGTGTAGAGCCCATTTTTGTTACTTTCGTCCGACATGTTTTTTTGAGAAAAAATACACGAAGAAGAGAAAATCGAAAAATTTGATAAAACTCGTTATCTTGTTAACGACCAATTAAAACATTCCATATTAACAATAATTTTCAAAAAAACAAAAAAAATCACTTTACAATTTTTATTGTTGTCAATAAAGCCACTGTTTCGTTTGTTTGAATAAAGTTTTACATAAGCAATTGCCTACTTAATTGAGAGTCTCAGATGTCACATAAACGGATATAAAGATTTTACACCTTTAAAACTAAAGATTTGATGTTTAAACCTTAAGGGAACCAAAACTCAAAAATCTTGATCAAAAGGGTTTTTTGAAGTAAAGCCAGGCGACATAGTCGAGTAGGGTGAAAAAAAGAAGGGCGCTGATCCTGACTTGTTTTTGCTTGTAATTGTGATTTTTTTCGAAATTACCTCGGAAAATAGATTTTGACTGCATTGCTCTAAGATAAAAAGATGTGGAACCTCCTTAAAGTTATGGGACCAGAGATTTTGTCCGCTTTTGAGTGGTTTTGCTTATTTTGGCAAGAAGTTCGGAAGAAATTCTGTTTCTAAGTTGGGAATCCATTAGCATGCCAATATTACCCTTTGCCATTGCCCAGTTCGGCAAAGAAACATTCATAAAAGGAAATTTGACCTAAACAATAAGAAGATACTTATGTGTTACAGAAGAAAAAAATGAACACGACAAGTATGTCGTTGCTGTATTAAATGATGGTAGTGTTGCGTTGTGTCGCATATTCCGAGATTATCAAAGCATACCGCCATGTTTTTGAAATTACCAGACTCATACATGGAAGCAGAGGTGACTGGTACTTTCCAGCTGGTTATGGGTTGCAGCTACCATGTATATTTCAGGTTGGTGCTCAAGAAAGGGCTGTCACTTGGCTAACAAATAAAATAAACCTTATAATGAAAAAACAAGGATTCGTCCGGCACAAAATTTTTTGCCCGTCTAACAGAGGTGTCCGCTTTAAGGAGGTTCTACTGTATTTGGCAGGTTATGGATTTTGTGAAGTAACAATAACATTGATAAGTTACAACAGTATTGTTGTTTTCCTTATTTTTGTAATGATTTAGAATTATTTGCATTTGTGAGCATTTTTTTAGGAGGACGCCGATTTGTTTTACATCCAAAAGCAGTTATCCATGTCAAAATCGGTTTGCGCTAGCCTCTGTTGTTATCATAATTCCCGCGATCATCACATGCTAAGAATCCAAATCATTTTTTTAGAAAAGAAAAAATAGCTTTTAATGGATTGCCTTAAAACCAACTCCATGAAGTTATATTGCACTTTCGTACTCCCCCAATATTATGGTTCGGATGCAGAATTTTACGCTGATGACCTGAACCTGGGTCAACAGGTAAGGGTTAGGGTCAGGGTTATGATTAGCTTTAGATATCCAATAAACAGCGTTAATTCAGCATCGCATCAGCATCATATGAATAATAAAAGGGGGTACAAAAGTGCAATATAAAGCCCTCTGCTGGTCTGCAATGCTGTATATTGGCAGGCAAAATACTTAAGATTTTCAAAACACTAATATTTTAAAAAGTTTTATTCCAGATAAGGAATTTCAAAAATACAAAATCTCTCTGTGTGTGAGTGTGATATTTGTATATATCTACCTACCTTTCATAGACTCGTAATCTTAAATAAATGACATGTTTTTAATTTCCACTTTACTTCATGCCTTAAGGAAAAGGTGTTGCAGTAGTCAAGCCCCAACAAACAAACCTCTTTATAAGAACACGAGTCTCAGATTTGACCAAAAAATAAGAAATATGAACAAGAACAATCTCAGGCTGAAATTATTGTTCCAAATATTCAGAACAGACTGAGACTGAATTTTCTTCCAAAATAAGAACATTGATACGAGTCTCTTGCAATTTTCTCTCAAGCTGCTGATAAACAGTTTAGAAATATTGTCTTCAACATCACGTTGCGTTACAAATCAATTTGAATCGTCAAGATGAGAGCAAGAACAACACTTGAAGGAAAAGTGTTTCTAAAAAGTTATTTATTGGTGGAAATTGCAAACATAAGAACAAAATGAGGCTGAAATCTGAAATGGTGTCGTTAAAGCTAAGAACACAATATAAGAACAAGCTGAAAAAGCTCAAAACATAAGAATAGACAACTTCAGCTTAAATTTTACTGGTTTATTTAAAAAGCGTATTTTTAACATTGGGACATCATGTGCGGAAATCATAAATAAACGTCAATGATCTAGACACAAAATATGTAGCATAGGTCTAACGACAAAGGTCTTGGTATAACGATAAGATGTTAGTAAAACTACAGAACATATAAACCAACCAAAACTTTATCTCATCAAGGTTTCTAGAATGTTCTCCAAAGGGCGTTTTCCACCAGGTGGAAGTATAGAAGAAGGTGCTTGAAGTAATTCTCAGTAAAGTAACTATACCATTGCATTGTGGATTTTGTAAGCCATCTTTTATCTCAATGATGCACCCAACCTGTTTCAAACTTCATATTCACTGGAGAGTATCAATAACAGATAGCAATAGGCAAGAAGAAATTTGGTCACCATAAACATCGTTCGGATGATAAAATCAGTTTATGGGGGGTAAGAATGACGACACCTTGTCAGCTAGTTAATTTTATAGGTTTTACATCGAAATGGAAAGTTATTTCATAAGAAACACATCATGGCATCATAACACATCATGAAAAAGATTTGGTAGTAAAATCAAGAAACCTATAGACTCTTGTTTATTTTGATTTACTTCCAATGCTAATTACAAGTTAATACCCTGCATAAGTTGTAAATCAGACGAACTCAACAAAAAATAGCTTCCTTGTATGAAAACGAGACTATTGTTTTAATTCCATCCAACTTCATGGTTTCCTTTGTTTATTTTAACTATCAAAAAGCAAACAAACAAACAAACAAACAAACCCAATAATGTTAACAAAGATACAAAATACAAAGGGAGACAAAATTTACGAAGGCGGATCCAATGTCAAAATGTTTAAAACTTTTGAAAGATTGAGGGATTTCTTATTTTTATATCCTTTGTAAAACGCGCTAATTAAGATTGAAAAGGAATTTCATTGAACTACATCCCCACACTATTTTTCACTATTGCTGAATCTTCCCCTACTAAGGAGGAAGACAAGGCAAGAAGCCCTGGGAACGAGGTTGGGAGGAGGAGTCTTCAGATCTAAGAAGGAATGTCAAAAGGAGTAACAATTCAGGATAAAATTACAGGAGATTTACGTGGGATTATCACGTAGGAGTCAGCATTGACGATGAAACAGCAACCTTTCAAAAAAAAGTCGATGAATGGAAGTCAAAAAACGTTTCGCGGAGACAAATAACATTCCATATTATTTTTGTAAGCGCCATATTCTTTTAACTTCAGTGTCAGCGTGTCAGCGTTTTTTTCTGAAACTGTAAGAAATTGTTAGCTCCAATTTTTAAAATACTCTGTTCCAGTAACGTTGTTCTCTCCTTAACACTGAATAACTACCACGATGCAAACATGTTGGAATTCACCAAATCACATGAATTCTCTACAAATGAGAGAAAATAAGGTATCTTAAAGATAATGAACTGTTATATGTGGAGGTGAGGGTTGCACTTTGCTGATGTCAGTAGAAATAGAACAATTGTGAAATGGTCTGGGAACGAGCAGCTGTTTATTATTAACAAAGTGTTGAAACAAAGTAAAAAAATGATTGGCTATCTCGTGGAGATTATTTCACAAGAAAACTGCTGACACACGTTTTTTCTCGACCTTTTGATAGTTCAATATCTTTAAAGAGAGAAACCACATTTCTATCTCGATTATTTTATATGTAATAATAATATAGTCCTATCAATATTTATTCTTTACCGAATATTTCCTGAATTTACCCATTTTCTATTGAAGCCTCAGGGCGTTGTTGAAATTTTCGTAAATTTCAGGCGGGCGTTGAACGTGTTTTCCCGTAACGAACGACGTAAAACTTGAATGAGTTATCTGTTTAGAAATTAAACATAAAAACCGTTACGTAGAAACACGCAACCTTGGTGACAAAATCGTCAAAAATCACTGCGATGAAGAGTATTATCATTGAAATAGTATGCATACTTTTATAGAAATGCACTCCTTCGCAGTGATTTAATTGGGTGAGAAACTGAAAGCCACGTTAAAATAATTCATCATCGCTCTGACGATTGTCGTATTTCATGATACAATAATGTTTGTCTGACAATAAACCACTAGGAATCTGAATAAAAAGTAAATACGAAAAATAATCGTACAAAACTGATCTCTTATAAACATTTTAAAAAACATAAAAATATGGCGTCAAACACACGGATATTTAAATAAACGTTATATACGAGAGAGCAATTTCGTTCGCGCATGCTCTGTAACAGCGAAAACAAAAATCTTCCGATGCTACTGCAATATCTTCTAAAACTAACGTCATTTACTAAAGCTGACTGGCGACGTCGTCGTCATCCGGTTTTAAACGACATGGCCGTCGAAATTCTTGTCCGCGCTCATGTATCCAACGGTTTGAGACTGACATAAAAAATATAAAAAATATTAGCATCGTGTATATGTTAGGTATCAAAGAACTTTATTTTGGCTTTTTAAGACCCTCTTTGAACCAATAAAACATTAGTAAAAGAAAACTTTAGAATGTGAAACCACATCTACACACTTCCACGTACCCCATTTTTCACCAATGAGAACCGGGCATGCAGCATGACGTGTGTCGTAATCTCCAGTGCCGTCATGATTAAGGTTGTACCAGAAGACGGCGTCACCCTAAGCACGTGACGGAAAAACGCGTTCAAATATCATAAATATCATAATCTACCAACCACATGATCAATCATGCCAGTTAAAATATCTGTCAATAGCAGACGTTTTAGAATGAGACGTTCAACCATGCATTACCAAATGAAGTGATTTTACCTTACTAGGCTGCACAGCTTGACCGATGTTGGTGAATACTGTTGCACCACCTCGTTCAACATTACTCATCTGAACATCAAAAAAACGAGACCATCACTATTCACTTGACTAATACAGTTGACGTTTATTTTTGGCTTTATTTATTTTCATTTTAGGATTTTGATCATGATTTTACAGTTTTCTTAATCCTTTGTTTAAAACATTGGTATGCGTTTTTGAAAAATTTCAAGCTTTTTTCGCTGAAAAATCTGACATACATAAAAGAGAGCTGTCGCGATTCGGTTACCATCTTTCTTCACCAATTCATTTTCATTCGAATCATCTCTCTATAAGATAGAAACAACACGAGTTTTCATCAGTAACTTAACTTGACCACTACGCTCAACTCGAATCGACCATCAATATTCAATTCGAACAGTACACTCAACTCGATATAAAATTACCATTGTTAAGTCTAGTCGCTGTTTCCATGGAGGTGGTTTTAATGGTACAGTCTAAAGATTTACAACAAAAATCAATTTCGCTTATCAGGACTGTGTTAGAGTACGCGTTTATATTTGCATGCGTCTGTTTTTTGCGTGTGTTTACATAAACTGACCTCGAACGGAAAAGCGCAAAACATAAAAGAACATGCGAGATAATTAACAAACCCTTGAAAAATCAAAGTGAGTGTCATAATGTCCGCCAATACCATAGTTGGCCACCTAAACCACAACAAGGGAAATTAAGAAAACAACCATCTCTTTTTGATTTAGTATCGAATGGCCAACGTAACAAAACTGTACGAAACCTGCAACTTTTCAGCGGTCTCCATGTTAAGTCCAGTGTAAGCTTCTATGCGTCTGCTCATAACATCGACAAGATCATCATCATATTCATCAAGCCAAGCACTAGTGAGCGAAGAAATAGATGTAATACAATCAGATACAACCAAAAAGACTTGATGACAAACAGACAAGCTCTTCCCCCCATTTCACACGAAGCCATTCTAAAAGACACACAGATCAACGATAGTTCAAATGTTTTGATCTGTTTACCTTTTGCTTGTTCTGTAGTCAGCAAATTCTAACTTGCCAGTTGCAGGATTGTGCACTGTGGCTCTTTGTAACTAAAACAAAAAACAATTTACTGAAGCAAACAGTAAAAAAAAAACACATAATAAGTTCTCGTGGAATTTGATCACATCACTCCACCCTCTGTTATTAACTTCCACCCTCTGTTATTAACTTCCACCCTCTGTTATTCTGCACCCTTCCACTCTTACTCCAAACTGTCTTCAAAGACAAGACAGCATGCGAAAGTCAAATCCGTGCAGAACATCACAGCCAACAGAAAACAGTTCATAGAGGGGAAAAGGGAATAGACTGACAAAAACTACTTACAATAGGGTGAGCCATCTCCTTCACACGGTTGATTTCACTATCTGACATTATACCACGAAACATAAGAAGCTCTGGTTGTGGATACAGTCTTTCAATTCTGGCTGGTTTCAAAATCAACAGGGGATGGTCCATTTTATAGAAGCACACCAGCTTACTGGTAAATCGTTTGGGCTAGAAATGGGAAGATCAACACAGTGTATTTTTCAAAGGCTGAAGTAAATCAAAGAGAAGATTGCGTGACGAAAGATTTGAAGTTTAAACGTTGAATCGCACCCAGTGGGCAAAATTCCCCAAAAGTCACCGCGATGAAGAGTATTTTTATTAGAAGAGTGTGTATGTTTCTGTAGAGATGCACTTATTCGCAGTGACTTTTAAGATTTGACAGAAAGATCTTACAATAGGATCTGTCTCTCCGCGACAAAGTTCTTGTGATCGTTTCTTTTCGGCTAGATATCGCTCAGAAGGATCTTCGTCTGCGGTATAGTAGAACTTGTAAAACTTCTTCCTCTTTCTCGGAGCGGTATATCTCTTCGAGCGTTGTTCTTGGATGCGCTTCTGATGCAGCGTTGGTATGGTGGACATAGAAATGTTTAATGACAGAAGATATTTTTTGAAAACTTTTTCGTTATTTGCCACTCTTGTGTTGTTTGGTTCTATACAAAAACAAAAAATACAAAACTTCAATTCCACACCTTGATAAAACTTTTGTGATTGAATTAGCATACAAGAAAAGATACTGGTAAATATAAGGTAACCTAAATTCTTCAAATATATCCTAATGAGCAAAATTGTCAAAAAGTCACTGTGATGAAGTGCATTTTTATTGAAACAGTGTGTATATTTCTATAGAAATGCACTCCTTTGCAGTGACTTTCAAGAAATTAGGCCATAAGATTTAATAATTCAGTCAGGAAAGTAAAATATTGGCTACTAAAACAACTTACGTAACTGAAGCATTTCGGTAGTGTAATGGTAGGCAGACACAAAGTTGTGGTTCTGAAAAACAGAAGTTACTGATTCCTCATTGCCAGAACATTATAACCAAACTCATAATTTTTTGAGCCATCATTGAATGCTGTACATCTGCTTTGTACATTAGTTTCACAATTTCTTTTCCTAGATTGTCGTTAAATGACACAATGTATGTAATGCGAAGTAACAAAATCATTCTATGAGCAAAATTATCATGCAGATACTCACAACGTATTCTGACCATGCTAAATGATCTAACACATCAAATCTGGATGGAAGTATTGTTTGATCTGAAAATCTTTGAATGTCTAACAAACGCAAAGCTTCACTCATCCATGGTGCAGTCACATCATGCCTACTTTTGTAATATGCTTTTTTCCCCAAGTCAAATGCATCATTTACTTCTGAAACATTCACAGTAAAATGCCCCAATTTACTACTTGGAAACATTTACAGATCAAAACAATAATCATTAGCATTGTCAAGTCTTGTACCTAACTTAGAAACAGGTGATGCATTTGTAGAGATTCCTTCCACAATTTCATTCGGTGAAAGTGAAAATGTTTCTTGCAACCTAAGGATGGCATCTTGTGCGCCATTCAAATCTTCCCTGCTTGGAAATATTGGCTCGTATTCGGACAAAACTGGCAAGAAACCTGTAAGAAAAAGAAGAAGATTAAACTACAGAAACAGAACAAACAAAAGAATGAAAAAAAAAACAACAATAAAGAAAAGCTTTTATACCATTTTCCTTGAAATTGAGACTTTGATGCCTGACTTCCGTCCAAAATTTGGCGTATCGTCTCAACGTACGGTATGCTTCAAGAGGATTGCCTATATGTTTTTTTACATCATCTTTCGTTTGTAATTTTTCCAAGTACTTGATTTTATTATATATATTCTTCAGTTTAGACAGCTTCTTCTCCTCCCCTGATATATATTCGTGAAGTTTACCAGCTAGTACCTGCTCACTGTCAAATAATGCTCGTAAATGACTACTTGAAGTGAAGTATTCAGCATTTGTCTTAAGTAAAACCTGTGATGTCCATAAGAAGCACCAGATGACAAGCATATTATATTGCCTGGTAAACAAAAAAAAAAAAAAAAAAAGAAAAGAATAATCTACCTATTGTTGAGAAACCTGTTGCAGGTAACCAAGATTATGAAGAAAAAGAGGATATTCTTCTTATTATTATTAATATTTCTGTCAAAAAATACATTAAGTGGTAAAAAACATCCTCTTGAAACAAGAAGTAAAATATCAAATTTCGGACAGACCACTTGACAATAATAACATTTAGAAAAAAAACTGTTCATCTGACAACTGAATCTTAAATCCATAAAATCTCGAATTGGCAAATTGAAAAGCCTGATGTATTCTTCATGAAATTCCTTGTAAAACATGTCTGCCACACATTCAAAACGCACTAGTTATAAAATAAAACTTGAGAAGTTCAAAAATCTTTTATTCTACAAAATTAACCTCGTGCAAATAAATCACAGTCATGAAATAACATAATTAACAAACATCTTATACAGGAACAGAAATTGTTCAATTTTTTTTTTGATATTTCAGTTCTATTTGAAAAGAGAACAGTGATTTTGTTCAAAACAAAGGAAATTAAAATGTAAAAATATTTGTCTACTGGTAAGAAATAACAATAGGAAGTCACAAGGTTATTAAAAGCAAATTCACCAAAACAAACTTTTATTAACTTTAGAAATAAATCACAAATATTTTTCAATGTTTTGCATTAAAACCGTAAACCTGTTTAAGTTAATTCTTGAATACTTTTTCCTGGGAATCTTGACCACATATAATGTTAACATTGGTGTCAGAAACAAAAAGTGCGAAAGGAATAAGCACAATAAAATACATTGATCAGTTGTAAATGTTCAAAATAAGAGATTGTGAAAAACATAAGAAGTAGTTATCACAGACTTTATTTGTTTTTCTTCCTTTGATATGAAAGAGAGGCTAATTATCAGTTCACTATTTCTGGAACAGCTTGGGATAAATGAGACAAAACAATCTCAAATGGTTTCTATTGGATTATATACAGTATTAAAACAAACAATGTTATAGGCAAAAACAAAATGGATATTTACAGATAAGGAATGGAAACATTTCATATTTCGTAAGAACATATCATTTTGGTTCAACAGAAAGAGCAGGGTTTTATAACTTCTTAAAACCACACAAACCTTTCACATGCATAAAAAAACTGTCAAAATCCATAAAAAGCATATTGCATCAAAACAACAGTCAGCATGGTAATAAAAATGTCTATACATCATCCAAGATGGCAAACAATTAAGCCCAAAGTTGAAAACAGAAAATTCTGGTTGATAGCTTAATTTAAGATTTTTGTAAAAAGGAAAATAATAACACTAACAATAGGTCAAGGGGGGACTGAAAGCTTAAAGTTGAAATGTAAACATCACTCACTGACTGAAAGGACACAACAGGATAAATGTAAATAAAACTAAATAAAAACATAAATATTTAAAGTAAACAATTTTGTCTTTGTTTACAAAATGTAAATGATAAAATTACAACCACAAGTATATCTCTTCAGATAGATTGGTATAAAGAGGGTTAATGGGACACAGGAAATTCTACACGTCCATTACTTATTAAAAGATTTGTGAGAAAAAAATGTTTATTTATTATTAAACACTTCTAAATACAACTAGAAAACTCTGTGACAATAGAAATGTATGCAAGTTTGTTGTTTATGCAAACGTGAAAGAAAGGAGCATGGATAAAAATAAACATGAATTATACATTATGATGGAAAGACATATATTATGGCATTTGACGAGTACAAAAAAATAACGACAGATATATACAGTTGAGAAACACATACAATCAAAAGTTTGCCTAAAAAAACAGTTGTTCTAATTGAAAATGTTTTCACAGTTTCGCTATTATTTATCAGCTCTTTAGTTCAAGCATTCTAATGGATAGCTAACAAAAAAATGTTGGTATAGGATTATGTAAATTAAACACATTTATTTATAGTGTACAAACAATTAGGCATTAGAGTATTAGCACTAGTGATCATTCTTGGCACAGAATCACTCCTTAAAATCAGTACTTTCAAGAAGTTTGTCACCATTATGGTTCGTAAAACATTTCCCTATTTTGCAACATAATTATGCAAAGAAAGTAAAAATAATGTGCAGACATACAGAACTGTGATCAATTTGGTGCAACTGTAATAACCAACTGTTAACTTTTTGCAGAAATTAATGCAAAGAATTTGATTATTTTGTTGAGTACAAAGTTAGGTAATAGTGACTTCATGTCTTCAGATTTTGATGAACGAAATGAGCCCAACTTTTTATAATTTGTTAGCTTACGTTAAATTTTGTGCCTCAAAAAAATACGTACTGAGCAAACCTAAACACTTTATCATGAAGCAAATCACAAAAATCACATAAGTATTTCATTACATTAAGTTTAATTAAAGTGAAAATTATTGAAGAAATGAGGAGTGTTTCTCTTTCAAATACTATTGCATGGTTTACACCTAATGGAATAAGAGCAGAAATTGTTCAAAAGCAAAGTAAAGATAACAGAAATTGTTTCTTTATAGTGGTCAAACATTTGTAAGAAAGCATATTAAATTTCAACATGAACTTAAATTTCAAGTGTTTTCCTTTTAAAATATAATATCAAGTGCATTTTGTTAAAACTAAATACATTTTTTTACATCATCTTCATTGCGTGGCGCTTGCAAATAAAAACTAAACAGAACTCATAGAGAATAAACCATTTCATTTTGCCCTTACTCATAAAAAATTAAATTTGATTTTACCAAATTGTTCTGCTAACTTTCAATTCCAGTGTTCACTGTGAACCTTTCATAATATTTGTTCATAATCTTCACTTGTGGTTGTCATTGAAATAAGCCAGTCAGTCTTGTGCACAATATCAAACCACTCAAATCTTCTGTCTAAAAATAAATATAACTATAATCATTTAACCCATCAAACTTCATACTGCTAAAGTAAAAAGAAATAAGAAGGCAAAGAGTGGGGTTTTATTCATAAAGAAATCTTAATAATGCTGAAAAAGTGAGACATACCATGATCATCAGAAAACTGTCTACTGAACATCAAGTTTATAAAATATCCTATACATCTTAATTTCCATTTCCTGGTGACTGCAGGGACCAGGGACCTTTTTAGGTGAACATATTAACTGTTATTGCAGCAGCAGTCAACTTGGAAAATGTTCTTGCAATTGAGAAGAAAACTTCTATTTATATTTATTTAACCCAAAGTGGAAAGATTTCTCCAATTTAGGAAAGTGATTTAGCTGTCCAATACCCATGTGAATTTTCTCTACTTGTGAGCATATAAATACCTTGAAGGAATTTGCACTTATGCCTCAAGAAATTAAGTGAAATTAATTCTTTTTAAAAAAAATGGATCTTCCATCCTTGTAATTCATCTTTTTTTTCTTTTACTTTCATCATCCACAAGTGAGTTCTTTTGTTTCAATTGAGTTTAATTACCTCAAAATTCTATTTTCTGAATGCTTTTAAAACTTTAAAATTGGTTAAAAAGAAAGTTTGGCAGTTCTCTTTGAAAGGAATTAGTAGAACTAGATTCTGTAGCCAAATAACGAATTGTCACAGCCAGTTTGATGTTGGGAGCAAAGGCATTTCTCATCACTGTAAATTACTTACTGATCGAACCTTTGATCAAGCTTTTGAACATCAAATTTTCTATATTCATTAAGATCTTTTTGACTGAAATCCACTATTCATCTCTGTGATGGATTAAACAATTGTTTCTTTATAAGAACAATTTTATAAGAACAAGAGCCTCAGATTTGGCCAAAAATAAGAACAAATTAAGAAGAACCTGAGACTCACATCATTGTTTCAAAAATTAAGAACAGGCTGAGCCTGATTTTTGTAAACTAAGAACAGTTCAGGATGTGAATTTTTTCTCAAGCTGCCATGTAAATGGTTTAGAAGTATATTATTTTCACTTGTTATTGTTTCTTTTCTCACCTTCTCAATAGAATAGAATAAATGTGTGAAAATATGTTTATGATGCTTTCGTCTGCATGTTGTTGGCGCTGAGGGCATCATGGCGTATATCCAGGTCTGCTATTCCATTTAACAAAATGTCTCGTATGACCTTATCAGTATAGTAGACATTGCCACGGTATGCAGTATGATTGCCACAAAGACCATTGTATATGTCTGGAATTCACAGGTCTCTGGCTGCTCTGGCTTACCCTAAACTCTCGCAGAGAATGTTCGGAATGGCTCGTCAGGGTCCTGTCTCATGGCCAGGAGTTCTGATCTGACCACACCAAGGGTGACAGGAATAACGGCCAAAGTCTTGAGAGCTCCAAGGTCTGGAGCGCCTCAGTGTGAGTGGAAGAACAGTGAATGCAGAGGGGTTGATCGTAGGGCCATGTTGCCAAGGTGTTCTTCATCGGCACATTCAGCTGACCAGACGCTGCATCATCTAGGATCATGATGGATCATGATGGATCCAACATGAAAGGTCTCCCATCCTCTGATGAAGGCGTTAACAGGATGAAGTTAACAGGAATTCTCTGTGCTTTTTTAGGATTGACATGATGATGGTTCTGTTGATCCTAGTAGTGTGGGTGGAAGGTTGAAGATATTTATCCAAATTCATATCTTTTAAAGGATGAACAGAACAGTATCCATGATCCTTACTAAAAAGTGGAGAATGAATTTACTAAACAAAAGTATATTATTGAAATAGAATCAAAGTTTACTTGTGTACTAGAAATTTACTTTTGACTGAAAATCCAATCCAATATTACGTAAAGTCCGCCATATTTTTCCTTTGAAATCTGCATATTAAGCACTGCATTAACATACATCTACTGTATGTTCTGTAAAATATCCATAACTAGTTTTTTCCAAAATACAAACACGGCGGGTATGTCCTCATAATACATGTGCAAAACTTTCTCTAGATGATTTTTCCAGCCATTAACTATTTTTACCGTCTAATTAATTAGGTTATCTATGTAAAAATTGAATCTGCTCTCTTTTTCTGAGATGGAAGAAACTCTCAACAATTACCAATTTTTTTGCTTGTACCGTCTTTTACTTTTACAATTTCTTTTACTTTTACCAGATAAATGACACGGTGACGTTCGTTCCAGGGGATTTTGATAACAAATGATAAAACGTTTTGAGATCACAAAAACAAAATTAAGGAATTGGCAACAATAAGTGTGCCCATATAGAGCTCGAAAAACTGATCAAAAAATGTATGGGATCTTTTTCCTACTACAATCAACCGTCAGAGTGAGAGATACACACCGTAAAGCGGGGTGACTTCGATCAATTTTGCCACTATTTTAAAAGTAACTTCCGAAATACTAAACCATTACTTCTGAAACTTTGGAATCATTACATTACATATTTCTTCTATTTCAGTGCAAAATTTCACATTAACTAAACTTGTAATTCCAGAGAAATAACCTGATCTTTCCAAGAAAACGACAATATCGATTATGGGGTGACTTCGATCAGCTTATGAGAAGCGCCAAATTACTTATAATTGTATTTGACAATGTTTTTAAAGCGCCATTAATACAATATTAACAGACCACCATTTGTCATCCGCGGTAAATGTTTGACCGTAAAAGATCAGCAAAACAAAAGATATTTACGACGTTCACGCATGTGTGACCCTCGTTAATACGAAACGAAATTAACATTGAAATTTCATTGTATCTCAAACAAAATTTTTGAGATCTATCATCATGGGGAAAGAGCACGCTTATTAAAATTTCTTCGGTAAGTCATTAAATCTCCCATGAGATACGACGACTTTTCACGAAGTTCTTGCGAACATGTAACTTATAGCGATATAAAACATTCGTTTTTTTCGTGTTTTTATAAACACGATATTATCGATAAAGGAATAAGGAAAAGGAAAAACAGAATATAGCGGTGAAGAACAGAATTTCTTTCAGACATATTATAATTTTCTTTACATTCAGCCTCTATTCTTCACATATGTACCAAAAATGTCCAGGCTAGACTCTTGAATACGACGTAGAGCGATGACCAATGTGAGCGGTGAAAATTTTGATGTTTTTCGTCGTTAATTTCGGAAGAAATTGATTGTTTCGCTTGAAGACGATTCTGATGATATTTTACAATAAGAATCTAAATGAAAATCTTAAAAAATGTGAAAGACGCACTTTAATGTCAGAGTTTAAACAGTTTATTTTTGCTGATCGAAGTCACCCCGCTGATCGAAGTCACCCTGCTTTACGGTAATTCCAGAGAAATAACCTGATCTTTCCAAGAAAACGACAATATCGATTATGATGGGGTGACTTCGATCAGCTTATGAGAAGCGCCAAATTACTTATAATTGTATTTGACAATGTTTCTAAAGCGCCATTATTACAATATTAACAGACCACCATTTGTCATCCGAGGCAAATGTTTGATGGTAAAAGATCAGCGAATGTTAGTAAAACAAAAGATATTTAAGACATTTACACAGGTGTGACCCTCGTTAATACGAAATGAAATTAACATTGATATTTCATTGCATCTCAAACAAAATTTTTGAGATCTATCATCATGGGGAAAAAGCACGCTTATTAAGATTTCTTCGGTAAGTCATTAAATCTCCCAGGAGATACGACGACTTTTCACGAAGTTCTTGCGAACATGTAACTATAAAACATTCGTTTTTTTCGTGTTTTTATTAACACGATATTATCGATAAAGGAATAAGGAAAAGAAAAACAGAATATAGCGGTGAAGAACAGAATTTCTTTCAGACATATTATAATTTTCTTTACATTCAGCCTCTATACTTCACATATGTACCAGAATTGTCCAGGCTAGACTCTTGAATACGACGTAGAGTGATGACCAATGTGAGCGGTGAAAATTTTGATGTTTTTCGTCGTTAATTATGGAAGAAATTGATTGTTTCGCCTTGAAGACGATTCTGATTATATTTTACAATAAGAACCTAAATGAAAATCTTTAAAAATTTGAAAAATGCACTTTAATTTCGGAGTTTAAACAGTTTATTTTTACTGATCGAAGTCACCCCGCTGATTGAAGTCACCCCGCTTTACGGTATATCGTTAATCAAAAATTTTGATGACGTCACACACCCGTCCCCCATAAAATTTAGACCCAAATTTTTTGTCAACCCATCGCCTGTATCGCAAAAAAACGTCAGTTATATAATCCCTATTGGTTACCAAGATAATTTTTCCTTTTTTGGGTCTCTCAGTGACACAATGGAATGGCTTCACACTGACATTGCACAAAATAAAATAAAATAATTACTCAGTCTACCGTTTTGCGTGACAGACAAACAGAGAATCAGCCATAATAGACATTAAAAACGTAAAAACAAGAAAAAAAAAGGTTAGAAAACGTTTTGAAAAAAACGATTTTTACCAAAATTTAAAACGTTTCAAGAATTCGAAAGAGAAAAGGTTTAAACGTTTCATAAAACGTTTTATGCAGTAACATTAAAAACGTTTTATTGTTAAAAATATTTTTATTGTTAAAAACGTTCCATTATTTTAAAACATAAATTTTTACTTTCAGTTGCTTCACAGTGAACAGTTAAAATTCTTAAAGGAGTAGTCTGGCCAAAATTTTCATATTAATATTTTATAAGCATATTTGGTTTTGTATCGTATGACGCAATAGCTTTGTTTCTTTGTTTAAATATTTTATTGATTAAAAATGGGATTTTAAAGATCTATAGAAATAACACTCCCTTTCTTGTGACGAGATGGTTGTCCTCTTGCTTTTTTATTCAAGAGAAATATCGTTTTTTTTACGAAAATGAAAAAAAACGTTGCACACATGACAAGAAAACGTTTTTTCGTTACTGAAAAAAAGTTTTTCAACAAAATGTAAAACGTTTAAACATTATATACAAAACGTTTTGTCATTTATTATCAAAATCCCCTGGAACATCTCAAATGACTCTGCTGAACTAAGATATAACAATATCTGTTTCTATAATATAATATCTATTATATTTATATTTTATGCATCTCACCTATAATTAATTGAGTGTGCTTATTCATATTCCTTGCCCTTTTTACTGTTCTACTCTTTATACTTTCACCTAATTTTATGATGATTGTTTACTCTCTCTGATGGTTGATGTAATTTGTAGATAGAACTATCTACACTAGCTGTGGGGTTGGAATTGTGTGACCAATCAGTTCTCTGACAAAATTTCAATTTTGATGATTGAAATTCTAATATTCGTTCTAATAGAATACAACATTTTCGGGCAGATATCTTGAGAGCTAATAGATGAATATAAAACTGTCAGGTTTTTAGTGTCTGACATTGGTGATTGATGAGGTGATGAAAAATTTGGGGATCTATTAAACTATTTGATTGATGATATTTCTGTAGATTGGTTAGTCGCAATAGAGAAATGATCCAATACCTTTTTTTTATTGGTAGTTCTATATACTATAATAGTGCTACATTCAAATTCAATTTTCGTTTGTAGTATAATTTGATATTATTTGTAATTGCCTGTCAATCTTGTCAATAAAAAATTGCCAGGCGTGCGATTAATGCCATGCGTAAAGGGTTATTTGGTAGTTTAGGGGCGCGGTTACGAATCCTACTTTTCTCTCAAATATTTTTTAAAAAAACCACATACATAAATTAAAATTAAAATAGAAGACAAGATATTCATCTAATTGCCATGATCACACTGTCAGCATCCCAAAATCATCAAAAAAATTTTACCAACAAAATTTCCTTCCTCGCTCCTCCACTCTCTGGAATTCTTTACCCCAGTCTGTTTTTCCTTCTCATTATAATCTTCAACACTTTAAATGTAAATGTAATTGTCACCTTTGTCAATGAGGATCTTCCAATTGTTCCATTACCCAGACTACCCTGAGAAGCGGTTTCATCAGAGCCTGTTGAACCAGGGCCAGATTTTTTATTTTTTTGCGTGTTTTGATAGTTCCAGTCTCAAAAGTTCTCCCTACACATGTTTTTACTGAAATGAAGTGTGAACAGAGGTCTGCAATTTTGTCATCAATCGTGGATCTGCTCAAAAGAAGAAATATCAACAAGGAGAGTTCGATGGATTCAGTCTAGATCAACTGTTGGATATCACAAATAATACAAATATTAAAGCCCAAGAGTGGCTTGAATTTGAAGAATTGAAAGTCAATCCAAAGATATCCTTTCAAGATGGGAAATATTACTTCAAGCCTAAATATGCTATAAAAGATCCAAAATCACTTGAACGTTTACTTGGAAAGTAAATACCGAGCATACCGGCAAGGGTGGTATCATGTTAGATGACATCAGAGAAGGGTTACCGAATTCCGACGAGGCAATCAAAGTCGTTTGCGACCGAGTGATGTTGGTAAAGAGAAGTGACGACAAAAAAGAGATTTTATATTACTTTGACCATTCGTACACGACCAACGTTGACGAGGGATTTCAAAAAATTTGGAGAAGCGTGTCTGTTGAAGGTTAAGCTGAAGAGGATATCGAACGATACCTGAACTTGAGTGGTTTAACATCCATGCAGGGTGTAGTGCTAGTTACCCAGAAAGTCAAGGAAAAAAGGAGAAGCATTTATCCAACAACCACTTGGTGGGGACCGTTTTGAAAGATTATTCTGAAATAGATGAAATATGATAGCTGGTTTCTCCTGATAAGTGTTCCATATCCAATCTTGAACCTAAGGTTTTTATCAAGTACACAAAAGCATGGGAAAAGTGATAGTGTGCATTATCATTAACATTCTGTATGGTAAATGTTCTTGCAGATTCTATTTCAGTCTTATCTCAAAAAAGCTTTTAACATTAAGGGGTTATCCGAATAATGCCAGATAAATGGTGAGATGTAAGTGTAATAAGCTTCAGATAGTAAAACCGATATATATCTTTTGTGAAAATGAAATGCTGATATAATTCCACATAGCATTGCCAATTAGATGCTGTGCAAATTTGTTGAAAAATCGCTGGGAGGAATCTATTTCTATAGAATTATACACACAATTTCAATTGAGATGCTCTTTTTCACAGTATTATAACATTATATAGCAGATGATGACCTGACATTCCCCATTAAGTGGAAGCTTCCATATTCCACTTTGCTGGTATTCATAACACCCACAAGTCCCTCCTCAGCTTCCACAATTTATTTTGTTGCTTCGTGACACTTGTTTCAAATGCTGTATCTACCACCCATGCAGCAATAGAGCAATAGAACCATGCAGGGCATAAAAATGATGAGGTGCGCGTTGACAAATGTGCAGAAATTCTTATAAACTTGAATTTGGGAAGTGTATTTCACACGCACAAATTTCATTTCGCCTTCATTTCGTTTGTTTTGGGCGTTAGTATAATTGGTCATTAGTTTTGGTCGTTGGTTCTGGCCAGCTGGGCGTTCGCGCAATTGGTTGCTGGAAATATTTGGAGAATCTGACTTTTTTAGGGGTCTGCGATATTGGTGATGGGGTGTCAAAACATTTGGTTGGGTCTAATTTTTTTTTGGAGACAGGTCTGTGACGTCATTGGCATCTTTGATCGATTATATCTCAGTAATGGTTGGTCATTGCTAAATAATCCCACACACTTTTTTAATCAAGATGTTTGCCATTCTGTCATTATATTTTCTGTCACCTATTTTCAATGCAGAGGGATTTGACACATCATTTTGAAGTTAAAGATGGCAAAAAAAGTTTTATCAGGAATACTAGTATATAGTATAGACCTACCTCAACCTTACAACTTTGCTCAAGGCGTCAAACTATGTTCACCTTCTGTTAATACCCTTCTTTTAATACTTTATCTGACTTGGTCTTGGGAGTGCCAACCCACACATTATTCCTGTCATGTGAATTGACTTTGGCAGGATATTGTATAATAAGTGCGTTTGCGCTTTAAACTTTCTTTTGAACTATCAAGCCTTTGATGTATCAAACAACCATCTAACACTAATCAGGAGATAGAAAATGGATAAATTTGATCGTTTGGTGAACAGACAACTACGTTCCGAATTGTTCCATAACTTTCTATTCTTAAGCACTGAATTGAATTTAGGGGTGTGAAAATTCAATAACACCAACTTCAGTCGAAGTACGTTTTTGAGTGAGAACTGTGTGTAAAAGCTTGTATGAACCAGTAAAATTTGGAAAATGTATATATTTGGGTCATTGTTCAATTTCTGGAGATGTTTTTACAAACATTCACATTAGGTTTTGTTTATGCACTTTTAGTTATCATCCTCTCTTCTTTGTCACCCCTGATGTAAAAATTTCTATTCTCAAATCAAACACAAGTAAAAACTGTTGATATTAGCTGTGTGCATACTCTATGGAAAGACTCACTCATTTATTTTTCCCTTTAGGCACCTATTAAATGTTTGTTATGAAAACAAAAAAATATGCTGAGAAATTTATTAAAGCGGGAAATTGGGCAAGATAGAAGTGTCTATTTGCAACGAAAATTAGCCTGGACAGTTGGTCAGAATTTAGAGCTAAGCTCCAACTCAGTTGAGAAGGTATTCAAAACAAATGCATCATGCATTGATTTTGAATCAAGTGAAAATCGATAGTAAGTACAATTATACTTGTTTCAGTCTAGTAGCTTAAGTTAGGTGTTTGTGAAGTGTTCCTTTAAGTGTCTTGCCCAGCATGCCTTGATTTATATTATGAAATCAGTAAAAAACATTGTCCCACATCAGTTAGCAGTGAATTCCGTTAGGATAAAAATTGCTGAATGGTATAAGTAAAAATTCACAGCAGCTTTTCTATTATTTTAAGTTTTAATTTCTATTTCTAAGTTGAAAGTATCATGATGTATAGCTATGACTTGTGAATATTGTTTCTTGAAGATGTACAAGTGTTGCAATGCTTCAATTTGAAATAATTTGAAGAAAACAGGATTTCCACTGTGATTTACTCCACCATCTTTTCTGTTTAATGACATAACACATTCTTTTTAGTTTATTAGGAGGATATGGAAAAGGTGGAATTGCTATTTATGACACTTCCATTCCTGCAGAAGCTAGTGTTTACCCATCGGTGGCAACCATTGACAGGTAAAACGTTTTTGAGTTCAATAATATAAATTTATATCAAAAGACAAGTCACTTACATTTTGCAAGTGGGTTTGCTCACTACTCCTTAAAAATCACTGAAAGGAACGTGTTTTCTTCAGCTTAGTTTGGTTATGAATTGGTCTTGTTCTTATATGTGTTCTTGTGTTTGTTTACTTAGATATGGTTGCAAAATATAAGTTTGCTTTTCTAGTTCAAACTCATCACAGCCGTGACCAGATAAATATTTCTTTCGTGATTTAGGTCAAGCAAAGGTGCACACAAATTCAGTGTAGACTACATACAATGGTATCCTCACGATACTGGAATGTTTGTTAGCCTCTCTGCCGATCAAACTATTAAAGTCTGGGATACGAATGAATTGGAGGTATAAAGTTTTGTGTTGAGTCATAGTAGATTGTTGATGAGTGCGATTGAGCCCCTCCTTTTGAAACCAGGTATCCTTTTTTAATACTTTCTTCTTTTAGTACAAGTAAGTAATCGTTCTAATATAAATTGTTATATATAACTGTTTGAATTCTAAAAGTGATTAAAAATAGAAGTTTCATGTGTGAGCTCTTAACTTGACTGTGATACTATAATTCTAAAATTCAATGCTCTTTGTATTCTTAAATGCGACCCCGCCTTTTATTTTTCATGTCACACCCCTGTCCTTATTTCCATGCGTTTCTTTTTTCTTTTTTCTTTTTTTCTTTTGGATTTTCAATTTCTATGTGTCTTCAATTTGTTTATGGCTTGATGACGAGATGCCTATATCTAAAAATGAATACAGTTAAACATTATTTTCCTTGAAGTTTCTTGGACCATCTCTTTTCAATTTAATATAAGGTAGTACCTTGGTCCCGTACCTTGGTGTGCCTTAAGAACCCATGAACAGAATTTGAATTCAGTGTGGTTAACACACACTTTGCGGACTTACAAAACTCTTGTCACTAGGTCGAGTTAATTTGAAACAAAACTAAACTTTATGGGAATTTTGTTCTTTTGTTATAGTAAAAATCAAACGGTTGACAAGAAATTCTCCTTTATTGATTGTTATTGTGTGTTCTGCAAACGCAGTACTTCTAGGCTCTGACAGACCCCGTCTAGAGGCGTTAGCATTTGATTATCCAACACAGGACATTGACACATACGATCAAGCCTCTTGAGCGTCTCCACGATAGTCGGAACATTGTTTTCTTTGGCCTCTTTATCATCATTGCTATGTTCAGGTGCAATCATTTTGCTAACTGCAACTGGATTTTTTTATTTTGTCAATACATTCGAGCCGGTCATCTTGTCTCTATCCCAACTTGTCCATGTCAAATGACGGCTCAGAGGTTGAAACATCTTCATCAAAGTTAACGTAATCTACAGAAAGAAAAACTGGAAAAATAAAAATGATCATTCCGCCTGTGGTTTTACCCCAAGTCCTCTTTAAAGAAAATTTTAAGGGAAAATGAAACTCCCTTCCTAAGTCCGCTTTGTATTTGTCCGCTCTAAAGAGATTTCTTTATAAGAATTTGACCGCAAAACAACCCTTTCCAAGTTTTACTGTCCGTCTTATGGAAATGACTGCTTTATAGAGATTTCACTGTACACATTTATACACGCACTCCCTAAGACGTAACAGCATAGCGAATCATTTCAGAAAACACGTAGTTTTATTTTACTTAGCTGAAGATTTGTTTATCCCTGCATATACAACACGAACTTACTAAGAGCTCACATTTCCCGTCTCTCTTACGTTTAAAAACACAATTAAAGCTACTCGTCAAAGAAAAACGTAAATGGTTAATCAATTCCATTCAATCACATGATCACGTGATCATAACCGTTCGATCACGCATGTACATATATGACGTCACATAAAGATCACGAAAGTTACTAATGTTTCAGTCATTTGTTATGATTGCTGACATTTTATGTTTCCGGTTCCTAACCACATTCATTACACTCTGTTTATTTGACATTACAGCTTCTTATTTTCAAAAATATTTGAATTTTCTAAGTTCGTTGCAATGCTATCGATCACGTCTTTATCTTTTGTGGAAATACTGGCAGTAGGTCATGAAATTGCTTCAAGTCCTATTTTACGGTTTCATAAACTACAAACCGACGATAATTATCTTATATTGCAGCTTCATATGTTTTGTTAACCATAAGCTCATTTGCTATTATCTAATAATGATTAAATGTCTTCACTCCCTCGTGTTAATCAGAGTAATTATTGCGTTAATTTCTTGTGTTTATATTGTTTGACATTCTGAAAAGATAAAATGTAATGTCGTATGTCGGATTTCCTTTATAAGCGCCTGGGCGAGAACGGGGTGCTTATTCCACGGTAAATTTTAGCTGCAACTTATATTTAGTAACAAAGAAACTGAAGTTGATCGTATAGAAAATATAAGTTTCTATAAAGTTTCCTCCATGCCTACTTTCGTGTTTTCCTACTGTTAATATGCACCTCAAACCAACCGGGCGTTGATTCTTATGACCGCCCCGGGCGCTGATGAGAAAGTACCCACTAATTGCAGGAAATATGACATTTTCTGTGAGTTACATTCAGAATGTGTTTCCGTCACCGACTTTCAATTTGTTTATAGGTTGTTGAGAACTTCAAATTCAACGCCCCTGTTAATTCCTTGCATTTATCAAAAAAAGCAAAATCACATGCTCTGATTGCTGGTAAGCTCATTCGTGTTTTTTACTTTCTATCAACTGTGTACTATTGTGAGACAGCCAGAAAATCTTTCGTGATAACATCATATCGATTACCTGATCGAGATAAAATCGTACCCTTGTGATTCATGAGCTTTTTTTGATTTCTTGAGCATGTGTTTGTTTTGTTCGAAATTATCTTTTAATCATTTTCAAAATAAGCGATGTTTATTATTTTTTTCTTCTCGCCAGAAATATCTTGCCAGGAGATACAGAAAGAGCACATGTTTTGTTACTGAATTCTTTTACTGGATAAAAATGCGCAGTAGAGGATGTTTAATGCACGGTTACCGCTGATTAGAGCAGACCTTGTTTAGGCCTCGTTTTCAAAATTCGCCTCGCTTCTATGTATTCTATGGTTTTACTAATTAGCAATCAAAAGTTTCAAAGCGAGGTCTTACTTGTTGGCTCAGCCGTAACACAGTGCTCAAACTACATTTGCAAAGGTCTATTAAATAGGAAGGCACGATTTATTTTTATAAGCATTTTAGAATTTTGATCACATCTCATGTTGGTTATGTTTCGGCAGATTTTTAGTTCTTGATAATCAACTATCATAAGGTCGAGAAAAAACGTGTGTCAGCAGTTTTCTTGTGAGATAATCTTCACGGGAGAACCAATCATTTTTTTACTTTGTTTCAGCACTTTGTTAATAACTAACAGCTGCTTGTTCCCAGACTATTTCACAATTGTTCTATTTCTACTGACATCAGCATGACCTCAGCTCTACATGTAACAGTTCATTATCTTTAATCGTTGATTCATTTTCTTCGGTTAAATTTTCAGTGTTTGTATAAGAAATAGGGAAAATTCGGAAAAAAAACTCATAGGTTTGAAATCAAAAGATGTTTCTCCAACTTGAAGTACTTTACAACATCGTGTCAAGAAATAAAGAAATATTATGTACAGTATAGTATTAAATTTAAAGAGTTGTTCAAGGTCACAATTTGACGGAATTAAAGTCGCTTAATCCAGTTCAGTTCCTTAAAAACGATTTGCTTGTAAAAATAATCGTGTACTATATTTGTGGTCCTTTCTGCTGTATGAAGGAAAAACATGGATACATTTTTTTGAGCTGGTATCCTCTTTAAAACTTCACGAGGTTTGAAGGGTTAGACTGCAATTAATAGTCTTCATAAATAATGGCAATTATTACCCAACGGTCAAATTTGTTGAAAAACGCTGTGGAGGAGTGCAATTCTATAGAAATATCCACACAATTTTAATAATAATGCTCTTTTTCGCAGTGACTTTTGGATGATTTGTTAAAACTCCATGCAGTCATTCAACAATTCAATAGCGTTGTTCATCTCTTATTGAAATTTCTTCAGTGCAGATCTTCTTAACAAAACCTTCTCTTTATTATTGATCTTATGTGATCCTGACGTCCCTAAATAAACTTGACGCGAGTAGACTGTTGAACAATCTAGTTCGTGTGTCAGATATTTTAAAGTCTCCCTTTGTTGACTCGTTACCGGTTTTTTCGGTTTTGCCTGTTTACCGAAAACGGATTGGACGGGTGCAGCTGGCCATAATGGTTGCTCCACAAATTCTTTTGAGGATGACATGCTCGGTAAACTAAGTCTCTTTGTGATCTCACGTTGTTTTCGTTTTGTGTCTTGTAAAACTTCGTCACCATTGGAGAAAGTATTTAATCTCATTCGGAATATGTTTGATATTTTCCTGTTTGGTGACTTCGGTATTTTCTCCTGTGTTTTAACCACATTACCGACATCTACATCAATCTCTTGTGAGTGATCTCCGATCTTTTTACGAAAACTCCTCATGTTTCCATGTTCATGATCAACTGCATTTGTAAATAATTTCATTCCAAAGTTTTGTAATGGGCAATTTGTTTCTATGGTTTGTGACCATCATCAGCAGTAATTAGTCCTACTTAAGATACTCAATGCAACCGCATTCCTGTATTGTTGTTTTTATCTTGTTAGTTGCATCTAAAGATGGTAATCTGTATTTGTGTGACATGAAATCTGGATCAAAGACTCACTCACTTGTCGGTAAGATGAAATAGAACTTTCGTTTACTCCACATCGAAAACCCATTCAAAAAAAAAGACTGAGATGATTGCACAAGCATTTATAAGCTCCTTTCACCCAATATTTGGGTTCTTCTTCACAGTCTAGTTTAAACAAGCTATATTAATATGTAGCTACTTCGCCGAAATTTCAATTGCTCGAAAGTATGTTACGCCCAAGTCTTTTGCTGTAGTGTTTTTGCTTTCTATATTTCCTGTAAAATGCGAGTGTGAGCGTTGGTACAGCCGCCTTAGCAGACACCTTATTACCTCAAAGAGGCGCAAAAATTTACAATTTTTTTGGGCGTATGGCGCAAATCAGGTTTTAATTAAAATACGCAGTATGTGTTACTTGAGGTTGTTTCGCAACAAAAAAATTGAAGTTTATTTTATTTCCTCATCTTCCGCCTCGTTTTCAACACTGATGACGTCACTAGGTTTTTCTACTTTTAATTTACACCTGGAATCAATCCGAAGTTATTCCGACTATTATATTCTGATATTTCACTACTCGTTCTGAAGTTGAAACTTTGTTCGAACATTTTTCTACATCTGCTTCATGTTTTTGCAGATTGTACTATCCTACCTGGCAAATTTGTTGAAAAATCACTGTGAAAGAGTGCATTTCTACAGAAATATACACACTATTTTAATAAAAATGCTCTTCTTCACACTAACATTTTGACGATTTTGCTGAACTGGGAGAGACAAAAAAGGTTATTTTCCGAATTGACTTGATGCTTGTAAAATAAAATCTAAAAATTTTCTTCTTAATGGTGGTAATATCAACAAACGCTCCCTGTTTAATGAAGCTCATACCATAGTTAAGATGATAAATTTTTGGATTCAGTTTTTCATTAATGCTAATGATCCTAACATGTCTGAGGCCATTTATCAATTTTGAAATGATGAACGTCTTGGTGTAAGAAGTTTTTTTTTAATCAAATACGTTTATTCAATTTCCGCGCGCTATGCGTAGGAAATTGTTTGGTTTAGACATTCTATCTAACTATCTGACTGTCTATGTAACAGTTTTTTGCCGTTTTCGGAAAGTCCGTTCGGATTTCGAATTGTTTGTTTATTCAGAATAGTTAATGAAAGACCCAAAACTCTATGCAAAATGTAATACTAAAAGGCCACTTTCAATATTAATTCATAAAATGTTAACTTTTTAATACTTTTGGAATACTTTTAGAAGTTATTTTAGCCGTTTTATGTTGAAAACTTCCCAGTTTAATTATCCTTTAAAATTTCCTTAAAAAGTCAGTAAAATATGCACACCGAGCACGTGAAACGTTCTCGAACCGATTTAGTTTATGTTATGAGGAAGTTGTATAATAGATTATTTAGAAGAAACTTTGAAGAAGAATTTTAAGACTTTATCTACTATTGCAATCGAAATATAATCATGAGAACGTTCCTTGGAGGAAATATTGATATTCAGCTGACTCTGGAAAAAAATTCTTGAAAAAGAAGGTGAATGTTTGATAGTAAACTAAACTTTGCTGTGAAAAAAACTTTAAAATCACAGCAGAAATGTATGTAGTATCAAAATTACTGGTGAATACGTCATACGTCCTATCAATAAATGCATGAAATAACTTCATTTCATTTAATAAATATTAAGGCTAAAATACACGATCATTTTAAAATGACATTTTTTAAATGATCATTTAAAACTGATCGTGTAAACGCTCAAAAAATGACGAAAAGTACCCGTCATTTTCAACCGTCATTTAAAAATGATAACTCAAACATGTTTGAGTTTTCATTTAAAAAATGATGGAATTTCTCTATTGAAATACGTCAGTTCTATTGTTTTACTCACTTTAGTATAGTCACGCGATGAGTTTTTGCAGCTTATGAAGTAGAGAAACAAAGTGATAGTTTGCATAATAAACATGTCGTTGGTTAAGTTAGCATCAACTGACAAATTTATTAATTTGTGGCAGGAAGAGGAGTTTTTGTGGAATGTTTCGTCCACAAATTACAAACATAAGGACCAAAGAGGAAAGAGTATAACGCATTACTGTGCAATGTTTCTCGATAGATGGACTTATATGTTAAACTTCATATTTCTTCAAAATTTTCCTGCGAAATTCTTAACAACTTTGAATATTCATAATGATCTTCTCCTTGAAATTCCCTCACAAGCGTGTTATAAATTCCTAAGAAGTTTCGTTTTTGAAGCCAAGGTGAAACCCAATGTCTTCTTTTCTGCCTTTCGTTTTTCCTCTTTCGTCATTTGGACATAACAGCAACAACTATGTTTGCTGCCGCCGGACTCCATGACTAAAAAGTACTCTTACCATAAAAAATGTTGTAATCATAAATGATCGTGTAAACAGATGTTCTAATCATTTTTTAAAGGATTAAAAAAATTATCATTTGTCATTTATCATTTTAAAATGATCGTGTATTTCAGCCTTTACACCGAAAGTTGAAGATATTGAAAAAAAACAAAAACAAATGACATTGTCATAGCTGCACAAATCACTTGTGTGTTGTGAATGAATTGATCCAAACATACATACTGCAAGTATAAACATGTGCAAGATATTGGTGAACGATATGTCTTATAAAACTGTTTTTTTGGCTCTGAAACATCATAGTGAATTGAAAAGCAGTAATAAATTAAAGAAGGGATTAGCTAATTTGGGGAATTCCAGACTGTATCAAATTATTCATCACTGTACAATGGTCGGTCAATTTATCACTGTGTGGAACCGATTAGCTTTAAATTCACATTTAAAAGATTTTAAGATTACATTGTTCAAAATAATCCTGCAAACCGTTCAATGGAGGTACAATGATTTAGTTTGGATATATATATGTCAGGAAAACAAACTTTGGATGATGATTCAAATCCAACCAATTATATACATACAATGAGATCACTAAAGCCTTGTGAAAATTTGGAGTGTAATATGTTCTAGGACACAATACGGGGATATTTTTTGCGTGGATTAACTTTTGCGACTTTTGCAAATTTTAGTCAAATTCACAAAAATAAATTGACGCAAATGAACGATTCGTGAAAATAAATCCACGCAAAATTTCATGATTTTATTTGCTCATTTTTTGGCTCTGTGTACCTACAGAACTAACTTGTTGTTCGTATATAAAAATTCGTAACTAAAACTTTCATCACTGCTAATTTCAGACATGTTTCTTTTTCTCGTATAACATACGCTACATTTATTTTGAACTTTTGTACGTCATTATAAATTCTCGGCTCCAGATCCCAAACTTTTCAGCGATCTTGAAAAGAAACGGCTTTATGCAGAAATATAAAGAGCTCATTCATGTAGAATAAAAGTTCTTTCGCTTATAAAATTATGATTTTATAAGTTATATTTACAGAAGGTTAAGTAGAAAAAGATTTTTGAAAAATTAAATTTTCAAGTTTAGTTCTCCTTTTAGGTATATTATAAAGTACACGCATTGCACTTTGTGCCCATTCGCAAATATAAATCCAAACATTTTCCTTTAGAAGCTCCGACTCAAAAAGTTAATCCACGCAAAACGCTCTCAAACCTTGGCTCGCAAAAGTTAGTCCACGCAAAAAAATCCCTTTAAGGTATATCATGTTTGAAAAGAACATTTTCATACAGATCCTAACAAAGTTTCATTGTGTCATTTGTCTTTTCGTGCACATTGGTGTTATTTATAAACTCTATGGAAGTGGTAATATGGAGACAGTGGTGGATCTAGAGTGTAGTTGCAACTTGTGGAGAAGCGCATTGACATAATTTGTGACTTCAGTTCATATTATCAATGGGATTATTTGAACCTTTTTCTTTTATGTTTGAATTGCTAACACTCTCCTACACAAGTTGCGGCTTACCTCTGGATCCGTGACTGGTTGGTTTAGTAGAAATAGATTTTCATATTGTATGTTATGTTGATTTAAGTTATGTATAAGCAATGTAATTTTTATCTTCTTGTAATCCTGTTAAATGTCATGGATTAAAATCTTTGAAATCCCCAAGTTTCTCCTGCTCTTATTAATGCAGTTATGAACAATTTCTTGTAATGTTTACTTAAATATATCACCAAATTCACATTTCTGGCAAAATTTGGAAGGTGTGCACGAAGAACAATTGTAAGGTCCTGATATCAAAGTCGGCAGTTACTTGCAGATCATAAATAGCCGAGGTCTTCAGTTTTTAAACGAGTTTGCTTGTATAACTTTAATAGTTTAATAGTGTTGTGAAAGTCTTCAATCCCATGCAGCCTTTTTTTCAAATGATTTTGGTTCACTTCTATCGTATATCATTTTATTTTCCATGTGAACCGTAACTCATATTTTGGGAATTGTGATAGACCTGTTCTCACATAAGCAGCAAGAAAAGATTGGATAGTCATTCAGATATCTTGAAAGTTAGCCTAAAGCAATTTCCTCTAGGCCTGATGCGGAAATTGTTCAAGCCATGAGGCTTCTAGTTTATATTATACAAACAATTCGGCATTATAATATTTGCAGTAACGGTCTTTTGTGGTCCAGAATCACCCCCTGGCAGTCGAGAATATCATGAACGCCTTGACGCCTTGAAGTTACAAAAGCCTTAATAAATTTCCTTACTTTTGTGATGTATGAAAGTAATATCATATAGCCCCCCTTAGCCACCCTGCTCCGCGGTGCCTGTATGTTATCTGACATCAGAACATTTTACCTGAATACATGAAATTTAATTCGCGGGAATTAAATTTCGCGTTTGGCTTATCATAGAGAGTTTCGCGGGAATTTAATTTCGCGGATGACTAGAATAATTCTTAATTTTTAGAGCATGATTTCAGTTTTCCTTAAAGGGATCCTGTGATGAAAATTATTTTTTTGGGACATGATAGAGCTCAAAAAGATGATTAACAAGTCTCTTTACAGTTGTTGAAAATTTCCTCTCCTTTCGCTGATATTTCAATTTAAAAATATCAAATTATGCAATGTATAATTATGATGTAATAGGAGTGTGTGCTGTTGATGTGTATAACTTTTGAACTACTAAATATTCTTAGTTCATACTTCATTATATCATTTCACTTAGAATTCTTGATGTAATATTCATTAAAAGCAATGAGAAATTTTAACTACTCACTTATTACATCATAATTATGCGTTGCATAAATCGAATCTAAGATCCTGAAATTGAGATATCTCGAAAACAACAAAGAATTATAAAAAACTGTAAAAAGACTTGTTAATCAACTTTTAGAGCTCTATCATGTCCCAAAAAATAATTTTTCATTCATAAGCTATTACACCGGGCTATTACACTATCAGCCTATGTATGAAAACAAGAAAACACTATTAGTGTAATAATCAATCTTTCCTTTTCTTCCCTGGTAGTTTGTATACGACACAAAAATGCTCGAACTACAATCCTTTCAACGCGAGTATTCCTCTTCCTCATCAAGTATATATTTGGCTAATTTGAAATAAATGCATGAAAAGGGAAAAAACTTGTAATGCTCACATAATTTTGAACGCAAAAACTTTCGCGGATGATGACTGAAAAATTAAAAGTTTCGCGGGAATTAAATTTCGCCGAAGACCCACAAAACCGCGAAATTTAGTTCCTTTAAACTAGTTTTTAACATTTTAAAGTGTCGGTAAGGTGTTTTGAACGTTTTTCCATTCTATTTTAAATTCCTTCCACCAATTTTGACAGAGCTTTAGTTTAAACCTTCGTTAACTGTTTTGATCATCTCATTAGTCAGAATATACTTAAAAACCTTCTGCTTCAAAGTTCGTATTTCGACAGATAACAGATCATTTTATTCTTATTTTTTTTTTCTCTTCCTGGTGTTGTGTTCTCATTGGATTAACTCCAAATTTCGAAATGTTTCAGTATCCCACACATCGAAAGTTTCAACAAATGTATCCTGGATTATTTTGATTTTCGAAAAAGTTTCGAAATTCTTATTCCATTCTTTCAAATATTTCGCAACTAAAATCCTGTTTTACAATTCAAAATTTTACAACGTTTACGGAATTGTTACACATAATATTCGAATTTATCAAAGTTACCAGAATTCAAACTCATCTGTGAAATATTGATGTGAAGACTACAAAATCCTTTTTTTTTTTATCCTCAGTGTGATTTGGACTGGAAAACCTATCACTTTTACTGGCACGTTCCAGTTTGAACTTCATCATACATGGATGAGACATGCAATATTTGTATTTTATAATTATACACATGTTAGTCTTAGGTTTCCTGTACCAGTAATCGCAAGTACATATATTGGCTTGAGTGTTTTTGATTCGACACTAACGAAATATATCGTTTCTGTTTGAAAGCCCATCTGTCTTACTCGTTATATAGGGTCTGCGATCTCTTTTCACATGTTCTTCTGAACACATTGAGAGCAATCCTCCTAGTCGGCTGGTGCAAGTAAATATATATCAGCGGATCCACAATAAAACCAATTGACCAACACATAGTAGCCAAGTGTAATAACGCCTGATTCGTGTGTATCATCAACGTGAAATCAGGTATAGCGTAGAACACTATATACGTCAACACAATTAAGAATGGAATAGCTTGCTTTCGCTGGAGAAAATGTTTTGGCCTGTTGTTCTGTTCTGTTCGTGTGTTGACGGTCAAACTCATTCTGTTCAAGTATTTCTTCTTACTTGTTAGTAAGTTACTTGCAATAGTGATGTACGTAATCAAAGCAACGCAGATAAAGATGGCATCTCCTAATGCGAAGCCATACGTGTAGATGACCGTTGTCGCAGCCTGCACGCCGATCGAGTAGAGTATCGGAAATGAAAACGATATACCAAATATCCACAAGCTTGCAAACATGATTTTTGTTACTTTTTCGGTTACGTAATGTTTGTACTTTATCCCTAATATTACGCGTAGCAAACGGTCTAACGTCATCGTGATCATGATCAGATAGAACACCATGTTTATTCCACCATGGCATGACAGAGCTATCCGATGTTGGATATCGTTCCAGTGAGACAAATGCTGCATAATCGTCATCACGCTCCAACTGAACTGCATGGTGATTTCGATAGCGCTCAAATTATACAGTATCACCTTCTGAGTGTCTTTTCGTTGTTTTTGCTGACGCAAGCAATATATTCCCAGAATGTGTAAGAAAAGAGCCACCACACGTAAGACACTCGATAAAATCACGAATCGCTCGTTCAGCATGTTTGTGCGATGATTGGTATCTCCTTTCCAATGTTTTTCTCGTGTCAAGCTGATTATTTTTTTATTTCTCGTGAGCTGCTCAGAAAATATTGAAGAAAAAACTGATTAGTATTTGTATGTGAAGCCTACCTTTAATCTTAGACTTTTTAATTCAATTCAATTCACAACAAAAAAAGAACAAAAATGAAAAACAAACCAACATGCACAAAAGAAGGGAAGTAATCTGCTGCTTAAAAACGCAGAGATGTTGTGAACCCTTTTGTTTTGGTGATGACAGGTGCAACACTGTACAATGTCTTTGATGGACAATACACTAAAGGCTCGTGAAGTATTTTACTTGAGTAAAACCTCGGATAAAAAAGTGGAGGTGTTCATACTGAGAACAAATGAGGAGCCACATGAAAGAAATACCAACGTAAGCATAGATATCTTGCGAAGGAACCTTCACATGTTTATAAAAGCATCTCAAGGAAAAGGGCTGGACTTAGGAACATTGGTAACCTCGTTTAGCTTCGGGTTTAATATAGAGGTGGGAAGGGCTTATGTATTATTTAAAATCTGAGGCTATTTTTTTTTGTTTTGTTTTTTTCAACCTACAGATTTTCTTCCCAAGTATATCTACAACTCACTTTATTTATGATCATATATGCTTCCTTTTATAATATCCTTCCCCTGCTCCATTTTAGATTGGCCTCTTATTTCTTCTTGTCTTTTTTTCCACTGCCACATGTTTAAGAAGATACAACTATTATTTACATTCGTGTTTATACATTTTGAAAATGTTGAAAACGGTATAATAGACTTTTGCAAGCTGCTCAACCCTGGGTAGTGTATTGTAAGTTCTTAGATGCTCTATTGTGTATCTTTAATTAACAAGGAAAAAATTGTTTTTGATAAATTTTGTTTTATTTACAAAATAAAAGGAAGAGATTTTCCAACTGGTTCGACTACAACGAGAGAAGCAGCTGATTTCCTGATAGCCTCGTGTTCGCAAAAACCTCCACTGCATGTTGGTTTTGAAATGTAACACACTTCTGATTTCTTACCTCTGCTAGTAGCACCACCACCTCTGCACCTATACGGCATCTTCAATGTTATCATTAAAAATAGCCGGCAATGAAAAAAAGCCTTATTTCGACCCCTGTGCTACACTAAATGTTCTATATCTTCCTGGGCAATATGTTTATGCTAGTATCGTTGCCTGTTCGTGACTCTCGCTCTCTGAAAAACGATGAGAACAATCATTTCTTGTAGGAAATACTTGAATGTTAACATTCTCGCGTGCACATTTGCAGCGTCAGCATCTTTTTAGATGGTGTACAGTTCATCAAAACTTCCTGGTGAAAAACTTCCTGGTGAAAATCTTGTTAACTTTGTTTGGGACTGGGAGCATAAAATTAGTTACGTCATGTTCGTTCTTTCAAAATATTTTTATAGAACTTAAGTTGCCCAAATGAACCTACTCACCTATTAAAAGCATGTGGACAAAAAATCAACCCACATGCATATGGTGACAGCAAAAGATCATTTCACCTACTTCTTTGGCGCCGGTTTATTTTTTGTCTGTCCGTTTTATGGTTTCATCTTTTCCTCCTTCTTAACCTGAAAAACAACAGGCTGACGTCATGTGATGACGTCAAACATTTCCATTTCTCATTTTCTTTTTGATTTTTAGTTTTTAATTTTTAATTGTCGCTTTAAGTTTAGAAGCCATACACTGAAAGATCATTGTTGACGTGTGCAGGAAAAAGGCCATCACATATTAGTGTGAAATTAGAACTCATAATGCGCATACTATGAGACTTTGAGTCACACGAACTCCTATCATAGTTTAGGTACGAAAGGCAAATTCCAAACTGATTTTTAATTTAATTTAATACCTCAATTTTGTTGAAGCTTCCTCCTACCAAATCCATTCGTTACGGTACAAACTCGATCTTATTTCGAGGATGTCAACTTTGGAATTCTGTGCCAGACCGGATTAAACTCAGCAAAAGTGCTTCTATTTTCAAAAAAGAATTGAGTCTGTGGAATGGACTTAAATGTTTATGTCCCCTTTGTTCCCCTTGATATTTTTTTTTTTTTTTTAAATATTTTTTTTTCCAGTATATGTATTCTTTTTTCACCCATTTTATTGTAGTTGGTTTTAATTAGTACTTGTAACTATGGTTATACCAACGTTAAATAAATGTTTACTTACTTACTTACTTACTATTATTTATGACTTACAATCTGTTCCCTCGACTCGATATTATTTTTTATGTATGATAAATGAGAACTTGGCTTTAAAAATTTTCTTCTCGTCCACCAACTGCCTGAGAAAACTTTACCACTCCTAACCAAAACGTTTTATGGTCAAACTTGGCATGATGCAATCAGTAAATCAGTTTGTTAGTTTTGTCTTTGTCAAGCGAGCAAATTATTAGTTATTGTCTTGTTTTACCAAATGAAATTAACGAACTTGACGGCATGATCACGTCAGAATGGAGACGTGATGGTGTGCCTTTGATATACGACGTGCCCTCCTGTTATAATGTTCTATCTGAGGGTGATATAAAGAATATACCTCTTGGATAAAATATGAAAGGATATTAAAATACAAAAATAAAATGAAAAAATGCATGTAGAACCTAATTTAAAAATGTATCACATGTCGAGGTGATTTCAAAATTTTGTTAAATTACCTCGGCTTGATTTTTTCCCAAATCACCCTTGTGAATACTAGTACTAATTCAACAAGAGTGTGAATGATACTCAAAGTGATTTATATCAACGCTAGAGAAAGTTTATTTAAATTTGAAGTGAACGTGAATATTAATGAGGACTTTAATGTCGTTGTACTTCAACGAAACCTTGCAGAAAATTCAAACAGAACAAGACCGTTCCTTCAAACCTAATATATAATAAAAATTCCGTTGATTAATCGAAAAAATAGTCAATGAAAATGCCTAAATAAATAAATAAACACGGACGAATATATAAAAAAAGAACACATCAGATGTGAAGACAGTAAGGGCGCCGTAGTAGGGGATCTAATGCACTAGACAGACTAGTCTTGGGGGAAACTAACTCAGTTATTTTCAATGTATAGCCGCCTTCTAAATAAGTGAAATACAGCCTGGTGCAAACATAAAGAAAAACAGGGCCAAGTCAAGTTTCACCAGAGCAGTTAAATGCTCTTTACTTACACGAAGTTGGTCAACTACACTGGAATTTCAGTTCATCTTTGTGATGATAACTTCGGATAGAGTGATCAACTTACGCCTTGTTCAAACGAAAGAGATTTTCAAACCCACATGGCAAAATCACTTGTTGAAAAAACACTGCGAAGGAGCTCATTTTTGTAGAAATATACGCACTATTTCTATAAAAGTGCTCTTCGTCGCTGTGATTTTTTGACGATTTTTGCCCACTGGGGTAGACTCATCTTTGCGATAGCGAGTTCCCTACACAACCATAAGTGAAAAGATTTTTTGATGTTTAGCTGTATGTCTGGAAATCCATTTCCCTTTCATTTCCATATAAATGTTCTTTAAAGAAAACTCGTGTATAAAAGAGGAGATAATGAGACGAGAGAAGCAGATGTGGCTTGTGTTGTTTGTTTGTTTGTTTTTTTATATAAATAGAATTTTTGTTTTTGATGTTTCTGTGTTAAAATTGGAACTAATTAATTCTTTATCAAATTTGTTTTTAATGAATTATTTTTTTTATACATTTCATTTTCGTTATTTATCGATTATTTTTTTTTCGATTCATTTGTCGGCAAGCACTTCCTGCGTTCACTTTAAAATGTCGACTTTGCTTATGAATCAACTGTCGACTTTGCTTATGAATCTCTTTAATCTGTTACAAAAATACTTGTTTTGTGTCGGACGGACAAACCGATACTTGGGGCTATATAAAAAACAGCACGTTTATGATACAATATCAAGCAAACGTTTTTCGAAAGTATACTAGAATAGACTGTACAAATTTCCAAAACATGATTTTTACAAGGATGATAGTCAAAAAATATTGAAACAAACAGTTATCGTGTCGGATGGACAAAATACCCGGCCGAGTAACCTGTGTGAAACGTTTCATGAGTTTCGAACGGAAACAAAAAGAAATTCCGATTTGACTTTCATAAACTCAGAATCATCAGCATCCATCGACCTGTCTCACAATGAGTAGCTCTTACCAGTTGCATTATCCCATAGGTCACCATGGATCCATTTTAGCAACAAAATGGTCGCCGAGAAGGGAGCATCTACTGGTCACAGCTAGGTTTGTTTCTTCCATGAAAATCTCCACACCTCGTCACGTTCTTTTCTATTATCTACTATTTTTATATAAAGGGAGGGACTTGTTTGATGTTATCGTTTTCCCAGGAAGTTTTTACCAGAAGGCAAAACAGTTTAAAAAAATCACTGCAACGAAGAACACTTTATATTGAAATGGCATGTGTATTTCTATAGAAATGCACTTCTACGCAGAGATTTTTCTTTGTAGTGCTGACAAGCATGTATATGTTTGGGACGTCAGAAAGGGAAAATCCATTTTAATGTCACTAGAGTCTGAGGATTGCGGCAATGAATGTAAGTAAATATTATGTCAATCTCGCGAAACGAATTCTAGAATTTGAAAAGGAGGAGATTCCCCACTGTTCATTGACGTCACATTTTCAAGTGTTGATAACGTTAGAAACGATTTTTCGAAAATTCAAATTCCTCCCCGAAGGTTTACCTATGTAATAAATATGAAGTATTTTTCGTACACATTTGGTTAAAAGAGAAAGGGATTTGGAACGAGACACTATTTCTACAAATGTCTGGTGAATGAATGAATGAAAGATGATGAACAGACCCAATATATATAGATAACTTATCGGGGGAAAAAAGGTCAGGGAAAAGTGACTAATTTCAAAAATTGGTCGGGGAAAAGTGACTAAAATTTTCCCCGACTATGTTTTTTATCGACTTTTTTTCCCCGATAAGGTAATTTATTCTAGTATGAAAGATCAATCCAAGTGAAGAAGTCCTGATAAAATCTTTTATTTGTTAACACATGTTGCCATAGTAATGTGTTGTTTGGTTTCTAGTGGCGCATAATGGTTTCGTCAACGCGTTAGAATTCACAGGCGATGGGCTTTCCCTTTTATCGTTTGGATCAGATAACAAACTTCGATTATGGGATATTGCCAATGGAGGACTGGAATCTAAAGTAGGGAGCACCTAAATTCAATTTTGTTTGAAAGTACATTACGACTTGCTATGGTCTTATAAGGTGTCTTCCCGGTGGGCAAAAAATGTCAAAAATCACTGCAACGAATTGCATTTTCATTGAAATAATTTGTAGGCTTCTATAGAATTGTACTCCTCTGCAGTGATTTTTTCAACAAATTTGCCTGGTGGGCTGTTGAACAACCGTTCATGGTTCATTTACAGACCTCTTAAAACTATTATTTGAGTCTTTGAAATCGTAGCACAACTTAATCTTCAAGGTCTTTTAATCATCGCAGACCAGACTTAACCAGGTCTCCTAACCATACTTAACCAGGTCTTCTAACCCTACTTAACCAGGTCTTCTAACCCTACTTAACCAGGTCTTCTAACCCTACTTAACCAGGTCTTCTAACCCTACTTAACCAGGTCTTCTAACCCTACTTAACCAGGTCTTCTAACCCTACTTAACCAGGTCTTCTAACCCTACTTAACCAGGTCTTCTAACCCTACTTAACCAGGTCTTCTAACCCTACTTAACCAGGTCTTCTAACCCTCGCTGGTATATACAATATACCAGCTGTTATGTAAAAATATGATTATAGTCTGATGCACTTACATCATATATCTTACATTCTACAATTTTCCTTGAATGTGATTGGCGCATAAAACATTTCTTGATTGTGTGAACCAATCAAATTGGAGGTGGTAATGTTCCGCTTGTGGACTAGCGTAAAAGGCCTTTGATTTGTATCGAGTTTTATGAATTTTATAAGGTGTTACGATGAAGACGTACACTCTTCCTTGAACGTTCTTTTAAAATATATCCTTTAGGTGCGTTTTAGTGCTATTGAAAATCCCGCAAAACGACCTGTCCAGATCGCGGTCTCAACGAATTTTCCGCAAGAATTGGTATTCGTCCCGGTTGGTTGCAATATTGATGTGTTCGAGATCTTTTCCGGGAAATACTTGAAGACGCTATCGGGACATTTTGCAGGTATAAATGGCTGTTGTTACAGCTCGCCGAACATGGTATGTACTGTTTATATCGTACAGAGGGAAAACTTATTCGTATGTGACTACGATCGATGTTCAACTAACTTACCAAGTTTTTCCTTAGGAATTGTACAGTTGTTCGATAGATACTCAGATCTTGAGTTGGTTGCCAATAAATAAGGTGAGATATGTTTATAATCATTGTAAGAGCATTTGAGTTACTCCGTCGAACACCTTATAGGGGATAATTTCGTCCGGAAAAAGTGACGAAAATTTTCCCCGACGAAAACTTTGAAAAAGTGTCATTTATAAGAAAGTATTAGTAAAATTTTGCAAAATGACGAAATTTTCCCGGACAAAAAATTATCCCCGATAAGGTATATATTACAACCTACCACGTCTGGAAGTATCACGTGTGTCTATCAATTTACTACACCTGATCTATCTGGAACATGTATTTTTAGATGTTCGAGGTGGAAAAAGAAGTGTTTCAAGATTGTTGGACCGATGAGGAGTGATGCAGGAAGTATGGAGACCTGCAGATAAACAGCAAGCCACCTCCCGTTTTGTACATTCCATATGAAGACCAAAATTGGGATAGCGTTAATATATTGGAAGAGGGCGGTTCTAGATGGGCGGTAAAATGATGTACGTCAATTCCAAGTTAGAAAATGCCTTGACGAAATTTCATTGCATTTTTATCATTTCCTTAAACTACAAAGAATAACATGCAGTGATAATAGTGTCTTGGCTACAAAATGTTATATCTGATGAATCATTTCAACTGGTAGCCTTGATTTTCGTATCCCGGTTTATAAACGGGTCCAGCTTCTTGGCTTTTTGGATTGTATGGCGCTTCGGTCAAAATTATCGGTTGGTTAGTTGCAGGTGTCTTTTGACGATTCTCATCGATGCAACATCGAAATATGTCGATTAAAATGCTTGCCAAAACACATGCTGCTGCGCCGACCCAGGCTCCTATAACTGACCAACCGTGATCATATATTTTCCAATGATCGCGATATCTGACTTCCACAAAGATCATGCAGCCTAGTGAGGCACTAGCTGAAAAAGCAAACAGAAATGAAACTGTTCGTCAATGGCATACCGGAAAAGTGAGACCCGGGACCCTTCAAATGGGACCCTGAGACCCAGGACCCTGAAGATCAAAGGTGAAACCCAGGACCTGAAAATGTAAAACAGCTACAATACATGTCTTCTGCAATCGTTGACAGCATTTAATGTTGTTGATTAGTAAATGGTCATTATGAAAAGCATTTTGTGATTTTATTAGAAGTCGATTATATTTTTGTTTCAGTAGGTGTCAGCCAGAAAGAGATGATATAGTTATTTTCTCAAACATTGCTCTCAAGAGTTCGGTATTTTATTCATTCTGCAAAATCAGCAAAGAAAAGGTAGCTATTACTGTATACCTACTCAGATATAAACAAAAAATTGGTGCAGGATTATTTTTCACACATTTCCATGTTTGGTCATATGTAATTATGGTTGCCGCGGTCCTAAGACCAAAATAAACTTTCTCTGTTTGATTTTGGGGAACTGGGCTTAGATAAAACTTAGGCCGAAGAACTGCGAACTTTCACTGCAGTTTGATCTGTATTAAATTTAATCTTAATCTATTTATAATTTGACTAGATTTGTCCTAAATTATTTCAAAAAATTCTTCATTCGCGAAAGTTTACCCAAAAAATTTCGCGAGTTTTTCAGCTCGCGAAAGTTTCTCCGAATAAAGTACACGGTTCATCGTAAATGTTTCGTGATATTTCTCGCCTGTTGAACAGTTCTCTTGCTACACGGTCAAGAAGTCACTGCAACAAAGAGCATTTTCATTGGAATGGTGTGTATATTTCTCTAGAAATGCACTCTTTCACAGTGATCAAAAATCATTCAACTCAGTGCCCTTACTATCTGACCATGTGACTAAGCATATTTTAATCATGGTGTATGTATTACTACCATAATCAGAGAAAAAAAGTTTCAGCTAATCTGCACATACCAGCGAGCGTTGAAAAAGTTGAGAAGCAGCATGTTTGCAACTGTGAACCGTCACAACAAATCATTGTGAACGAGACAAGAAGAGTTACCATGATGAACAAGATTGATGCGAGTAATAACACCATAATGATGTCAAGCTCCAAATCTGAAATTGGAAAAAGTTCTGTCTTATTTCTTGTTTTGGATATTAAAGGGCTTGAAAGTTTTGCATTTTGAAAGTTAGCAGAAAATGGAACCTCAGTGTGGATGATGAATGGTATATTGCTTTTTGTAAATACAAAGTTTCGAATTTGTAATTGCGCTATAAATTCCACAGAGGTTTGCCTAAATCTTACTGAAAAGTCTTTCTCTTATTTTCCTGATTCATCCCCTAGTTTTGCGGCATCATCGTCATTTTAATTATAAGTACATACGCTTGATGTTGAGGATACTTCTAGCTGATGTAAACTCCAAAATATCATTCCTGTTAATACAATGATCAGAAACACAATTCCTCCAAAGACCCATCTCAAATGAATTCAATTTCCACCAGGGAGCACCGACAACCCCCGTGATCAATCCAGCCAAACCAATGAAGAAAAGAATAATGGGAACGAGAACTGCTATCTTGCTATCCATTTTCGTGATAATGTAGCATCGAGTTGTTTTTATTTATCGTCTTGAGCTTTGTTTTGATCTTCTCTGAAAAAAGAAAAGGAAAGTTAGTGAATTATTTCCATTATTTACTTTCGCATATTGCGAACAGATAACAACTGCTGGACTCATGGAGAGATATTTCTGCTTTAGTATGAATATTGAGCTTGTGATGAGCGCAGAAGTCATTAATTATTCATCGATCAATTACATTCAAAAGGATTGCTATGTAAGATATTCACATATTATGAGATTATCTGTAACACTCGGATTCCCTCCATTTCTGTTACCGTAGTGCTTAATCCCCTCTTCTTTTAATACAAAATACTTCGAAATCAGTGAACAAGGTTAAGGGCTGCCTTACACTATTGTGTATTTCAGTCATGCATGACTGGAATAGAAATTTCATCTTGATAAACTAATTTGAAAATATAAATCTAAATTCGGCCAAAAGACTAAAATATATGAAAACAGAGATATCATATTACATATCTCTGATGAAAACGAGCCTAGTTATACTTACTACGTCCTAAAATAGATCTTGGGTTTTTAAAATATGATACGGTAAAAGGCGTACGGCGCCGCACACCAAAAAGGCAGGAAACCCTGGGTACATGGTTGATATCACTTCAGAAGGCATTTTAATTTGAAATTTTTCCTCACTGACTTTTTGATAACCAATGTAGATCAGTCCGACATTATCCCTAACATGGAAACCTACTTTATCAGTTAAGATCTCTAAAATCAGTGAACCCAAGTAAAACCTCTTCATAACGTTTGTAACGGACATCAGCGGAAATACAAACATTCAAAAATGTTGCTGCGTGGTCATCATCAGTTAAAATAAGTTTTTTTTAATCGCAATATTCAACATTAAGCTTCTCAGTTTTATTTTTACTATACAAACATTAAAAAAATGTTGGAGTTTTTATCAAATAACGATCAACCCAGTGAAAAAAATCAGAAAACAAAATTAGAAATTAGTAAACAATTTCACTTCAAAGTTCTGCAAAATATTCTTACAACTGGTTTCCCAGTATGCTCTTTCCAATCTCACTTCTCCTTGTAGATTATCAGAAACATACGAAATCATATACTTTCTTGATACTAGCTGAACCACTAGCATAATAACGTCATAGTTTTCTCGAGAAATGTTATTAGTCAGCAAAGCATTGTATTTAAGAGTTCGATTAAGCTTTTCTTTATATCGATGTAAATACATTTATCAATAGACTATGAATAGAGATTTAAAAGATTCAATCATTATTATATAGAGATAGTTTGGAAACTCCAAATGTTATTATCTCCGTAATACTGAATACAAGTGCATCACAAAGCATTGCTTTGTAATTACTTTTTTGAGGACTATACTGTAAAGGCTGGTGTTCACTGAGGTATTATCTCCGTAATACTGAATACAAGTGCATCACAAAGCATTATTTTGTGATTACTTTTTTGAGGACTCTAAAGGCTGGTGTTCACTGCGGTATTTTTAACCTATCGCGAAATAATTTCGCGACGATTTGGTGAATACAAAAACTGACCTATTTTTTATAACTTTCGCAAAAAAAAAAGATGACCAATTGTTTTAAACAGCTTTTGAGAAAAAAAAAAACAATTTGTTTACTGGTTAAGTGAATTTTTTTGAAATAATGGGTAGAAATTGAAATTGAACGTATCTTCAAGAAGTTGAAACATTGGTGGTGACACAGACTGTGGCGGTGATGGAGGCTGCCTGAAAGTGGTGGTGCTTCTATTTGCACATGCTTTCCATCTATGGCTCCAACAACGTGTGGAAAGTGCCACGAGTTTTCAAAATCGGTAGCAATGTTTTTCCAATGTTCTTCTGTTTTCGGTGCACTCGTGTTACACTTATGATTTGGCTGACAGTTTTATGTCCCATTCGGAAAGAAAATGATAGAGTTTTGACTTTGATCCGATGCTAAAAGCCTGAGAGTCAGCGCAAGTCTTTCGGGTGGGGTTACGGCTTTCCGAAAGTTGATGTCTTTTTTTTACGATACTTGGGCCTACAAGCCTTAGTAGATGTTCAGAGTTGAGTAAGCACCTCGTTTTTCTCTTTCTTGAAATATCTTTACATTTGCAGTGAACACAAAGCATAAAAAAGTAACGCGACAGACTTGATGGCGCTTCCCAAAATCCTATCGCGAATTAATTTCACGATAGGACGTTTTTCTCAATGTACACCAGCAACCCCGTGCCCAGGGCTTCTTGTAAATACTAAAGAACAGTAGTTTTTTTCCTGGAACAAACTGAATTCTCCTATCATCCCAGCGTGTTAAATCTTGAAAAAGTCACGGCGATGAAGAGCATTTTTATTAGAATAGTGCATTTTATATTTAAATGTACTCCTTCGTAGTGATTTCAACAAATTAACCGACTGGGATTGAGACATTTTTACTTCTAACTGCATTGTGGTAATCATATCAAGGAGATAATAACGTTCCGATCACTGCGAATTCATTTATCCGATGAACATGGCATTTACCCGAAATATAACAAACTTTTAAACGAAGTCATCTTCATCAAATAGTTTTGCCTTATTTCTGTGTATTTTTTGGTTATTTCTTTAATTTTTTACGAAATACAAACGATCTTGCTTCTTCGAATTTCTTTCATGATCCTTTTTGTTTTCCTGGCATATTCAGATATATTTTTTAAAGTTCAAGACAGGGATGTTTTAATAACAAACTGACGCCCGTGTGATCAATTATTTTATGAAAAATTTTTATCCTTGGATGGTCAGCTTTCAATTTCTACCTGGTACCTTTTTAATTAGATCCTAGTTGTCAGGTGACGTGACGTCATAGTTTTGGGCCAGGTCAAAAATGAAAAATGTCAAATTGCATAGGCCTTGCATAAGTATTCCTGCGAATGACTGACTGTTGAATAACCTTGAAAGACAGTTCTCTCCTGTATCTATTGACCAATTCTTCAAACCTGTATAACCTGTACGTTATGGTATGTTTTTCAAAACAGGAGATAATTCCACGAGTTCCCAGATCATCTCTCAATTGTTCTATTTTTACTGACATCAGCAAATTGCAACCCTCAGCTCTACAAATAAAAGTTCATTATCTTTAATGATTTCACGTGTATATATTTTTCTCTATCTTAATTTTCAGACAATTTCCATCTCCTCTTTCAAAACTATTTTGTACATTTCGTGTCTCTTCTCTGCCATTTATGCAAAAATACAAATTGTTATTGAATTAAAAGTTTATAAATCATTGACATGTTTTGCTGATTCATTTTGAAGCATTTCTACTATTTTGTTGGCAACCATAGAAATGTCCACGAGGTTTCACGAGGATTCAGATGATTGAAATTGATTTAAAAACTTTCCGCTTCTATTTTATCAATTGTTTCTAAGTCAACTTTGAACTTCTCCATAAGATTATAATAGCGTTAACAAAGGAGTTACTGTTGAGCAATAGTGTTGAATAGTAAACAACCAACTGTTCAGTCCGATTTTCAGTAATGCTTTCCGTTGCTTCCAAAGTCATTACTATAGCATTCACATATGCAGTCCACAGCAAACATGAAAGGACCAATACCATTGTCATGAATAATCTGGAATTGTTGTCTACTTTTTTTTTTTTTTTTTTTTTTTGATATAATAATATAGACAGGACATATAGCCTAACAATCTGACATACTGCGTAATGTTTATTTTCTCAATGGAATTTGGTAGAGGAGACCTCAGACTACCAAAATCTGCCAGGTGACTTTTTTGGAAATGCCTGTATGTCACGTGATTGATTACGTCATAAATTACGGTCAGTAAAAATTTTATCTTCTCAAAAGTCATATTATTATACATCAATCGAAAGAGCTTTTACAATGGAACACAGATTGTATAAAAACATATGCCTGAAAATTTAGTCGTGAGGTTTTTTAGGTCCTTAAAAATTTTGATGACGTCATAGAAAAGGACTAGAAAAAATCTTGCAAATAAATTTAATTCGCTAATTTTCAACTATTTGTGACATGTCACCTCTCAATTTTGGTCAGAATTTGATTTCTGATCTTTTCCAATAAGTAAATTCACTGAGCAAAAAATGCGGACTCAGCAGTTTCATTTCTTTTCATAAAAAAGTGTTTCCACTTGGCCATTTTGATAATATATGTTGAATGATTATATGTGGAGATAAAATAAAGTTTGAAATACAAGTAGTTTAAAGAAGGAAGTCGCTTCGAGATGTTTCTTCCATGCTAGCATTGGTATCAGCAGTTCGTGAAAATTGCTTTGAAAGGCTCGGCTTTCGCCTCGTCCAATATTGTTTTCACGCACGCCCAATATTTTGCATAGTGGATTCGATCTCGTCCAATAACTGTTTAGAAAAGCTCCAAGCCTATAAGGTTAACCCATTTTCAGATGGACCAGCCAAATTGATATGCACTGGTACCGAGGTGGACGTGAAGGTGATTTATGATGTTCTGAATGTTCCTGAAACTGGAAATGAACGGTTCAAAGAATTCACGAAGAATCGTCTTGTCGATGGTAAAGAGAGTTAAGTTGTAGGCTGGTATTGAGAAACCCAAGAGAACACCAAAAGCGGTCTCAATATTGAAAGAAGATCGTCAAGCTTTTGGGTTTCTGGTTGGAAAAGCTGCATCTGTTGAAGAAGCATTCGCGTAACCAATCACAACCATACCTTTTAGCCTTGCTACTCCTAATGGTACACTGCGACAAGGAGATCAAGCTGTCTTCGCAATTTCATGATCAAGGAGTCAAATTCACTTGTTGAAGCACCGCCAGAAAACACAATATGGATCATTGATAGAATGGCCTTGTTTCGTTGCATCAAACCTAAAGAAACGTACAAAGCTTGGTTCAAGAGTGTTCTTCAATATTCCAACCCCCCTCAAGACACAAAGGCACTACAACTAAAAATCGTCAACGACCAGTATTTAGAAAATAGCACAAAAGCGAGTACAAGAGAGAAGAGAGGAGAATAGCCAAGGCGTGTGCATATAGAAAGTGTAGAGCAAAAAATGCCCCAAGGTAAGAGCTGTCAAGAGTTTTTCCATAATGATGCAAACAAAGAGAACCTAATTGGAATGGCTACTGAATTCTTTCAAAGTGCAGGAGGAGAAGAATTCTGAAAATTCCGCTTATAATAACTTCTAAAGACGAAGCATGGAAAATTTCAAGAAGCAATGTAGAAATCTTGCCAAGATGCTATCACGAAGGGGCAGACACTAGAATGATATTGCATGCAAACTCTGAAGATACACCAGTAGTTCATGCGATGCAGATGTGCGAACCAGAGAAAGAATGGTTTATGCGTATCGACAGTGAAAAATTCGTTAAAATTGGAAAAGTCATTGAAAAGTTTGGCTCCAAAGTTTGCTGTACTCTACCGAAGATCCATGCTGTCACAGCTTGCGATACAACTGCATACAAATATAACATTGGAAGGTCAAATTGATTAAAAAGATAATGAGGAATGAAGAACAATGTTCGTTTATCCAAGAATTGGGAAAAAATGAACATATGTCGGAGAGAGTCTTGGGTGATGCAAAGGTATTCGTACAAACAGTTATGTATAGTGGGAAACCTAATGAAAACTATGTTGAGACAAGAATTTTCATTTACAAAAATTTGAAGACAAAATCATCTGCAGCGGTTCCAGCCGACCCGCAATCCATAGAGGAAGAGTTGAAACGTGTAAACTTGACATGCTTTATATGGCTACGCTGTTTGGAAAGAAATGTTTCAAGGCCAGATCCAAAACAATGCGGCTGGAATTACGAAGAGAAGATTAAGCATTTGACTCCTAAATGGTTCACAGGCAAGCAACTACCTCCATCACGGATGAAGCCGAAAAAATTTGAGAAGAGCAATAAGAGAGTTTTTGTCTCGAGCATCAGGAAACGAAGCGGACACAGAAGTTGAGACAAAGGATGAAGAAACAAACGCGCCTTCAGCAAAGCGCTTCAGATCCATGCCAGGAAAGCACTTTGAACAGCCTGCAACAGAAGCTGGATATTCAGCAGACTCAGAGTGGCAATCGAACGCAGATGCAGTGGAAGTGTTCAGATTCAGAATGGGAACAAGACTTCACAACTTCAGAGGACGAACAAAGTGATTCTTCGGATAGCGACTTCCTTCCTTAAACTACTTGTATTTCAAACTTTATTTTATCTCCACATTTAATCATTCAACATATATTATCAAAATGGCCAAGTGAAAACGCTTTTTTATGAAAAGAAATGAAACTGCTGAGTCCGCATTTTTTGCTCAGTGAATTTACTTATGTGGAAAAGATCAGAAATCAAATTCTGACCAAAATTGAGAGGTGACATGTCACAAATGGTCGAAAATTAGCGAATTAAATTTATTTGCAAGATTTTTTCCAGTCCTTTTCTATGACGTCATCAAAATTTTTAAGGACCTAAAAAACCTCACGACTGAATTTTCAGGCATATGTTTTTATACAATTTTTGTTCCATTGTAAAAGCTCTTTCGATTGATGTATAATGATATGACTTTTGAGAAGATAAAATTTTTACTGACCGTAATTTATGACGTAATCAATCACGTGACATACAGGCATTTCCAAAAAAGTCACCTGGCAGAGTTTGGTAGTCTGAGGTCTCCTCTACCAAATTCCATTTAGAAAATAAACATTACCCAGAATGTCAGATTGTTAGGCTATGTGTCCTGTCTAACAAATATAGTACATGACTTTTATCTTCGCGAGTACGAATAGTTGAATCGATAAAACGAATCTGATGATATGTTCAAGCGTCTTGAATCATCGGTGTTTGATGAATTAGGTCCAGATTTTCCAGCGAACAAGGCTTTCTCGATCTGGAACCCGGAATGCATCTGATCATTGAGCGGAGTAGTGAAAATGACGTCTTCGTTCGAATCGAGCTTGTGGTGTCGCTAACTCGAATTTGTTTCTTTTCGGCATACATTTCAGCTAATCTTTTGTAGAATATGATACATTCCTTCGCCATCGCACCATTCGTCGAGTGGCGTAAAGGAGCCATTCTCAACTTGCAACACTCGTTCATTATATTGTCGCTTTTTCTCTGACTCGTTTCTTGAGAAGCACTTCGAGAGTTCCTGGTTCTTGTATCGTTGAGCGTTCAGGTCTATGACCCTTATGTCGAAAAATGCTTTTTGACCTGAAGCCCAGAACCCTGATGCACTGACGTCTAATCTCGCTTCTTTGCTTGTGTTGCCGGTTCTTTCGCGCAATTATTCACCGTCTAATTCCCCTAACATTGGTTCGACTTTGACATCGTGACATACTTTATTTAGAAGATCGGCGTTGATGTTACGTAGCTCATTATGTCGTAATGTGACAAATCCACCTTTTTTGCATGATAAAGCGTGTGACACGTCGAATCGAGATCCACATGCACATGTTATTGGGAGCCTTTCCAGAGTCCAGCCATAACGCAAGCGAATAGAGTCTCTGAATTCTTGTTTTGACAGATCGAAACCATATTCTTTGATTGGCAGAGATGTTAGCTAATTGGATACGCCTTTTTGACTGTTTGCTTTTGCTCGTCTTTTTTCTTCTTCCGACATTGTACTGAGCAGTGTATCAAGTTTTTGCTTCAACTGTTTTTGTCGTTCTTTATATGTTGTTTTGTCTTGGATTCGTGGTTGACTGTATGCTTGCCTAAGATCTGCTCTTGGAGATCTATAGTCACACTTTGCGAGTTGTTTTATTCCTCATTAGCACATTCACTGAATATCCTCAGACCCAGGCCTCCAAGTCTTGGTGGAAGTGACAGCAGTTGGCGTTCAGAATCATTTACGATGTGGCCTCCGGTTATTGCTGGAATGAATTTATGACGCATCGCTTCATCGATCCGGGAGAGTTTTTCATCGCATCCAGGAATCGTGCGCATAAAGTATGTCATTTTATGCTAGTATCCGCTGATGAAACATGCATACGGTGCTTGTGGTTGGGTGATTGCAATTTCGGAGAGTAGACGGATGTCTTTGATCCATTCATCGACCTTTTCACGAAGGTATTTCTTTTTGCATTCCTCACTTCCAATAACCGCTCCCAGATGCTTCTTCCCTTCTGATGTGATTTTGATGTTACTATTCTGGAATTTGAGCATCGAGCTTCCCTGTAGCAGTGATGTCGTCGGCCAAGGCGACCTCTTTTTCATCGTTGGTGGATTCTGATATTGAATAAAGTAGAGGAGTTGTTGCGATTGCGTAAATTGCCATTCCCAATGGGTCGCCTTGAGTTGTTCCTTCATCTGACTTTATCTCGATTCCGCCTATTACGAATAGTCGTGCTGAGTTCGAATAGCAATTTCTGACGTAGGTGGCAATAATCGGACATGTTATTCCAATGTTATGCTGAAATACCTGCCGATTAAGACTGTTAAAAGCATTCGCTGCATCAACCAGAAGGACTGCATCTGTAGTAGTGTCGTTGAACGTTTTCTTCATGGCATGGATCGCTGCTTCACTTCCAGATTTTTGACCACACATCTGATTCTTCGAGCATGATTTCACAACGTCAATTTTCACAACTCCCATGACGACTTTGCCCATGATCCTTCGTAGGACCTCTCCAATACCAATTGGTCGAACACCTGGTCTTTTATCGAAAGGTACCAGTCTTGACGCCATCAAGGCTGCAATGCTATTATCTGCCATTTCAACGGTGCAGATTGAACGTATAACACATGCTATGGCTACTCTGAATTCACTTCCTGCATTTCCATAATCTCTTGAAATCAGTATTCGTCGCCAACCGTCAGCGTCTATTCCGGATGGACCAGACCCGCCTTTTGGTTAATTTATTTTGTTAATTAATTTGTTAATTACATGTTACTTGTCAGCAGCTTTATTGCGCCGTTGACTTTACCCCTTTGCATCAAATCGCGAAACTTCCTTGATAGCGATGTCATGTCTTTCTTGGTTATGGGTTTAGGATGTCGTTTCTGTAGTGCTTCAGCTTCTCGAAAAAGCCTTATGAATTGCCCCTCCTTCCACAGTTTTAATCGTCTTTCTAGCGCATTAGCGTGTTCTTTGCTTTTTGATTCCTTCGATGGCTTTTGGAGCAAAAGCGCCTGCATGATGTGGATAGCTGTCATAGCACATTCACGCAATGGGGATTTTTCGACCCAAGCATTCAGTAGCCTTGTAATTTCTCTAATATATTCCTTGCCGGTAGATCCCTTTGGAAGCATGAAAAGATTACGCTTCCAGAACACTATTTTTTCGTAGCAGTCATTGATGTCCTTGATTGCTTCGCTACCTTTAGAGATACCCCAGTAGAATCTTTCTGGTTTATTAACTCCATTATCTTCATTTTCTGCATTTCCCGCGTCCGGAAGCTCCACAGAAGAAAGAGTTGATGATCAATGTCTGTTACATTAACCCTGTTCGACATCGCTTTACATTGTCGCTGGTGCTGCAATGCGCCTCGGAGTGTACGGAATCGTTTATCACATTTTTCGCATGGAACTTCTGCAACTTGTTCAACAACGGATGCATTAACTGTTATGTCCATTTCTTTTGTGCCGCTACTCAAACTGCGGAGTTAGGGTATATTCTTTTCTGTTTTTTGTTGCAATTTGTTGCATAAAAAGATAAGTTTAATCGTAATCTCCTTTTCGTAGTTGTCTACTTTTGCGTTTTCAATTCCTTCTGTTGCTTTCTTACAAACCATATCATATGGACATCAAGCAAACTCAGTACAAACGCAAGACCATATACCATTATGAGCTGTACGATATAGAAGGATGAAACGTACGGATTTCGTGTGGAAAATCAGAATCATCACAGGGAAAGCTATAAATATAACCGCTCCTATACCTATCGAAAGTACCCAATAAAACGTAACGAAGTAGCGATATTGCAATTTCTTTCGTAAATGCGGCTTCGATTTTGCAAAATAACGATCAAAAGAAATGAATATTGTCATCAACCAAGAGAGTAATGCAGGAACATAGATAATTGTTTTTGTCACAGCTTCCTGTACACAAGATTGTTCATAATCTTCATAGTAGAACATAAGTTCAATTGCTAGACAAGGATTAGCAAATACTCCAACACCAACATCAAAAATACTTAACCAGATAAAGTATCTGTAAACTCCTTTTCTTTGCTGTTTTCGTAGTTTATGAATCAACACAGAATTCAATATCACAATTAGCAGCGTCTCTGCAGCACAAAGAAAAATTTACACTTGTGCTGCAACTGACAGTCGATCAGGAAATATATACTCATATTCCCAACATTGATATTCCACTGTTCTGTAACTGAGGTTTGGAAGGATCTTTGAACCATTTGAGATGTTCATTGTATTGAAACTTTTGTAAACTACTTGACCAGTCTCAAACCGTTCTTATTGTATATTTTTTGGAGCGTAAATTATAACGATAGTTACTCATGATTTTTTAATTTGATTCATCATGTAACGTTCATCTTTTTCTGATAGTATCAGTTGGATACATCAACATTTTTTCAATTGTGAATTGGATGCGACAAATCTTAAGGTCTTACATTTGATTCATCTAATTCAACCACATTTGAAGCAGAATGACAATCCAATTCATCCAGACACCATAAACAAGAAGAAATTCTGACAGGGTGTTTGAATTGGATAGTCCCTCTAGTGCATAAACAAGTATTTTCAGCCTGTTGATTTTCTATTGGACATTTGTAATATTGAATCAAGATGAATAAAATGAAAAACGATCTCACTAGTCACGAGTTAATTAAATAATTCAAAATTCTAGCACATGTTTGTACAACATATTTTAGTTCAAAATCTTTCTAAAATTCCCATCTTTTGGGACTAGTAAAAACAAAATTGGTCAACATAAAGTAGCAACAAAGTTCTTTTTTTCAGTGGGAAATTTTCTGAGTTTCACTAAATATAAAGTCAGTTTCATGTAAAGATGGAGAATGGGCACAAAATTGTCAGGGGAAAAGTGTCTCCATGGCAAGTAGATTTGCTGCTACCATTTTGCGCCATTTCTATTTTGGCTCTTGTTTTCTTTCATTTTAAAGTGAGTACGAGTATTAAAAGATTTCGTGTTTCTATGGTCTGCACAATGAAAAAAATTTGTGCCTATTCAAAATATTTCGTGACAAACTTATCACAACACCACCAACACTGGTTGTTTCAACGAAACAAAGAGTTAATTGCTCGTTAAAAGTCTGTTTTATTGATCATTATAAAATTAACAACCGTGTCGAAAGAAATCAATATGTAAGGTTTGCGGAGTGGGTGCGTGGAATCACCCGTTCGCCAGCAAAAATATGGAATTTCAACAAATTCCGACGAGCTATGTGAGTTGAATGCATGAATACGCATCCATAACTGAAAGAATATCTGTAATTTTTGTTAGTTTTCTTGAAACTAATGCAATGTATCCTATCAATATGATGTACATTTTAATTCCTTAATAACCAGTGAACCGATGGCAGTGGCGAATCTAGAGGGTAACCGCGCATCATCATAATTTGTGAATTCAATTTATATTACCAATGGGATTATTTGAACGTTTTTCTTTTACTTTTTAATCCTAAAAATTTCTGCCTATAAACATGGAGGTATAAAACAGAAGTAGAACGAATGCAAATTCTTCTGTTGCAGTATCTGTGATGTACTGCATTGTTTAAGTCCTTAGTGTAGCTACAATTATAAATTGCTACCAATTTGCATAATTGATGTTCGAAACTGTTTGAACATCACTCATAAAGACGACAAACATTTCTTATGTTACAAACGAGTCCCTCCAATAAAATATTTTCATTTTAAATTGACTCTCCAATAAAATAGAAATCACTTTATCAGTCATATAGGATATATCATTGCAAACATCAATGGATATGTAATCCACTAAGTTATATTTTAACATAGTTAGGAATGCTAAAGCCTAGTGTCCACCAACGCGCTAAAACATTAACGCAAATGATCAACGCCAAATAAAAGATTCGCACATAGATGGACACCTTAACGCAAATAATTAACGCAAAAAAAATTAGGCGCGCGCAAATTTTTAACGCCAAAATTTTGGTTATAACCAAAAATAAGAAATGAAAACTTTTTCATTTCTTATTTTTGGTTATAACGAAAAAATATTCAGAAGTCAAAGAAATGCCGATGATCTTTAGCATGTGGTGCTATTCAACAACAAAAAATCTATTGTGATAGGGGAATGCGTTTAAGATATTTTTTAAAACTCGTGGAAATGTGAGATAAAATAATGCTATAGAGCCAAAAACGATAAAAATAAAACATGGGAAGAAAAAAAGTAATTAAAAGTAAAATAATTGAAATAGTCCTCCCTATTCAAAACTCTCATTTTATTAAAAAGTCTTGTTGCATCATACACTACTTGGTCCTTGTAAATATCCTGTACCCAGAAAGCCCTCTTTTTATGAGCATTTGTTCTTCGACGACGTCTTTTTTTGCAGCAACATTACTAGCAAAATATCAAGTGCGTTTTGTTTTCCTCTTCACAATTCATTTCTGCTATGTTTCTATATACTTGATCGTTTCAAAACATTTTAATAAAATTCAATGGACACGTTTGCGTTTAGTTTTTGCGCCAGACATTCTGGCGCCGGCGATAAATTTTATATCTAATTATTTGCGTTTATCATAAACGCTTTGGTGAAGCTTTGGTGGACACTCAGCTTAAATGCTCAATAAAACCATTAATATATACTGAGAATGTAAAAACTACGTTGTGATGAATATGAAACAAAACATAGCTATGACGACCGTGACTATAGTGATGAGGTGGTAAAATATTCATCGGGCTATCTTTAAACAACATTTCAGGAAATGTCATCCCTAAAAATGTGATTATATATTCAGTATGGAGGCTGCTTAGACGTTACTGGTCCTATCCGTGGTACATTGCAGAAAAGCTTTACATTGAGCTAAGTCTTGACATCTTGGCTGATAGGTGTCCCAGCGGGCACAAAAAAGTCGTAAAGACGTCGTAAAGACGTCTTTTCAAGACGTCCCTACGACGTCGCAAAATGATCTGGAAAGCAAACGACCATTTTACGATTAAAATGAGACGTCTCAAAGACGTCTTGTGCCCGCTGGGGTTTTCCCAGGAGACTCTTCGTTTTCTTTAAAGTTGTTAAAGAACTGGCATCTCAATATCTGCTTGATCTGTTGTCAGCACAAGCAGCAAGACTTCCATTATATCCAATGGCAGCTCGAGATGAGCTTTGGGATCCTTCCAAAGGTTCAATCATGATATGTTGCGTCCAAAAGATTCACCGTCAATCTGTATTATCATAACTAAGGTCATTTTTTATTCACTTATTTTCACTTGTTCAGAACATAAATGTGACGGTGTTAGGGAAAGTCATAACAAGTTATGATTTGAAGACGGATTAACTCCGAAAAGCTTCGTTGAAATATATGTTGATATTTCTAAAACTATATTCTCAAGTTATTCTCAAGTTATGATTTCTGATAGAACTTTTCGACAATTTTGATCTTTTAGATAATTTTAGTCGGAACTTTTTTCAGTCATGTTGTTGTTGTTGCTGTTGTTACATTCGTTTGTGATACAAACAAGGTCTACTCTTGGCCAAGATGTAACTCCATCTAGTTTTGTACTTTGATTTTTTTTTCTCATTTTTATTGCATTTTTTCATTGTATTTCATGTTCGCGTGGATATATTTAATAAAGAAAAAAACATACAAGTCTTTCCTTTGCCTACAGTCTCAGATTCACTACAAGTTCTACCCAGATGTATATTCTACGGTTCTAAGTAGTTCGTATACTTGTAGGAATTATTCGTCACAAGAAAAAACTTTATTATCAGTTTTATTATAACTTTGGTGAAAGATACGAATTTCTCTTAAAATATAAGATATCATCACGATATTGAAGCAAATTGTGTTCATATTTCTTCTAACAAATAGCTGCCTAGAAAATATTCAAAAATATAGCCTGTGAAAAAGCATCTAGAGCTGGTGTGAATCAAGTGATTATGTTACCTAATTTTTCCATTGACTGTTAAATGACTAGAGAAATCCTAAAAATCGAGAGAAAGCATTTATTCACACGAAAATTTTTGCCTTAAACACGTCATAAGAATAATATAAAAACATATATTAATAGACCTTTCCCGAATTTCTGTTTAAACTCTAAACTGTGACTGAGTTTCATATCTAACCTCGTTTTCATGCGATTCATTGTTCCACTGATTTCATTACTTTATAACTCAATAATAGTCACTATTATTTCCAATTCTCATTCCCATAGTTAGAAGCAGTTTAAATATTAAAAGCGAGGTTAGACACGACAACTCAGCCACAATGCATCGTTTAAACAGAATTCAAGAAAGGTCTATTAATGACATCAGCGCAAAGATATCGGATCGATTGGGACTTGAATCCACGACTTCTCGCTTACCGGGCGATTGCTCTTACCACTAAGCTACCGACCCCTTGTGATCACACTAGTTTGTAGCGAAACCGCTCAATTGAACCTGAATGCCTACGAATCAGTGGAATCTCATTGGATAGATGTTCAGAGGTGATTCAAGTTCCAACCAACTCGTTAACTTTGATGCAATTAGGAAGGTGTAGTACATTGGGGAAAACATATCAAACTAAACCACGTGTGAGTATTCCAGAGTCAATAGTCTGAAAGTTTTGATGGCGACAATTAGGTTCATTACTATTACAGCGGCTGAAAATTGAAACTACAAATAAATGAAATGTTATATTTACAGTTAATAAAATACTGCTAAGTTAAAAACTAGTAACAGATATCTTCACGTCCTTTTTACAATTTTTTTCCTTAATTTTAGCATGAAATCTGTCCAATGTATTCAGCTCAGGATGAAAAAGTATTATATAGATTCTTTTCCCATATAGAGTGATGCTGATCAAACTTGATGCTAACAATAAACCAAAAAGCAAAATGCCTGCTTTGTTTTTGTGGTAGATTTGGGTGTTGTAGATACCTGTGGAGGTGAGTAGACACAACATTACAAGCAATGTTGAGTATAAAATTTGTTTCGATTCATTAAAGTTTGTTGGTAATGATTTTCCACGAAAACCTTGAATGTTGCAGAAAAACAGAAGGACAATCTGGTATACCAACTGCGTGACAACATGATTATCAACATCACAATACAGTTCCTTCAAAAGTTTTTCCTTCCATTTAATGTATTTTACATCAACTGGTGATTGCACAAATGTCACTACGAGAAGCATAAAATCAATGCAGAGTAAAACAGCTATGGTACAAATCTCCTTGAATTTAAGCATCTTTATTTGCTTTTGGGACAGTGGGACAGTTTGGTTCGAACCAAAAACCGACATAATTTTTTGTGTTTTAGCAACTGTAATAGATACCATCAAAGTGAAACAGAATCCAAATATTAACGGTCGACCATAACATTTCAATTGGTTAGGCTCTCCAATCATAACAAAAGGAAACAGAATATTAAATACGATGTTAGTGATCAAGTGGCATGTGGATGCTTTGATATCCGTTGAGCGAACGTAAGGAGTGTTACTATGTCTCCAAAAAATAATCAAGCAACCCACGGAATAGATAATTGTTGAAAATGCTATTGCAATTGAAATCTTTGGCATGGTATGGTTAATTGTAAGATATTGTTTTATGAATGGATCATAACAAAATGTATGATCTGCAGATGATAAGAAACTATAATTGCATGCAACACATGTGGCACCATGATAATATTGGATTCTAATGTGATTATATTCACATCTTTCACAAACCCAACGACTTTCATTCCACAAATTAGTACGATCTAATTGAAAGTAAACAGGCTTAGCATAGTACCCATCATCACAACGTATTTTTATGCATACAGATAGCGGGAGCTTTCTGGAAGCCTGAGAGTCATTAATAAATGTTCCAATAATTTTTTGATGCCATGGGTACGCTTCAATAGCAAAATTCAGATTGTGATTTCTATAGTAGTAATCGTTAACAATTGGATCAAAATGAAAAACGTTTAGGGTACTTTTATCATATTCAGTCATTATATAACGGTACATGTAGATTTCAGTTTTACCCAAAACGTTACCCTGAAAAGCATTGAAATATAAATTCATATTTGCTAAATTTAAAATTGTAGCAATCGAATTATAAAAATGCATTTCATTTTCAGTCAAAATTTTATTCAAAATTTGTGTGGAGTCGCTAAAGTATATACGTGGATTTAGAATAATCTTTGTCCATCTATCCAACTTTGAAATATTATGGTGACTGGAAAGATAGTTGCTAAGAAAACGGTTTTTAATAGCAAAGGAACCAAGGCTGTTATGATGATAAAATGCAGAAGGCTGTTTTATCCAATCATGATTTGGATGATTTAAAAATCTGCCATATTGTAATATCACCCATGTTTTGTCGGTTACATTCATTTCTTTTAAAAACTCCAAAAATGTTTCTACTTCGTTGGGATTACCCGCAAGCACAAACACATTTCTTTTTTCGTCTATTCTGATGCTGCTAATTAATCTCTGAATTTTGGTATTATTTTTCATATAGATATTTGCTTTTGCAACACAAACAGTGTCTTGTAACAATCTTTCATAAATTCTTTCCATAGAAGAACATGTCATCGATACATTTGCTTGTAAGCAAAGCAAAGACAAATAATTCCATTGCATCATATTTTTGAAATCCATGAAAACCGATAACAGTGTCTTGTGGTTAAATATGTCCAAGTGCCATGGATCATCCGATAATTCAATCGAATTCTCTGTTTCTCTTGTGTACAATATAGGAATATCACTGCCAGAAAGGATATTTCTCAATATAGTCATCATGGTCCATGGCATTGAGGCAAACACTGCCACTATGTTCGATGAAAGGTTTTCTAATGTACACGTTGACCGATAACTTTTGCAGTTAACTAACATCACCGTTTTGATAGCATCAGATAAATTCCTTGTAAACTGTTTATCCAGTAATAGGGAAAGCACATTTTCCGTGAGGTAATTTATATCACTGCAAACATCGATAGATATGTAATCTAATCGGTTGAGTTGTCCACTAAATGCATCCATCAAAGCTATATGGTGGAGTAGATGGTGTTTATTGGGGTTGTTTGAATGTGCGCAGATCGCAAAAAAACCTACAACATAATGTTGATATCCATTATTGCTTTTAATGACGCGTGATGATTCGTTCACCTTCATGCAGCTGATACAACAAAACGCCAAAGAACAAGATAGGATAAAGATGAATCTTTCCTCCTTCATCTTGGTAATGAAACTATTCTATTACATAGGGTCCTAGCTAAATATACTTTTTTTCTGAAAGATTAATTAATTGGAAATTATTGGAAGTAATGGTGTCATTGTTGCAAACAAAGAATCAGTTAAATTGAATTTCGAAACCATTAATATTTAACGAATACAATTCAAGCAAACCTTTCATGTACACGCCTTCTTATAGAAACATTACGTAAGAACATTTATAAGAACACAAGCCCCAAAATAATAAGAACAAGCTGAGACTGAAACCACTGTTTAAAAAATTAAAAACAGCCTATTTGATTTTTCGTGTAATTTCCTCAAGCTGCCAATAATTAACTTAGAAGAAATATTCTGTTTTGATTGTGAGTTTTTCTCACACTACAAACAAAAATATAACATCGAATAGCTTTCACTGTTAACCTCTTGAAACTGCAATGAAAACGAAGACTGCGATATTTTGTTTCATATTTTATAGATTTGCTTAAGAGCGGAATTCTTTTACTAAACTGAAAAAGTTTTTATTTTTATTCAAATCTCAGTGGTAAGAACATTATGGTACCTACATATGATAAAATGATTTTCAGTGGTAAGAACATTGTGGTACCTACATATGATAAAATGATTTTCAGGCCAACAACGTTACTTATTTATTTGCAACAATATATTTTGGACTTTATATCCATCATTAGGTCAAAAACAAATAAATATAAATATCTACAAACTGCTTAAAAATTTCCCTACAAAACATATCTACGTCATAACATGTTCACATATCTACATCATAAAATTCTGAAAGAAATCACCGAACTCAACCAGAAACAGAAAACTGCCTGGGGAGTAAGACTTTCCAAAGATTTTAATATACTTTTATATTCATCTTTTTATATAGTTAAGGTTTCAATTTACTATCAGATTTCCACGCTATACGCCAAACGTGAAAAATATAGCTAAGCCTGGTTCAAACCTGGCGATTAAAATTAATGATCGTCGTAATCGTCTAATGTGAACACTTTCGTAAAAGTTACTGATTGATTACTGATAACGAATCAAATACTTCAGAGTGTTATTTGTATTATCTGTAGGCAAATTACTGACCTTTGTTTGAAAAATCATGAGAGTGTTTGCTCTGAATTGGCAATACTAAAAAAAAATCTTTAGTGTTTGCAGGCCTCCAAATTTTCCAAATCTTATTTTTTTTTTTTGAAGAACTTATCTTTTCGCTCAACAAAGCCTTCAGCAAGTATGAGAATGTTATTATTATGGGAGACATTAACATTGATTTTCTCGGATACATTTAACCTCACGAATTTAATTAGGGAGAAAACATGTTTTACGTCAATGCATCAATCATCAATTGATGCTATTCTAACAAACCGACGAAAATGTTTTCAAAATTTAATAACAATGTTGATATTGATCTTTTTTTGGTTTGTACTTGGTTTAACTTTGGTTTGAGTGGTTTGGCATTGAAAAACACAAAAAATAACGTTCTTTTTCTGCTAAATTGATATTTATCTATACAAGGTATACACGTGCTTTATTTACACAATTATAAGACCATATACACAGGTAAAATCATAAATGATACAGGTTAAATTATAACCATGACTTTTTAAAACTTCTACGTGCTTTCTTGAATAACGTGTCTTGACGGCTTTACTTTACTTACTCAACATGCGCTGTTTGTTCTATCCGACCAATGAAGTTGCTAGTTTTTGATTCTAAACAGAGGTTGCCATAGCATTCTCTGTAGTTCTTTCATCAGTATTTCTCTCATATTTTTTTACTCTTATAAGCTCGTGACATCCGAATATAATCCCGATTGGAAGCGGTATAAGTGGTATAACGCAAAGAACGATTGCAACATAATAAGCCCAAGCCGGATAATCGGATTTCACTTGTTGACCCTATAACAAAAATTATTTTTTAGGGATATTCAAGTCAGCAGTGTAAATACGGCCTTAGGTATTTTTAGAAATATCCTCTCGTATTTTTTTTTGCGTGCCCAAAGAATATCGGTATTATTGTACAATGCCGGCATTTACACCAGCGAAAATCTTCCATCCTGGTCGAATTTAGTTCATTCTCCTTACTTTCATCTGAACTTGTGCCAGATACAACAATTTTTAACGAATTCATCTCATCAGCTCTGGCTCTCAAACAACCACAAAGTAAACCATTAGTATCAATATCACTTTCATTTGAACTTTCAACAAGATTCTCAAAAATGCGAGTATATATTTCCCCAAAGTTGAAAACATTTTACCAATTATTGTGCGTGTAAAATTTAATGAAGTAACGCTATTGTGATTTCTGTCGTAAATGCGGCTTCGATACTTGAAAGTAACGATCGACAGAAATGGATATTGTCATCAACCAAGAGAGTAATGGAGGAACATAGCTAAGTGGTTTCGTCACCGCTTCCAGTACACAATATAGTGCAAACTCTTGGTAAAAGTGTATGAATTCGATTACCAGACAAGGATTTGAAAGTATCCCAACATTAATATCAATAATACTTAACCAGATGAAATATCTATTAACTCCTTTTCTTTGCTGTTTTCGTAGTTTATGTATCAACACAGAATTCAATATTATGATCAGCAGCGTTTCTGTAGCACAAAAAAAGGTATACACTTGTGCCGCAACTGGTAGTTGATGAGGAAAACTTTTGTTTTCTTCCCAGCAGTTTTTTCTTCTACCATTGTACTTTGGAATGATCCTCGAACCCCTTGAGATATTCATTGTATTGCAACATTTGTGAACTATATGTCATTTTGTCATCTTGTTCATAGAATTTAACGAAAATGCAAGCAGTTGATATAATCGAAAATTCAAACGAGATTGATTTTGATACTGATAGTTTGCTTTTAGTGGTTAAGTGGTGAGAGTATTAATAGCTCTTAAAAATACTTTTTGCTACGACGTCAGATAAGTATAATATTTTCAATCATTTACAGGATCTTTCTCATTTGATGTCAATGTTAACTTGTATATTAAAATTTCTTTTGTTAGATGCCTATCCCAAAAAGATGCGAGATTTATAACTTCACCAAAAAATCACATAACGTGAAGAAATGTGATGATTTATGGGTTCAATTTATCATATTTATCATTTGTCAAGTAGCTATATTGGGACAAAGACAAACTGTCTGAACATCACTCATAAAGACAACAAATATTCCTTTATGTTACAAACGAGTCCTTCTAAAACAATATTTTCACGGAAGAAATATTTTTCTCTCAAAAAGCAAATCGCTGCTGACATTATTTTTCTCGATCAGATTTTTTACTGTCCTACTAAATGCTTCTAAGTCCTTGTCAATTTTGAACTTCTCCATAAGATTATAATATCGTTGACAGAGGAGTTAATGTTGAGCCATAGTGTTGAATAGAAAACAACAATCCGTTGTTTAATTCAATAAAGTAACGATATTGGGATTTTTGTCGTAAATGTGTCTTCGATACTGCAAGAAACCGATCGATAGAAATGAATATTGTCATCAACCGAGAGAGTAACGCAAGAACATAGCTAAAGTGGTTTCGTCACTGCTTCCAGACACAATATGATGGAAACTTTTGGTAAACGTGAGTTTGACGTGAGTGAATTCGATTGTTAACCTGTATGTTTGTAAGATGTTTTTTGTTAGATGCGCATCCTAAAAAGATGCGACACTTACAAACTCAAATATTTATTATTAACTATTTGATAACTCTCTTCGTTCATAAGAAACCAAGGAAAAAACTTGAAAGATTAGGAAACCTAAGCCAAGACCTACACCAGTCTCTTGACCACTGAGGCCTTTGGTTTTGCTCCTCGTAAAAACAATGACATGTTATGACGATAACTAAAACAGTATGAATATTGATAGAAGGATCTTACAATGTGTTTATTCCAGGTGTCGAATGTTGGTTTTTCCTTGATGTTTGTATAAAGTTGGATGGCCAAAACACCAGCAAGGAGTATTGGAGAAATGACGTACCAGCAAACAAGAAAAAAAATGTAAACCGACTGCTTGCAAGTCTTCTCAATATCTTTGGCAAACCTGAAGATAATAATTTTTACTAAAGTAAATCTTTTTTGTTGATTTGAAGGAATTGGTTTTATTTTACAGTTTTTCAGGTTATGTTGCCATTATATCGGATAGCTTTTTGATACAATCCCCTTTACTGTGATGTCCAATGACACACATACCCGTTTGTTTTTATAAGCAACCAAGCTTTGACGTTAGTAAATGTTGTTTAAAAAATGACCATTTTTTAGTAGTACTGTTGCTTAATTTGTGCTAGTGTTGGATCATTTAAAAACTTCACGTTGCTAATTTATCTAAGGTCCTTGCAGTACTGTTACTTAACGTTTTAAGTTACGTTTTAAGTTACTGTAGATGAAAAGTTACTGAAGTGTTGCTCATAAACTTGTAGTAAACAACATGTATTATTGATCCATTGCGGTACAGTGTCATTTTCAACTGTGGATCATACGCACTCTGATGCGTCAATTGGTTGGGAACTAGTGGAAACAGAAACACTCTCCAATGGTTTTTGGGATCACTCTGATAGCTATCCGGTACAGTGGCAATAAGAGCTCAGTTAATTTATAACTGTTAAAGGTTTTTAAAATCTCAGGAAGCGTAAGTGAAGCATGAGAAAAGACAAATTTCAAAAATTCTAAGGGTCTTTAAAAGGAAAATAGTATTTATCAATTGCTCTGTTACGGCCAGTTTCAAGTGCATACGCTGTGGCCACGCGACTGAGCGAACGGCTTTTTCGTTCGCTTAGTAGTTTGAATAATTTGGACTACTAGGCAAATGAGATTGCGTCGGCCAATCAAAAATCAACTTTCGTTAGTTTTTGGAAACACAAACAGAAAAAAATAAAACAAAGAAAGACCATTAACTACCATACGATACACATAATGATAATGAAAAGAATTCATAATAACTAAAATATCTAACCTTCTTGCGCCATATACCCAGGCTATGACAACTATTTCACAAAACCCAATGATGAGGATCGGATAATTACTCCCGTAAACTACGAACAATTCTGTCACATATGAACCAGCACTTGTAAGCATACTGATACCAATCAACATCAAAGGCAAACAAATCAAAACTAAATGGAATAAACACGAGAAACTTAACAAGAAAATCATGCAAATCGTATGAACTTCCTTCTGTAAGATTTTTCGAGTGACAATAAGGCTTTATGTGGAGAGTAACATAACGGGACTGACACGGTTGGTTTTTATAAATAGCCTGCAAAGTTTAATTGAATCCCTGAGATGTTTTCACTTTTTAAGCTTGTATAAAGTGCCACCAGTGCAAACGATTTCAAAAAGAAAACTCATTTTCTAACAGGCATAAAAAAGTTGCAGTGAAGTAGCTTGTACGTCAATAATCGGAAGACAACATTCCATAATTAAAATTTTATTTTAACGTTAAACCTACTCTGTGAGTATCATTCGGATAACTACAAGCGATATGAGTTTATATGTGAAATGAATTATTAGTTAGTTCATATTATTTTGAAGAAATTAAAATTCTTACCCAGTGGAAGAACTGCAAAAGATTCTTGAAAAGATTTGTTTAATTTTTCACGAACCAAGTTGACAGTTACTTCAATCATACCAAACATACTATCGATACCAAGTGCGACAAGTAACAAGAAAAACAATACAGAAAAAAATGGTGAACCAGGTAGTTTGATAATGGATTCTGAAAATCCGATGAACGCCAAACCAGATCCAGCTGTGGTCTAATGGTTAAAAAAACAAAAACAAAAACAAATATGAACGTCTGATATAAAAGTCTAAAAAACTTCCTCGAATTTAAATGCCGTGTTTCGGTAGTTCCTATAATACGGTTGACTTTATACGCTGTTTTACTCATTGACTTTAGGACACCCGTGGTAGAGCAAAGTATTTAAAATACCCGTGGTTTCTCCTCTTCCTCCTCCTACTACTACTCCAAGCTATGAACGATTTCGTGCAGCGTTTACATGACATCGTTGCCGAATTGGCAAATTCGGACTTCCAGTTGTCCGATTTTAATGAAATTTTGCACAGAGCACAATTGAAAGGTGCTGATTTCGAATTTGACAATGATTTTTCCAGGTTTGACTAAAATTGGGCAATTTAGGCCAAATTTGGACCAAAGTTTGAAAGTTCTTCAGTTTTCATGAAATTTTGCACGGATCACATTTGAAAGGTGCTGATTTCAAATTTGGCAGTCATTTTGTCAAATTTAACCAAAATTTGGCAATTCGCCAATGTTGTATTTTTGAGACTAGATGTGTATCATTGTGTTATGTCCTGAAGTCTTCAAGCCAAGCGGCTTCTTGTTTATATTATATTCGTCATTATGAATTTTGGATTTGGTGGATCAAAATTATTTGATTTTAGCCCATGCATTTATCGACTTGTTTCTTGCCTGATTTATTTTTGAGTTATGCAAGATTGAAAAACAGAACTTTGGGAACTTTGGATATTTCAGACAGAAATTTTAATTTCACCTCGTCTATAAAGTACGCAGCAGTACATGTGGAATTATCAAAAGTGGCGTTATGGACCCCATGGTGGTGAGATGCACCGCGATTCAAACATTCCTCCACTTGTCGCGTGGCCCTACAAAACAATGTTTTAAGATATAGATGGCTTCTTTTAGCTATAAACCATGAGTCACGTGAACAAACTTATTTATTTATTTTTCACACAAACAGATTTATTATTTTACTTACCGAAAACCAAGAATTTGAAAAATGACGAGGGCACCGAGAAGGGACGTCAGTAGATCAGCACCAGCGATAAAGAGTGTGTCAAACAAGATACTTTGTGTTTCCACGCAAAAGCTCGAGTAGGTGATCCACACACCAAACGATATACCGAGAGAAAACAGAACTTGTGTGGCTGCGTTATACCAGACCCCAATACTAGATAGCTGATGCCACTAAACACGAAAAAACATGTCGGCGAAGTCAAAAGTAACTCAAACCCCCCATCGTCGGTTATCTCTTCAATACGTCATGTCGCTACAATAGTTTAAGGAGGAAATGTCTTAATAGAATGAGGAAGGATTTTCAAAAAGAAAATTGATAAATTGATCACTGATATCCTGGCCTTAAAACAATTACCCATATAGCATTGCATTATGGTTTGGCATAATAGATGATTGACAGCAGATGACTAGCACTAAGATAACAAAGTCAGGGACTGCTTGTGTATGCTGTCAGATGACTATCCCATCCTGTCTAAATTTCATTTGATTTTCATTTTATAGTGGTGAGTTGCATAGTCACTCAATTCATTCTGCTTCAGACCAGAATAAATTAAATGAATCAGAGGGAAAATCCAAAAACTTCTCTTATTGAAATCATCCGTTTATTTGATTTAGTTATCCAAATAATCAATTTATCTACCATTTTGATCTTGTCATGTAAATGAGATCGACGAGTAGGTTAGGTATTAACAAACAACTTCCAACTTTTTATCCAAACTTAAGAGTATTTTTTACCTGAGGTGTAATGAAATGTTTCAATCCGTGTTCAGACGCACCTTCCAAGAAGGCTCCCCTTAATAACAGTATCACCAATGCAATGTACGGGAAGATGGCCGTGAAATATACAACCTGAAAGATACCACAAGTATGACTTATGAAATTCTGAAGCTACCCAGAGGAAGGACAAAATACTCAAGTAACTGCAATGAAGAACATTTTTATTGAAATAGTGTAGATATTTCTATAGAAATGCACTCCTTTGCAGCGCTTTTTCAACAAATTTGCTAATTGGGATCGAACAAGAAAGCTTGTTTTGACAGGAGAAAAACGGTTACTTTGCCAGTCGATTCAATTCCTTTAAAAAGCGACACGAACAGTGTTATCCAAATAAAAGCAAATATGAGCAGCAGGTTTGTGTGAACATGCCATCCCTCGTTAATAGAAGGTGCTATATCCAAAGTACGACGATACCAGTGATATTCTACTGAATCAGATACGCTGCATTCTAGGTTAAAGCGACTTGTATTACCCACAGTTTCCCTGTAAACAACAAAGCAAAAGAAACGTGTCGATATTTTGAATTTTATTCATTCAGAAACGACATAATATCATAATATCGGAAGATATTACTAAACACGACTTACTTTGGACAGTATGACCACGGAAGAGGATATTGAAATGAATTTACAAAGTATGAAAAACACCATGTGATCACCACCACATAATACGTGCTGACAACAAAGGAAACTATAACACTAGCAAGACCAAGGCCTGCTGCAAAGATTGATATCTTTTCCCATGAAGACATCAATGAACTTCTCATTAAACGTCCAACAGCAAGCTCCAAGAACAGTAATGGAATACCAACAAGGGCGAACATCACTGCATAAGCGATCAAGAACGCACCTACAATATAAAAAACAGTCATTTCATCATCTTCCCACAATTAAAAAAAAGACTTATTCTTATTTAGAATTTCTGTTCATCTCCTTAGATTGATCACATCAATAGCGAGTGTGTGTCACACTTTTATTTTAGACAGTGATAAATTTTGTTGAATTTTACGGTCAAAATCTTCTTAATCGTGGTTATATTTTTCGTTAGGCCATCGATTTTTTACGATTATAATATAGTAGCAGGTGCCGTGACGTCAGTTTTTTTTTATCGCCACAGGGGGAACCATTGCATTGCATTCCACGTTTTCGAAGTTGAACTTGGTAAACTTTTTTAACCGGGTTACTAAGTTTTAACAACAAACAAAACTGAAATATAATTTTTCAGTGATATCCGCACACAATGTACCTTTCCAATTGCAGCGCAAAGTTATCGGACATTAACATTGGTTTTAGTGTGATTGCAAGGGGTCGCTAGCTTAGTGGTTAGAGCAATCGCCCGGCAAGCGAGAGGTCGTGGGTTCGAGTCCCACTCGATCCGATAACTTTGCGCTGCAATTGGAAAGGTACATTGTGTGCGGATATCATTGAAATATAATTGTTAACTATTGTTTTAACTGTTCTTTGAAATTAGCAGAGATATGTATCTATCTCTGAAATTAGTGTTCCCGAGTCTAAGCGATCTTAAAAGTCTTAATTAAATGTCCGCAAAGAAGAACATCGAATTGACGGAATTTCAATAGACCGTACCTCCACCATTTTCTTTAACTAGCCAAGGAAATCTCCAAAAATTCCCAAGTCCAACAACATAGCCAATACAACTTAAATGATACTGCCTTCGGTTCACCCATCGTGGTATTTGGATTTCAACTTGTGCAGGCGTCATAAGTGAATCTGAAGAAATGATAGAGAGCACTCAAGGACGGTATCTGGACAGTACATTCCTAACAGACATTTCTCCGACTGGAAAATTATCCGACGACCAACAATAGGATGACGGTTGGGGTTAGGGTTTGGCTTAGTCTAAAGGTTGTTGGTTAGGGTGACGGTTACGGTTAAGGTTGGTGGTGAAGGTTTGTGGTTAGGGTTAGGGTTAGTGTTAGGGTTAGGGTTGTAGGTTGTCCGGTTGGGATATTGTCTTGGAATCCTCATGGACTGATACAAATTGAATAAGACGTTTAACATAGCAGGAAACCAGTATGAGCATCTAACTTCACTCGAGCTTTATGAATTATAACATGTACATGCTGGCTGGTATTTTGAAAAGATAAACTGATTCTCAGATTGTAAAAGCTTAAACTTATTATGTATTTTTAGTTAATTCTAATATGCAAAATTAGTATAACTAACCATCACACACAGCTTGAGGTATTTTATACAGTCGAACTTTCGCCTTGTCTAATGTTAATCAATTGACCTGCGATTAGACATTTTCGATAGACCTTTTCATGAATTACGTCATTACAAGCATCGCCTCGATTTCAAGTTTAAGAATAATTGCGTGCTTAACCTTACTAAAAGAATTTCGTGATAAATTTTTCCCTAAGGTGTCGTTTCTCTTTATAAACGGCTCAAACGTCATTAATATTTAGTTTGAAAACGAGGCGTTGCTTGTAGTGACGTAATTCATGAAAAGGTCTATACTTTTACTTAAGAATGGAAGGGTTTTCATAAGTACAGGTCATTTGACTTACATTAGACAAGGCAAAAGTTCTACCGTATAAACTACAATTCCCTTACAGATCGTACTAATTGCTAAAACGTGAAACATAGGGGTATTATAGGAAAATTTCAAGAAAACGGTAGTAGGGAGAGAAAAACAAACGAAGCGGCTTTAACAACCGTCAAGCCGACGAGAAGGAAATACTGTAAAAAAAACAAAAAAACTCACGTTGCAAATCGATGCGAGAATGGGGGATGGGATTATGTGCAATATAAAGCATTTACCTCTAATCTGAAGGGTAGCTAAACAAATGCATTATTCAATTAACTAACGTAAAATACATGTAAGTATTTATCATTTCAAAAATCTGTGAGCTTTTTCATTCAAAACGTGCAGAGGCTTTTGTGTTGTAAGAAAGCATAAACGTTTGTCAGCTTTATTGTTTCAAATAATCATTGTTATCACAATTCTCTTATTTCTTGTAGAAAAAACAATAGACATCAAAGATGGATAAAATTCTAAGAGCCTAGTTATATGGGTAGGTTGACTCGTATCTGTCCCATCTTACCTCGTTCACCTTAATAACTTTCAAAAATTAATAACATATTATTTCTCTAATGCGTAACCGGACTGTTGTAAAATTTAAAGGTCTAGAACGGCACCTATTAGAGAGGGGGCGCTAATTGGAGAGGGAAGCTTATACAAAAATGTAGAAAATGGTTATGTCAGCTGTCAAAGCGATTATGTTAACTGCAGCCTAGTGTAATAACTTAGTGCAACAATTTCAAAAATTATGCTGTGGCTATGCTAGTACTGCATCATTTAAAAATTTCATGTTTAATTTGAGAAGATTTACTAGTTTTTCTTACAAACTTGTTGCTTATGAGAAAACGTGTAACTATTTGAAATTTTTTCCCTGATACGATCATTACCGTATTTACTTGAGTGAGCGCCCGGGTACTCATTTAATTCTTGGTTCGCAAAGGGGCCCTAAGTCGATTGAGGCGGTCTTTCGAGGGAGGCGCTCATATAAAAAAGTCAAGTACACAACAAAATATAACTGTCTTTGCAACAAATAACCGTTAGGATAGTACGTCTAACAATAAAAGTGATCAGTGGGGGAGCTCGTTCGAGTGAATACATTAGTTTCATACCATCAATAAACCCGATTTTAATAAAAGAAAATTTTAAAATTTTTATCACTTTTAACCGATGGATTTTTCACCGATGAAAAATCCAATAAATATACGAAACGTATTGTATTTATCGGTATTGCCAATCTTTGCAAAACGCAGCGAGGAAATTCGTCCAATTCACTGCGATGAAGAGCATATTTATTGAAATACAGTGGAACCTCTAATAGCGGCCACTTTGGGGGATCCAGCTTAGTGGCCGTTGCATTAGAGGTGACCGATGTATGGAGGTTTTATATGAATATACTTTTTTTATCAAAAAGGCTGGTCAGGATGGGAGGGGCATGAAGAATGATTCATGATCAAAATAAACACAACATTACTGAGCCTAAGTGCTTAAGGTCGTAGTGTGACAAGATTCAAAGCACTTACTAAGTCAACATCACCTAATGTTTCACAAAAGTTGTTCAATACATCTACAATAGATAAGGCTGCTTGACTTGACTTTATTTTTGTAAATAATTATTGTAAGTAAAGTAACAATTTTTTTATTTTTCCATTCATTTGCTTGCATAAAGATTTTTTTTGACCGTTAATAGAGGTAAAATTAGACATTGGGACAATAGAAAGTGGCCGTTTGGCCGTTGATTGGAGGTGACCGATGTATGGAGGTTTTTTTATAAGAGTTTAACAATAAATTTGGCAGGGACTTTCTTTTCTGGCCGCTTATCAGGAGGTGACCGATGTATGGAGGTGACCATTTATAGAGGTTTCACTGTAGTGTGTATATTCCACAGAAGTACACTCCTTCGCAGTGATTTTCAACAAATTTCGTACTGGGTGAGCATGCGCTATCGTGATCATAACAGTTCCTTAACCATTTATTATGATTATAACACAAATTGGAAGATCACCTAGATGTTTAAACCGGAAAAATGATACAGAAATTGAATTGCCTTACAAACTATGCGGAATTATAGTTGTTGCTTTGACCGATCACCCGGTTCATTGAACATTTACAATTTTCCAAGCAGAAAAACTTTTGTTCTAAAATCCATTTGAAGTAGAGTAGGTTAAGTTTCACAAATAGCTGTAACAAACTGCAAGTGAACATGGGAAGGATTTTCATGTTTTCATGTTTTATTCTGGTAATGGTTGTTTTTTGTTCACCAAGCAGTCAAAAGAGCATCAATACTGACAAGGAACTTGATGACAAAAAGATTGATGGAGATTTTGAAAAAATGGTTGCGCACTCACATAAGGGATTACCAGCAAAGTGCAAAGAAGAAAAACAGAAAGTTTTGAGACACTTTACCTTTGGTGGGCGAAAGTACTACTACTATAAATGGCAATCGGTTGTTAAATGCCGTGTTTAACAATTTCCGAATTAAAAATCCTATAATGTCGTCAATCGTTGACACATGTATCTTTTACTGAATAAAGAATCATAATGAACATAACTGCATGTTTTCTTAATTAATAAGCACCTAACATAATTCCCCACAGATAAAGTATCTTTCTATAGTTATCTTCTTCAATATAGAGATAAGCTAAAGTAGTGTTGTTATACTTGTAGTACTGTTTCGGCGTTACTATGTTAATGACAGCTGAGGAAATTAATGCTATTACAATTCAAAACACCAGAGACTTCGCTGTGAATCATACTTAATCAGGCAAGTCAGCTAATGATAGATACCCAAAGAAGTCTAACCATGATGTATGATTAATTTCCTCGAAATAGTATTGCAATCTCAATCCCATTGCGATAACAACACAAATTCCTCCATTACATATAATTGACTCCTTTTCTTTCTTGATCTGGGGTGATTTCTGAGCAAGAATACTTGGCAGGTCAAACTCTGTTAGTAAAACATCTTACTTCACTATCAAAATGATTCCTCAGAGAACCAGTGAACAGAAAATGTTGTAAAGTATAAAATGGACTTAAATTATCTTTCGAGATGCTTGAGCAAGTTAGTAGTCAATGACTTGATCAATAATATTGGTTTTGCAGATGTGCGATTATTATTATGACAACTTACATGACGAATTACCAAAAAAATAGTCGCAGCAAGATTGACATGCGAAACAGACGCTAGAAGCAAGCTTGAAGATGGAGCCTATCACAAGTTTCCCAATTGGCAATGTTTTTATTTTATTCTTAGGTTTTTTTTTGTTTTTTTTTAAATGAGTTGCTCCCTGCAAGGCCGAAGCCACTACTAGGCAGAAAGCTACAAGATGAGAAAAGGAAAAACAGTTATAAAGACAGATGAGAGGGATGAGAAAAGGAAGAAGAGTTATAAAGACAGAGCAAGGTGGCGGTTAACCTTGGATTTAAAAGATTGCAGATCATACTCAGCAGGAAAACAACTATGAGGGAGAAAAACAACTATGAGGGAGGTTAATCGAACATATAAGTTTGATTCTTGATAAATTTGTTGCATGCACGATTTCGAACATACTCAAAACACATACGTGTAAGCTATCTATTATTGACTTTTGATGATCAAATTTAAAGAATTAGTAAATTAAACAGATTGCATAATGTTGTATTTGGTAAAAAAAGACTGAAGTATGAAATGAAACAAGAGACTCACAACAGCACCGCTTGCGTTTGATGACAAGATTGATAGATCGACAGATAAAACTTCAAACTAAATAGAAACACTTGAAAATATTTTAATTTAACTCAAATAACAATGTAGCTATAACATACAATATTTCTTTTAATTTCGCCTTTACAATTGAATTAAAATCACTACAAAGGATAACTTATTTGCAATTCCACAAGGAATAACTCTGACAATAATTGAAATAAAATGTAAGTTATTCATTTGAAGTTTAATTATTATCTATCAAAGAAAGTTACTAAAGAATTCACCAAGACTGTGAAATGTGATGGTGGTCGTAAGTATTCTCCGCGTGAATAACGGAAAAGGGGCAGATACAACTTTTATATGAATTTCCATTTTTTCCCATAAGTTTTTGTCTCGCTTAAATTTTTTTCTCCCATATATTTTTATTATTGCTCTAACTTCCATCGAGCGCTCTTCGTATTAATACAGTGTGTTTTTTTTTTCAATGAGTATACCGAATTTCAAAATAATTTTACATCAATACAAAGCCCTGTTCAACATCTTTCTACTTGTATACTCTTGTTAAAAATGAAAAAATTGGTTTTTGAAAAAAATAAGGAAAATGTTTTGGAAACATGTCATTAAATTCTTGATGGTTGATTAAGAGAAAGTTCAGTTACATTGTTCATATTGTTGTAAAGATTTGTAACCGAAATTCATGTTGGACGATTACGACGATTGCACGGATATTTAAGCGTCGTTATCGCCAGGTCTGAATCAGGTCTGAACACTCCAGCTATGAGCTATACTTATAGCTTAACTTTGTTTCGGTGATTCACATTTTGTTTTGGTGTGTATTTGATGACAGGGTTTGCAATGATGAAAATGGGGTTGTACACATTTCCATCTAATAATACAAATACTTTAAGGCCTCCAAAATGATATTTTTAGGAATGATAGAACTCCTTGGCCAGTCAATCATCAAATTAGAATTACAAAGCATAATTATGATGTAATAAGATATGTAGACACAGTATTTTTTTTGATGTGTATAACTTCCGAGCAAGTAAAAATCATAACTTCATTCTTCCATCAATCGATTCATAGTGGAAGCCCTTACTCGCCAGAAAAGCGTAACTAATCATACCTAAAATTATTGCAATGAGAAATGTTGACTACTATACTTTATTACATCATAAACATGCACTGCATAATAAAATATCTTACACAAAGAATACAATGCAATACAAAGAATTGTGAAATACTGTAACGAGACTTTTTCGACTAATGATAAGATATGTACATTTTGGACACCGGAATCCCCAGTGGCGGATCTAGAGGTATGTCGAAATTTGTGTAGGAAAGCATTAACATAATTTGTGAATTCAATTTATATTACCAATGGGATTATTTGAACACTTTTCTTTTATGGTTAGATTGCTAACACTCTCCTACACAAATTTCGACATACCTCTAGATCCGCCACTGATCCCTTTACATATAAAAAAATATATAAAATATATATATACATAAATATATGTAAACGTTGGCTATTTTTTGTTTTGAATTAAAGTTTGAAACGCAAATTTCTAATGGATTTTTCGCTTTAATTTTTTTTTTGAAAAAGTTTTTTTTTTCTTTTGGCTCTTACATAATTTCTTTAACAAATATTACTTTGATTATAAAATACGTATTCATGTTTCAGTTCACACATTTCTTTTGTTTGTAGCAAATACTTTCCGATATTACTTGTTAAGCCTTATTTACACTTTTTGAAAGGTATATTAGCATCAGTGTGACATAGGCCTAAGCGATAACAAAAAGTAACAAAGTTTTGTTTGTTTTTGTTTCCGTTGTATAGGCTTGCAATGTATAGGTTGCTGTGTGTACAAATTGGAATGAGCGCGGGGGCATTTTTAGCTAAAGCTACATGCTAGTATATGTTGTGTATTTCTGATTTAGAAACAGAAGGAACGAAACATAATGATCTATTATCATATCTTTAAATTTCACTTTGATATCGTATTGAGGGGACGTGATATTCCTGGTGTTGAGTTATGTGCAGGTTCAGCTGTAACGACATTGTTGTCTGTTGAAACTTCCATTTGTATGTCTTGTTCAACTCCATGAAATTGATTTCTGGCCTAAACACCCAGAAAGATCCATTTTAAGTTGATTCAGGGGCTGGTAATGACAACTTGTCGGTCCTCCATATAGCACATGGGTCATATAAGTTCATTTTTGGCTTCAAATGTTTGGGTGGTTTGCTACTAAATTTGGTCTTGGCTATCAACACATCTACTGGGGCAGCCTTACATGCCGAATACATTCTAAGATGATAATCTTGAAGTACAATAAGCAGATGTCATCTCCCTCAAGCTTTATGGTTATAATTTTCCATTGCAAGCAATACGCCACTGGTACGGTTACAATGTTAAAAACCACCAAGTCCAGTATATGGACGCTTCACAACCCTTACAAAGCTACTTGATGAAGACAGTCATGTGTTTTGCCTAGTTATGACTGATTTTGCTTGAATTAACAGCCTTTTAATGCGCATGCGCATATTCCAGGCTTATTACACAGCTACCTGATTGCACTGGAAAAGTTACTTGGCGAAGACCTTAATGTGTTTTTCCTAATTATGGCTCATTTAGTTCATACTAGCGTCTGTTTTACTGCACATGCGCGATTTTGGGTTTTTCATGTAGCCAACTGGTGAAGACCTTTGTGTCTTTTGCCTAATTATGACTCATTTCAATCTTCAAGGCGTTTTACTACATTTGTCGTAGGTTTACTACATTTGTCGGAGTTACTACATTTGTTGTCGATTTTTCCTATACACGTTTTTTTTAATAAGCAACCAAGGTCAGACCTTAGTTGTAATGTTGCTTAAAAAATGACCATTTTTTAGTAGTAATGTTGCTTAAGTTGTTGCTATTGAAAAAATATGTATTTCCAGTCTTGAATACCTTTGTGTAAGCTTAAGTATTTTAGTACAAAGTCGAGGACATAGTACTGCAACCTAGTGTAACCACCTAGTGTGGCAATTTTAAGAAATGTGCTGTAGCTATGCTAGTGCTGCATCATCTCAAAATTTCATGTTGCTAATTTATGTAAGTAAGATTCTTGTAGTACTGTTGCTTAACTTTTGAGAAAATTTACTAGTGTTGCTTATAAACGTGTTGCTTATAAAAAAAACGTGTATTTATCGGAGTTATTACATTTGTCGTAGAAAATTTACTACATTTGTCGGAGTTGCTACATTTGTCGGTGTAACAACATACATATGAGAACATAGTTAATTCTCTTTTAACTATGATGAGAATTAAAGTTGGTGGGAATTAAATTTGACGAAATTGGTGAATTTAATTAAGTAAAAGTCGCCAAATTTTCTTGTCCTGTTAACTTAAAAGTGAATGAATCAGAGAGATTCCTTTACGTCAATATATTCGATATGCGTTTGATTTCAACAAGTCTAGCTGAAGTTCTGGAGCAAACACGTTCATCTGGACTAACAACAAGTCAAGGAAGACTTGTGTTTTGTAGCCTGCCTTTTTAACATCTGTACACGTCATAAAATACAGGAAATAAAACTCAGGTATCTCTGTAGATAACTGACAAACGTCAAAAAGTCACTATGATGAAGAGTATCTTTCATTGCAATTTTAGAGGAACAATACTTGGTCGTTATTATTCGTCAATGACTTTCATGAAGATGTAACTCGGTGTGCTGTTATTCAGTATGCAGATGACACCCTCATGTTGTATTCTCACAGCAATCTGCAAACGATTATAAATCCAATGAATGCTGATCTACATAACATATCGAAATACTGTAGTGAGGTGGATATACGTCAAAAACCACCAAGATACTTCAAATTGTGAAAGAAACATGAAACTTGGTACAAACGTTTATCATCATATTTTGAAAGATTTTTTTTAACAGAGACACGCCCAAAAGTCACGTGATAACTGACGTCAGCCTTTTTTTCCATGGGAAACAAAATGTCACCAAATTGTAAAGTGTGATACACCGTTAGAAAGATAATTTCACACTGATTCTAAAACACATTATGGTTATGGTATAAAAAATCAACTGTTCAGAAGATATGAGCGATCAAAGTATCTTTGATGACGTCATCAAAGTTTGCTTGAAAATTATCCAGCGGGCAAAATCGTCAAAAAGTCACTGCGATGAAGAGCATTTTTATTGAAGTAGTGTGTATATTTCTATAGAAATGTACTCCCTTGCAGAGATTTTTCAGCAAATTTGCCCACTGGGTATTTTTTCAAAATAGGTAATGTTATTTATCATTTGAAAGATAATTCTTCCCTGTTTTCAAAATAGAATTACACTGTTACTTGAAAATTGACTCAACAAAAGATATTACCAATTATGTCAAGGTATTCAGTTTACCATTAAATTTTAATTTATCCTAACTTTCTCCAATATTTATGTATCTTCTTTCGAACGAACGAACGAATCTTTCAATGAATCGAATTTTGCGCTTGAAAATAGTATTTTAGTAAATTATCTTGAGATATTCACAGTCTCACGTAAGCGTTCGAAAAGAGATGCTGTTAAGGCCGGTTTTCAGTTCATTCGCTGTGGTTGCACGAATGAGCGATCTGATTTTTGATTGGCTGACGCAATCTCATTCATCTGGTAGTTCAAATCATTTCAATACTGAGCGAATGAAAAAGCTGTTCGCTCAGTCGCGCGACCGCAGCGATTGAACTGAAAACCGGCCAAACTTCAAATGTTTTGTTATGGATTTGAATCTTGTAAAGGCAAGGTGAAGTCTCTTTTGCGAAAAAGAAGGTAAGAAGAACTCGATAGTTTTCACCAGTGCTTAACTTGACACTTGATCAAGCGCATTGCTTTAGAATTGGAGGATCATAAAGTCTTGTCAAAGTTTGTTAAAGAAGATATGGTATCCAGCGAGTTGAAGTAACACTTTAAATGTCTAACAAAATTTTATAACCGTCACCGATCAATGAGCCAAAAGAAAATTGATAACGTTGAACAAGGATTAATGAAAACTCTATCTTTTGTTATTGGTTCAAACTGGTTGTATTTGAGTCACTCCTTTTCTCTTTTATCAAAAGTTTGAGAGATGCAGATTTTAAATCATTTTTAAATTGTTTGAAATGCATCACACGATGGATGTGTGCAATGGACCACATCTATATTCTCGGTGGTTGCCAGTATTGATTTAGAGATCTTGAAGAGATATTTTAACTCGTGAAGCTTTTGAGGGTTACTTTACAATCAAAAAAAGTAATCACGTTTTCTCTAACATCGCCATCGACCAGGCCCACGAACAAAATAACAAAATGATCAAGATCCACGGTGGTGGATGACCCTGATTCTTTACTGAGGCGGGCTGCGAGTGTATCAATAATATCTGAGCTCTGTCAGGAGGATGAACCAAAATCGTCAACTGATAAATTGTCCCATCATGAAGACACCAAATCCTTCGAAATTAGATTCTGAAAAGATTTTGATTTCCTTTTTCATGTTTTCAATGATTTAACAAATCTATTCAAAGAGCAAGAGAAGAACCTCGTTCAATTAGTACCAAAGATGGTTGTAAATACAGAAGCATCAAAATCTGTCCATATCGCTCACAAAATTGGGAAGGAGCAGTTCACGCATTTGTTGAATAATCCCATTTTTAGTCAAGAAGAATCGTTTTATGATTTTTGAAGAAAAACAGATTTTAGATTTTCAAGCAGCCAAGTTCTTCTGTACCAGCAAAATCAAAGCAGAAAATTTAAAGTTTGACTCTTGATAGGAAACTTTATTCTCCTTTGTTCATCGCCTGTCAGTCAAGAAAAGGTGATCTTGAGAACCTTTTGTTTTTTTCATGTTTGAATGACTTATCCTATATAGAAAAGGTCTATTTTTACAGAATCAGTACTAACAAAACTTATTTTATTAAAAACTAAAACTTTTGTGACAGTTTGCTGTTAAATCCTAGTTTTTATCATACCCACTTGAGTGTTTATACATCTACATTAAAAGAGTTTGACATCCGAGCTTGATGTGTTTTTAAATCAGCGTTAAATTATCTTTTTAAGAGTACATGCCACTTTGGATGTTGCAAACATTTTCCTCTAGTTATGATGGCGAAATCATAGACATTTGAACCGCTTGTACCTCCTGAACAATAACTTTTCATACTGTGGCCTTAATGAGTTTTGAAATCGGCATTAAATTGCCTTTCTAACAACATGAAACACTTTGGAATTTCCAAACATCAAAATTTTTCCTTATTTGAGGACGTCATCAAAGACACTTTGATCGCTCGTATCTTCTGAACGGTTGATTTTTTATACCATCACCATAATGTGTTTTGGAATCAGTGTGAAATTATCTTTCTAACGGTGTATCACACTTTACAATTTGGTGACATTTTGTTTCCCATGAAAAAAAGGCTGACGTCAGCGAAAACGTGACTTTTGGGCGTGTCTCTGTTAAAAAAATCTTTCAAAATATGATGATAGACGTTTGTACCAAGTTTCATGTTTCTTTCACAATTTGAAGTATTTTTCGTATATCCACCTCACTACTGTTATGAGAACAAATTACTTGTCAATCAAAAGAAAGGGAAGACAGAGTCGACGCTCCTGGGTACTGCAAAAAGAATTGCAAAGACTGGTGATTTATTTTTATTTTATGTATTAGTTATTAATTTATTTTTATTATTTTATGTATTATTTATTTTTAGAATATGCAAGACACCAAAGATATGTAGTAGAGTATAATGACCCCTTAGAATATTTCCACCCCCCGTGGTTTACGCTTTATGTTTATGTTTAAACATCCTTTTTACCACTGAAAGGGACCGGTAGACATTCTGGTTTTCTCAGAATACAATGGTAAGGATTACAAAAGGCGTTATGTAAGCTGAATTATTCCTTAAAGCAAAGAATATGTCCGCTTTTTCAATCAGAAGGTGTTTATTAAAAAACTCAAAAACGTTCGCAAACGATTCGGTCCTTTCATATCGCTACCGTGTTGATGCCGTTCGGCTTCTTGTTAAACTTCATTTACTTAATTATATGGTACTTTGAATTTCTTACGTTCGGACCTGGGGCTCTGATCTGCTCAATCAGGTTACTGTTCGATATACGAAGGCCCTGGGTTTGAGGTAAGAAATTGACGACAAGTTTTAATTGACACTCATCTTGTTATTCACGTGAATTCGTCTTCTAAATTTCTTGTGGTTTGCGTTGAAAACTTTGTTGTGAGTATTCGTCGAACGTGTTTTTGCAGGAAGATGTAAATGACCGCATCGCATATAAAGCCACAAGCATACAGAAAAAGTAGAATGTTCGAATGAAGATTAGTACCAGTCTTAAGAATATAAAACAGAATCAGATTGGCTATATCAGGACACGTGACAAACATGAAGAATGTCAACACAATCAAAAATGGTGCAAAGAAATTCCGTCGGATAATTTTCTTGATCCTTGATGAGCCTCCGTCGTTTCTAGCTGACGTTTTTTTCATTTTGATGAAATGTTTGTAAATATACGCATACACTGCAGTGGCAATAATGATAAATGCTCCTTCGGTGATCGGTAAAATGTACATAAATAGGAAAATAGCTGTTTCGCAGTTATACCGCCATCTTAGTGTAACAAGAAAACATGAGCAAATGAGTCCGCTGCACCAGCAACCAGCAATTGATAACCATATGGTTTTCTTCGTTATGTACAGTGGATATTTTATGTTAAAACTAGCATGTAGCTTTAGCTAAAAAATGCCCCCGCGCTCAAGCATTCCAATGTGTACACACAGCAAGCTATACATTGCAAGCTATACAACGGAAACAAAAACAAATTTTTGTCCGAAAACTCAAAAAAATTCAGATGAATGTTTTTGCAAGTCTTTACACAGAAACAAATATATACATTTAAACTTTTGTTAACATTGTATAAACTAAACACAATAAAAACAAGAAGAATTGCGAGCATGATCATTTCGAAATGGGAGATCAGATTTGAAAACTCCTTGACGGATGGTCTTCACGGTTTTTCACTTACGTTGTAATTGAGTTAAACTTTCTTTAGGATAACTTTTTTTTTATTGATGCTAATATACCTTTCAAAGAGTGTAATTTGCTACAAACAAAAGAAATGTGTGAACTGAAACCATGGATACGTATTTTATAATCAAAACAAGATTTGTTAAAGAAATTCTGTAAGAGCCAAAAGAAAAAAAACAAACTTTTTAAAAAAAAAATCAAAGCAAAAAATCCATTAGAAATCTGCGTTTTAAACTTTGATTCAAAACAAAAAGTAGCCAATGTTTATAAAAAAAACAAGATGCCCTACCGGGCAGAAGGATTTCTGCAAGCTTTGCTGCTGAAAATGCCACAAAAATGCAACACTAGCACACTAGTCCTGCAAAACTAAGACAGTCACATCATTCAGCTCGAGAAGCATCAGCATTAAATAAACAAAAATATTAATGCGACTGACAATGTTCGTCAAGAAAGTCAGCCTACCATAACATAAAAAAGGGGCTTTTCTTTATGCTATCGCGGAGATCATTTATGAAGATCTGTTTTTTTGTACGAATAAGCTGAATGATTGTTACTGGATATTTGCCACCCACGTACTCCAAAAAAGTGCATCGACACAATACGAAACTTTAATTTAACCACATTAAATATAACGAATCCTATAAAAAGATTGTGTATACTGGCGGTAACCAACATATCGTTTGGGCAGCACAAACTAATATATAAAGTTTCTATATTGATCTCCTCAGAATGAAAAATATAAATATCACAATAATAATTACTTAGAAATTAAAGCTCATATCTAATCTAAAAGTTAAAAAAAATACGACATACGTAGGGAGAAAAGAGATAAGCTGTTATAGCCAGAATACATCCAAAAATTGCTACTAAATATAGTATAAATAGCTGTATAAAGTGCATATGTTGGTGATGTTGGGGAGGAGCTGAAAGGAAGCTAAGCTGAGCTTTAAAAATCCAAAAGCTTCTAAAAATTGACTTCAAACATGCATACACATACAAAATACACGAAGGTCTTTCATATTTAAAAAGGCTTGGAGCAAAAATAAAACAAGAAATACCTTTTCTTCCACACACCATGTATTGGCACTGTTTTCATATTTTAAACTTCAAGAAAACTTCTTTCAAAAAACAGAATAACCACACTGTAATTTAATTTTGTGAATATGATAAGTTCCCAACAGTAATGCAATTCTTTATATAAAATTATAAGCTGTATTAACTTCTTTTAAAGCCATATTTCCATCAAAGAAACTTTTAGCAAACTACACACGTTCTTTCGCTGCCATTTTTAAAACGTTTTGTGGACGATCACATGGCATGGCGAAAATCAGCCAATAAACTATCGCTATTGAAGTTAAGGTGGCTATATTAGCACCCTTTCGTAGAAATCGGGCATTATGCACCAATCACGATTGAGACGGCTTTTTTATGAACCAATGAAATTGGAGAAACAAATATGACTAGGTTTGGACAGTAAGATGAAAAAAAAAAAAACAAAGACGATCGTAAAGTATTTCTTGCTTACGCAGAAATCCAAAAACAAGAAAATGTAAAAAGCTTTTACTGATCATGATCACACACTAGTATGATTAGGTTTGGCGCGAGGTGGACAGTTAAAATAGAAAAACACGAAGAAAGACAATTTGTAATATAGCTTTCTTGCATACACAGAAATCCAATTAAAATCTTTGCCAAAAATTACTGCGTTGAACAAAGTTTATTGAATGAAATATTTAGAGCTAAAACATATATATACAAAAATAAAATGATGGTTGGCAAAATTTCAGATTTCAAGCTGTGCTTCAAAATCCTTGTCGTTCACTTCACTAAAACAACACAAAAGTAACACGAAAAATGTCTAAGCAATTTTAGCATACGATCTTCCTAAATAACATAGTATAATACAATAATAAATTAGGAAAGAGATACGAAAAAACATTCTGTCTCTCCCACTTACAGTACCATGCTTTGAAACGGAAAAAAAGCAAAGTCAGCTTATAATTGTATTCCACCGTGTAACGTCAACACGAAAGTTGGAGGATGAAGATGATGATGATGAACAAAATCGGAAACTGACATTCGCCTATCTCGTGAAACTACTATGCCTCCTCGCTCGCTTACGCTCGCTGCGGGGGCAATAAATCTCAAAAAATCTGTCCATGGTCAAAACGATCATTATTAGGAAACTCGGAAAAACAAACAAAGAACATTGTATGATTGTCAGATAGCGCACTTGCGATGACGTCACGCTAGTTTGTCGAGATAACATGTTTTGTGAAAAGTCACATATACTCATGCTTATCTCTGATATGCTCAAATGCATCACGATTAAGTCTTGATTTCGTCTTCTGTCTCTCAAACAGATCAGCAAGTATATACCAATCGAGTGAAGAAGAATCGAAGTAACGTATAATGGGACTACTATGTTTTCAAAAAATATTTCTTTAAAGGACATCACTGCCAAGCCTCCATTATCGTATCGTCATCGTCTTATTACAAAATTTAAACGTTTAAAATACCTTTCATAATCTTTGAAAACGGATATAACAGGAAATGTAATTCACATCCTTTCATTCCAAGCAGTTCAATGGCTATAAATGTTTGTCTTCGAGAATTCATATACATTCACGCCAAAGTCGAGACAGCTCGAATCGCTCTAGTTTTCATAAATAGATTATTGAAATGACCAAAAAAATATTTCAAAATCACATCCATTCATCTACTGTCTTCTTTTATTTAACTTCGTCAAGGTGAAGTTCTGAATCACTAATTCTCTCTAAAATGAATATTATGGACATATTTTGTATTTATAGCATTTGAAATTAATTGAACACCATCTTACATCATCTTCGGCATTAAATATTTATTTTGCTATGATTCCTCCCAGCACTGCTAACTCATGTGTAGTAAACAATCCTTAAGCAACTAACTCTGTGTTAATTAAAGCTTTATCTTTATTTCATCATCAGTATTTTCCGTAATCCTAAGGTTCCTATTATAAATCTCTCTGCGTGATATCTGGCTTTTCGCTGTAAAACCTGTAACTATTTTATTTTATCCTCATGTACCATCTATTGCTGTGAAATTAATTATATAATATTTTTATGTCGACATGATAGACTTTTTTATTTTCAAAAATACTTTTCGAAAGCTTCGCGTAAGTGTTACTTTAAATAGCCAACGATTATTCATTAATGAAGTCACTTTGAATCATTACCAGCACTAGCTCGTTTCAAAACGAAATAATTATGAAGATATTGGCGCGTCATAAAACTCCTAAAGTTTTATGACTTCCATTAAAAGCTGATTGCAATTTTCCCAAAAACAATATACTTGTCAAACAAAAATAATTTATAGTCTGTTAATTTACTTCTTAATTTTTCTTTTGGTGTAGAGAAAAAAACTAGTTGCGATTCCAAATCGAATTTTTCGTATTTTACTGGTTTTTTTTATGAATAAAAATAGAATTGCTGTGTGATGCGTGTGGCGTCAACAATCCTGTCAATCAAATCTAGAATGATTTAATGTGATCTTAATCTATGATTGTTATAAGCAGTATAATCCGGTATAATCCAGTATAATCCGGGATAATGTTTTTCTTTTTAATTAAGCGTCACCTATCTAAATTATAATGATATACTTCGTCGTTTCTTAAGCAAAATTTTAAATCTCAGCCAACTGAGCATTTATCCATTACTTTCAGAATTCGAAGGCAACTTCAATTCCAGATCTTTCCCCTCTCTTTGCTTTAACATCAGATGTGGATATCAAAGATCCGATATTAACCGATATTACTATCACGAGTCTGAACTCAAGATATACGAGTAAAAGCAGCTTTTAAACCTAAGTGTAAATATGATGAAAAAAGGTGCTGAATTTTTCGAATTTGACAGTCATTTTGTCAGATTTGACCAAAATTTGGCAATTCGGCAATGTTGATTTTTGGGACTAGATGTGTATCGTTGTGTAACGTCCTGAACTCTGCAAGCCAAACGGCTTCTTGCTGTGATCGGAATAGACATATCCCGCCCGAGCTACACAGTTAATGGTGCTCGTATGTAAAATCGTCCTCATTCCTCATTGCTTATTTTTTTCCAACAATTTTTAGTGAATTTCGCTCTTATTTTCCATTTTATGTATCAAATTGGAAATTTTCATTTTTGGAGTTTCATTGTTGCACCTCCATTTGTTCAAGAGTTATATAATATATATTTTTTTAGGGTATTTCTTGTTCTGGTCTGTGTCACAATATATAAAACGTTATGTTATCTCACTGAGCCTGATTGTGGTTCACATCACTGCAATGAAATAATGGAAGCTTTTGTGTGCAAGCTTTCTTTTATCACTTTATTTCTTCTCATAAGACAAAACAAGAGCCAGATGGCGCAAAACGGTAGCAGCGAGTTTACTTTTCAAACAAACGCTTTCGGAATTTTACAAAGTACTAAAAACTTCTTTATCGGTGTTTTCTGAGATATCTCACTGGTGGAAATCAGGCATTAACGATAAATTTGATGAAAATGATTAGTAAGTGTAAATAGAGTTTAATCATAAAACACCAGCAATAAGACAAATAAGACAAAAGAATTATACATGCGTGAGTCGTGTAACATGTTTTTTTATAAGAAATTTTTTCATAAGAGCTTATGTAGAAAAAAAGTTTGTTTATAATAATAATTTCTGACGAAACCAAAATTGAATTCCAACAAATAACTGCCTTTTTGAACTAGATCTTTGAAAGCCGTAATACACAAACACAGTGTAGTAGCTAACAAACGAGGTAATAAGGGCCAATAATAAATTTTGAACTGATAAGCTTTACTAACAAGGAAAGCAACATATCAAGTATTTTCAGTTAGCGTAATGAACTAAAAGTCCCATTTTTATGTACGCCTATTTGATTAGAATTCGAATGAATTCTAATTTAGTGGATTAAGTTATAAAATAACAGGTTATGTACTTTTAAAATAAAAGGTAATCTACTTTTAAATGTTTGATATGAAAAAGCTTCCAAATTACGAAGGCCGCGTTCCTTCATTAGAATTTACATTGCGTTTTTGGTAGAGTCCCGCAGACTCTAAATTGCAGACTAATTGCCATTTCGGCCGGAGTAGTAGTAGTAGGAGGAGTAGGAGTCCACGGGTGTTTTAATACGGTATTCGCTTTCGCTGCTACCGTAATAATGTAATATACCCATAAGTTTTTTTTAAAAAGAAACCAATGGAAGAAAGGCTCTTAGGACTGAGGAGAGTTTCCTAATTTCTTTGGCAATTTTATTGTTGAAAGTTCCTTATTTGGTTTCTTAAAAGCACTTTGAATTTAGATAGACTTAAAAGAGACATGTATGTACTATTGTTCTATTGGATAAAAGTATTGGAAACGTAATGTCTTTTCATTATTATACAGTTGACGTTATAATCTCGAACAACATGCGCATCCGCTGTAAATCTCAAAATCTCGAAGTTGCGCCTGTTTTGAACTTTTTCTCCGGTCCATTGGGAGTTCGAGATAGCGGGAATCGACTGCATATTTAACTTTGTTAAAAGTACATAACTATCTGCAAAAATAACTATTTGATCACAAAAGCGTATGCTCATGAAAAGTTGATTCGTGGAAACTTTCATTAGTTTCTTAATTTTTTGATGCCTAAAAACATCCAGTACTGAAAGTTTCTTGTTTTATCAAAACTCCAGCCTCTCTTAATAGGGGCTGTTCATATGGAGGTGAGCTGGCCCGGTTAACCGGGCTGGCTCACTTGAATGAGATGAAATTCACCCAGCGTTCATATGGCTTTTCTCTTCCCACTTAACCGGGCTGGAGAATGTTGTTTACATCACGTAAACAATAATTCGAATTTCGACGCGTGCGCACTTGTCTAAAATCTATCCCACTAAGCCGGGATGGTCTGTTCATATGAACAAATTTCATCTCACCTAGGTGAGATCCCGGTCAAATGAAATGCGATCTCACTTAAGTGAGCCAGCCCGCTTTTCATATGAACACAATTTATTTTTATAAAGATTTCTTAATAACAGTGGGATCTCTGCTAAGTGAGCTAGCCCGGTTAACCGGGCCAGCTCACCTCCATATGAACAGCCCCTAAGAAAGACAAATTTCTTATTGAAAATGTAAGGAAAAGCAATGATTAAGCAATACAATAGGACTATACAGAAGGACTTTCCCACGCCACGGCGGACCACATCAAAATCACATTCAGTGTAAACATTTTCATAAGAAACTTTTACTTAATTAGAAAAATCAAGGTTCTGAAAATTGTGAAGGTTGACGTCAACAGTAGTATCACCTCCCCCCTCCCCCGTCAACCAGCGTCAACCCCTAACAGTTTACGTCATTTGTGAACAGTCCCTTACAGTTAAAAAGCAACCAACCTCTAGAGTTTCTCACAAACGGGTATCTTTTTCAAGTGTAATTTGACGTTGCACGCATCCCTGAGGATACATTCAATTACCGAACCCAGTGGGCACAAGGCTGTCCAAAAAACGTCAAAAGAACGTGTTGACCCTGCTGACAATCATTAAATCGAATAGATGCCTTTCAATTTCAACAAAAAATTTTTATTCTGGTCTGTCTTTTATAACAACTCTTTGTTCATTTTTTCATTCAATCACATTCGAATAGCTATATCTTTACCCGCTAGTTGTCTGGTCACCTGACAACCTTAACTACAGAGTTTTGCTTTGGTTGCCAGGTCGTCAAAGTTTGTGTACAAGAAACGGAGGACAAACAAAGCCAGAGGACTGCGGTAATTTACATACAATTAAATAATACACATACTGACCATAAGCCTCTCCTTTAATTTGAATAAATATGTAATATGGTACTGAACGACGAAAATATCAAAGGCTTTCCAGAAAGAACAACGGCGTGCAATAAGTGCAGCAGTACACAATGTTAGTACGTTGTCAGAAAATATTGCTTCTATGAAATTAAAATGACTAAAAGCATGCTTATTATTTGACTGGTTTTCACACATCTTGTAACGAGCAGTTTTATTGATTGTCGCTGTTCAACAAACATTATCATTAAAGCATTTAATTGTATTTTGTTTTCTTAATATTTGTGAGGTAGCATATCCTTCAACGCTCTCGTTGCTTCTTCCATTCCGTTCTCATGAGCGTTTTTCAAATACTGTTCGATTTCACGTTCTTCCAAATCAATATTGTATCCTTGCATGTGACCAGCGACAACATTGTACGATGCATCGGGGTGACCACTCTCAGCGGCCGTTTTAAACCAATACATAGCGGTATCAGTGTCTTTGTCAACACCTCTTCCATCTAAATACTTGTGCGCCAGGACATGTTGCGCGTCCGAGCTCCCCATGTGTGCGTATGCTTTGGTGACGTGGAAATGGAGATGGTCGATGTAGTAGTACATATATACAAACATACATAAAACTCCAATTACTATGGAAACTTCAACTGGAAAAACCCACCATGGTTCCGGTTTTTTCTTTCTGGCTAGGTAGACTTTCGGACCGTAAGGAAGCAATGGATCATGATCAGACTGTCCAGGAGCCCAGGAAGGTATACTTCGCTCTTTTGTGACATTTTTTCTTTTGATTAAGTTATCTTTGCCAGGGGCCATCTTGAATTTTTTTTTTCATATATAAAAATATGTTTATGATTTGTTCTACGATATGAAGAAAAAGAAAATTATGATTTCTGAATGAAGAATGGGAACAGGTGGTATCATTAACACTTTATCTTTTCATCTATATGAAAAATTTCGAGTCATAAATATGTAATGTTTTGAAAGCATTCATGAAATTGCGCTATTAATTATTAAGGGAGCGTTTCGGTTTTCTTTTAAATTGATCATAAATGATTCAGTGTTATTTTACATACTCAGTGATTCTCATGCATATTGCATACATGTTACGAGACGAGATAGAACAGGGCTTGTTATCTTACTTATTCCAAAAGGTTTTATTACAAATGCGATACGGAATAAATATCGCACCAGATTTTCACACCCCTTTCGTACTATGATTTGTTCCATAAAAAAAGATTTTCAAATCGTCACAATGATAAATCAAAATGGCATATTTACCGCGAAATCCTAATTCTTGATGACGATATTCTGAATCACCAACAAATCTTATTATTTGAAAAGTGTATATAATACATTCAAAACCAATAATATTCTGCTGAATCACAATGAAGCATTGCAACTTCTCTTTAATTCGATTGGGATTCTTTTGCAGTAGAATTTCTAATAAGTGTTCGAAATTTGGATAACCAAGGCAATAACAAAACAATTCTTATTCAAAGATGGCGTAGTGAAACAGCGAGGGAGAAATCAAAAATACAAGTAGGAGATGATTTCGTTAAAAGCACGACACTAACCGACTGAAACTCTGAAAACTGAAAACTGAAAAGATGATCAAAATGAATAGAGCTAAGAGCAGAATTGAATTACCCTGTTTTCAATACCTTATATTGTACTTTTTGAGTGTTATTATTTGGAGTAGCAATACGAAGTGCGCCACACATTGGAAATTCGAACATGGAGAGGTTAGTGTTGTCAAAGGCGAAGAAGAGCTCATGTGGAATAAGGATCCATTCTTCCGTATTCTAGTGGACCCAGTGCCAACAAAGAACACTGAAAAAGAGAATGTGTCGTTTGATTTTCTCCAAGTTGATTCGACAGTTGATATTGATAGAGAAGATGAAAATGATATCAGTGGAAGCAAGTATGTAAACCTACTCTCCATTCATTATGCTTTGTTGGACACAATTGTTTTGGAATTGTATAATAACTTTTTGGCGCTATTTCCTTTTCGCACCCCCTAAATGTATCTGATCCTAGCCCTAACCCTAACCCTGACCCTAAAACATCCTGGGGAGAGTGGGGGGTGCGCGAAATAGCGCCAATAACTTTTGTACCACAGTGAGGAGAGAGATTTTTTGGGAATAGCAGTTCTGGTTAGAAATTTGACTATTTTTGCAATCATTATATACACATGAAAAGCCAAGCCCAGGCTTTTATTGCCCTGCAACGTTGTGAGTGCCAAGCTGACAGGATGTCTCTTAAAGTTTTTAAAAGTATAAAAACATTGTTTTCACCACTCAAAATTCATCACTTAATGATGAAGCTGTTATATTTGCATCTCCCATTCTTTAGAACATGTTAATAGTAGGATGATACGCAATGAAATGATGAAACAAAAGAGACAAAAAAGCTTTAACTTTTTCATTTCCTTTGAAAATTTGTTTAAAAAACATTTTCAGATACGTGACTATGCCTATGCCTATTAATTTCTTTGTGAGTTTCTATAACAGTTTTAGGAAAAGTCCCAGGTGGTTTAAATAAAAGTTACAATTATATATGAATGAAATTAAATATAAATATAAACAAAACCATTTTCAACTAGATAATGGAAAAAATGTCTCATGTCTCATCGTTCAGTTTAGAAGGAAAATTTTGTATGTAAATGCTTTAATGTTTTTTGTTTGTTAACCGCAAATTGTTATTTGCATGTTCCTATTCAAGCTGTTGTGTTGATGATAGAATTAGAAAATCAATGTATATATACAATTACTTCGCATATGTTTGAGTGTGTTGGATCCCTAATAAAAGCCCTGCCATTTCTTACTACTATACAAATAGTAAAAACTTTAATCAAACTTCTCAACTTTTCAACTCTGAAAATGACTGTGAAATGTATATGTATAGTAAAAATAGTCGCTCTCAAAGTAAAAGTGAGATGCATGATTAAAGGAATTATATTATAAGATACATTTTTTTTTTATTTATTATTTTTTTTAAATGAGTTGCTCCCTGCAAGGCCGAAGCCACTACTAGGCAGAAAGCTACAAGATGAGAAAAGGAAGAAGAGTTATAAAGACAGATGAGAGGGATGAGAAAAGGAAGAAGAGTTATAAAGACAGAGCAAGGTGGCGGTAAACCTTGGATTTAAAAGATTGCAGATCATACTCAGCAGGAAAACAACTATGAGGGAAAAAATTCCAGAGGTGAGCAGTCCGAGGGAAAAAGCTAGGTGAATTAAAGTTCTTATGGCAAGTTGGGACCTGAACAGTCAAAGGATGAGAATTCGAAGAGAGGCGAGTGTTCCGAGAGAAAGTCTTAGGAGAAGGAGTCAGTTGATGCAAGTCATCCGAACAATGCCCATGAAAGTATTTATAGAAAAGAGACAGGGAAGCAACGTTTCTCCGATGTGAGAGGGGGTGAAGATTAGCACAAAGATCAGGGCCAACTAAGTTAACTAAGCGCTTCTGAATACGATCGAGAAGATGGAGGCAATGAGCAGAGGCTCCAGCCCAAAGGTGGCAGCAGTACTCAAGACAAGGGCGAATAGTGGCCTTAAACATGTAAATGATAGATTTAGCTGAAACATTTAATTCTAAAGTGATTGGTTTGATTCTCACTTTGATGGTGCTCACTATAGTGTGGCTCACTATAGTGTACAATATGTGTAGGCAAACTTTCTTTAAAAACCTTTCTGTTTATTTGGTTCTCAAAGAAGCACAATGTCTTGCAGGAATTGTCAAAGCAGTGTGGTGATTGATTTGTATTTCTTATGTATACTAATATTTATACATGCTTTACACATTGAGATTTTTTCATCAAGTCTACCATCGGTTGCTGATGACATAAATGTAATTTCATGATGATTAACTTCTGTCATTTCACCATGTCGTTATATATACAACTAGTTATGCACAAGTTCTGGTTGAAATTTCTTTATCTTTGCATCCAGTTCGTATTATTTTGATTTTTCATCAATCATCATCAGTAGAACCAACATTCAATTTTGACCTCCACATCTTGGTCTAAACATTACAATTGCCAGAAAACAAATTGAAACATAGAGATATAGAGGTTTTTGAGATGTTTGAATGTTAATTAGTATACAGTTATTAACTGATTTGTTTTGAGAACATGAGCCTCAGATTTGACTGAAAAATAAGAACAAAATAAGAGCGATCTTAGACTCAAATTGTTGTTCCCAAAAGAGCCTGATTTTTTAAAATAAGAACAACTCCAGGATGTGAATTCTCTGGTAATGCTCTTATAAACCACTGCTAAATAGACTAGAAGTTATATTGTTTACACCTGTGTTTCTCATCTCACCTTCCATAAACGTTTGAAATATTATTATGATGGTGCAACTTGCAGCCAGTTCAAAAGCTTGTATGCTCATATTGGCTTAGTATGTGGTCGCTTATGTATTTGTTTCACTGCCATGCTACGTTACAAAATAATTTGAGTCATTGAGATGGAAACAAGAACAAGACTTGTAGGAAATTAATGTTTAATTGAAGTTCTCTGGTCACTCAGATATTAGGTCCTTATAAAATAGCTGTATTATAGATGTAGTTCTTTATTGATAAAGCAACAATGAAATATTCAGTAGGTGTTCTTACAAGTGAAAGGAGAGAATAAGAGCATGAAAAACTTAAATCTATGTTTCTATGAAGCAAGTATATTTTCTAATAATTATGATTCATAAAAGTATGTATCAGCAAAGAAAAAAAAACAAACTGGATGCACTAACTTCAGTTAACTACAATGAATTTATTTTCTTTTTTCTCAATATTTTACATTTGGTATAAACTTTTGTGGAATAATTTAACTGGAGGGTCATGGTCTGATGATAGCAAAGCAATAATGGATATGCTATGCTTTTCTGTGCATTCAATGTTGTAAAAACATCCTGCCCTTATTTTGAATGTGCAGACACTGAACAGAATTGAAATAGAAAAAAAATACCATGCTCTGTTTTAGTATTCAGTAGACAGATCAACTCAATTACATTTTCTTTAATTTATTAAAATATCAACCAAAAAACAAGTTCAATTTCTGTAAACCTCGAGTGTTTATTATGTGAAATGCATAAAATTTTGATAATCTAAAAGTGCAATCTATCTATCAAATACAATGTGTGTTATGTTAGAATCCTTCCCTCAGGTAAATTTGTTGAAAAATCGCTACGAAGGAGTACATTTCTCTAAAAATATACACACTATTTCAATGAAAATGCTCTTTGTTGCAGTGAATTTTTGACAATTTTGCCTACTGGGTATCATTTCCTTTATCATTTCAAGTTTTATAACTCAGTCTAAAAGGCTCTGTGAAATGTAAAAATGGAACTAGCTGACTTGAAAGTTAAGGTGTCAAAATAATAGAGTTATTCTGTATCAGCGGAACAAAGTTTTACTGAGGTATTTCTATGAAAAGTTTGGTAGATGTGGTAACTTTAACATACTAAACCAGGAAATTTTACATAATTGTTAATATCAACATTGTCTTGATAACAGCATGGAGATTACCCGAATACAGGGGCAATCTCCATGCTGTTATCATGCAGTATAATAGTCAAGATGCAAGTTTACATATTTGCTTATGATCTTCGTGATATTTTTCTATAGTTTGTTCTATAGACTTTAATTACAAACTAGTCTACTGAAGATGAATGTGTATGAACAATCAAGACAATTAAGGAATGTCATTTTTATCAATGTTTATTGACAAGGGTTTTGAAGCACAACTTTTTTAAAATGAAACTAAAATCTTTTTATATTCTTTCTTTTAAAATCATTTTACGTTGCATAATGACTTTTTTGTCTGTTATAGCTATATTATATTATTATAACAAGAAGCCGCTTGGCTTGAAGACTTGAGGACGTAACACAACGATGCATATTTAGTCTCAAAATACAACGTTGCCGAATTGCCAAATTATGTTCAAATCTAATAAAATGACTGGCAAATTCAAAATCAGCAACTTCTAATTGTGCATTGTAGAAATTTTTATGAATATTGCGGAAATTTCTAAGTTTGATCCAAATTTGGCCCGAATTACCCATTTCTGGTCAAATCTGACAAAATGACTGACAAATTCGTAATCAGCACCTTTCAAATGTGATCGGCGCAAAATTTTTTGACATTTGAAGAACTTTCTAAATTTGGTCCAAATTTGACCTAAATTGGCCAATTTTAGTAAAACCTGGCAAAATAATTGTCAAATTTGAAATCAGCACCTTCCAATTGTGATCCGTGCAAAATTTCATGAAAATTGAAGAACTTTCGAAATTTGGTCCAAATTTGGCCTAAATTGCCCAATTTTAGTCAAACCTGGCAATATCATTATCAAATTCGAAATCAGCACCTTTCAAATGTGATCCGTGCAAAATTTCATGAAAATTGAAAAACTTTCGAAATTTGGTCCAAATTTGGCCTAAATTGCCCAATTTTAGTCAAACCTGGCAATATCATTGTCAAATTCGAAATCAGCACCTTTCAAATGTGATCTGTGCAAATTTTTGTGAAAATTGAAGAATTTACGAAATTTGGTCCAAATTTGGCCTAAATTGCCCAATTTTAGTCAAACCTGACAAAATCATTGTCAAATTTGAAATCAGCACCTTTCAATTGTGCTCTGTGCAGATTTTCATGAAAATTGGTCAACTGGAAGTCCTAATTTGACCAAATTTACGAATTCGGCAACGATGTCATGTAAACGCTGCACGAAAACGTTCATAACTTGGAGTAGTAGTAGAGTAGTAGTAGGAGGAGGAGGAGGAGAAACCACGGGTATTTTAAATACTTTACTCCACCACGGGTGTCCTAAAGTCAATAATGTATAACTTTGTTGTTTTTTCAAATAAAAATTGCAACCCTGTTTTAGGCCGGTCTTGGTTGATTTGATGTCATGTATATACCTTACGACCTACCTTCTCCTTTCACGAAAGGAGATATCTTAAATGACATTATGTGTTAGTTGTTTGTGTGTTGTTGGAAGTGTTTGTTGGCAATTATACGTGACGCTCCAGCCGATTTTAAAGAAGAACAAAAGAAATAACGATAGAATTGTTAAAGTAACGTTATCATAACAAGAAAACTTTTTACGATTTGTTATCGAAATCCCCTGGAACGTCACATATATGTACACAGTGGAATAAATCATTTAGTATATATCTTATTTTTTTCACTCTGATTTCTAAGCCAACTATGAAAAATGCAACCGATTACGGCAGCAAGTCAGCTGCATTTTTGTAAATCTTATAACTTAAAAGGTTTTCCTTGCACTTGAACAGCACTGACCTAGACAGGGATATTTTTATAACAAACTGGCAATTCTGTGATCAAGTATTTAACCACTTTTTATTTTCGGATGACGTCATCATCGATGACGTAATTTTGGTTCCTTTTTGCCTCATATTTTGTGAACTAGACATCTTCAGACATGAATTGCTACATCTCTTTTTATCTGTTTTCATTGCTTTTTCGAATGATATATACTGGGTTATGGCCTAAAATAGATTTTTTGGTACTTTTTCTTAAATTGAGACTTTTCCGTAATATGATTAATTGTTCCATAGAAAATTCTCTATTGGATAAAAAGTTTTTTTAAAAATTTGGTCACCTTGGTCAATTTTGAATGACATCATGGATAATAAATCTTCAAGATATTTTCAAAAATGCTTATATGAGAATAAGTCTAACAATTGCCCAGATACGACTTATTGTTTGTATGGACTTTATACATACCTTAATGCTTCCATTAAACGCCCCCTTCTTTTAAACGCCCCCTCGAATAGACGCCCCCCCCTTTTCTGGAGATTTTTAAATAAACGCCCCCTCTATTAGACGCCCCCTCGAATAGACGCCCCTCTCTAGAGAGGGGCGTTTATTTGAGACACACTAATTAAGGCATGTAGAACTACTACATTGCATTGTTTTAGCTTCAATGTTTTCATTTTGTATAAAAATATGGAAATTTGCGATAGACGCCTTTCTTTTTAAATTTTAAACTAACAGTTGGAAATTTTGTCTTTCTTTTCAAAAGTTCCTTTTCTAAAACTTCAGAATAACGTTTATTTTTCGTCGTAAAGATAAGTTTTGCAGGAGCAACAAGTCCGATTTCCCGTTGACGTTTGCCAGTTATTACTGCTTTTATCTTGTTCTCGAGATCTTGATTAATAAAATGGAAGCATAAACTTGATATTTCTATGGGGATGTGTCCAACGAGAAGATTTTTTTTGTACATGCCAACAGCATATTTATCATACTCTCTTGCTTCCTCTCGCTTATCTGGAGCAGCTTCAAGTATTTCTTCAATCGTAGCATCCCACACTTCTTTGTAGACATGATTACACAATTTATATTTACGAAAAAGAAAAATTTCAGAAAATTCAATAGACGCCCCCTCTTTCAAACGCCTCCCTCGAATAGACGCCCCCCTAAAAATTCAAAAAATTTAATAAACGCCCCGGGCGTCTAATCGAAGCATTACGGTATACTTGGCAGAGGTATGACAAAATCATTTCAGAAAAAGTCAATTTCATTTTAAAAGGAAATCTGTTTTCCAAATGATTGCAAGAAGAAAAATAACATTTTATAACTTAAATCAACATAACATAGGATTTTCTAAATATATTTCTACTGAAATCAGCAGATTAAATTTCATGCTTCCATTGAAAAGAGCATCTCATCACATTCAGTGTTGAGAAATAAAAATAAATAAAATTTCTATTTCAAGGTCATTCAAGGTCTTTTGAGGCCATTTTTGAGTAATTTTCAAGGTCATTTCCAGGAAAAAATCTAATGATTCAAACAATTTCGCAAAAACACAACAGTAATTCTCAATGCAGAATAGTTCAATAATCAACAGTAACTCTCTCTTATATAAACTGTAAAAATAATAAATATGTTTACATCTTCAATATCAAGTGGCGACTAATGGATAGTCTATATAAAACTTTACAAAAACATAAAAGTATTTTTCACATAAACGGTGTAGACCCTAATACATATTTGGAAACACTACTGAAAAAAGTAGGTACCATTAGAATCTTTGGAAATTGTTAAACTTATAAGGAATGCTACACAGAAGAAACATTTGATTGTGAGCTTATCCATGTATAATTTATTACGGGTATTGTTAAAATGAAAATAACGTGTTGTATACTTACTGCAGCTAAAAGGAGTATATAACTGAAAACAATTTATAGAAAAATCACATGTGAGAAAAATTTCCTGAATTTTCAAGGTTATTGAATGACTTTTCAAAGTTGTTGATAATCTTATCAAGGTCACTTTTTTAAATTCAAGGCTTTTCAAGGTTTTCAAGATTATCTAGGTCTGCTGGCAACCCTGAGTGAACCTTTTCCTGGAGTTTTTCAAATGCAAATGGACACAAATAGAGAAATGACCTAACAAAGCTTACAATATACAGTAACTATTTCTAGACACTTAAAAAACCCAGGCATTTGATGAAACTCATTTGTTTGTTTGTCTAAAAAATCTATCAATGTGCATTCTTCTTACACAAACCTTCGCCAATACAAATCTCAGTTATAATCATCAAAGTTTGTTTTTATGACATAACCCCAAACTAAATTATTTTGTCTCCATGAGGTAGTTCTTTCTTAGTGAAAACAATCTAAATGATTTTGAAAAAGAGCGCTATACTGGGAATTTAGTAGTAAGCTGCCCCACAATGTTGCACACCGAACAGAGTGATATAACATAGTAAACGTAATTGGCTGCCAATTTTTGTGCAAAATGATGTTTATACTTTCAATCTTCACCTGTATGTAAACAATTCGTTACTGAGTGCAGTTTTCAGTTGTATATATAACTTCTTAACACTATCTACAAATGTGTTGGTTGGTGCAGTAACCAATGCCCTGTAAACATCCACACACAGGATATTATAATGATATTATATATGCTTTATAGCAGCCAATAGTACATGTGTAACAAAAAAAATCATGATATTCTTTCATTAAGTTTTCGTCAGGTCATTATAATAACTGTCTTTGTATTGAGATGAGGACTTTCGATGCATTTATTGATTAGTTGTAAATAAACTTTATTATATTACATGATTCCTCTCTTGAAAACCGAACGGAGAAAGTCTCAAACTGCAGCAAACACACTCTATAAATCTTACCCCAAACATTTTTTTCAATTTTTTTTGCTTAATCCATTTATTAGTTTGACTGTCAATATTGAGCCAAAATGAATGCGATATTCTGATTCTGCGATAAATTTTGATTAAAATAGATGTATTAGGAAGCACATTCAGAAAAAATCACATTTTTTTAAATTTTGACTTAAAATGTGATTTGAGTTAGGATGAATCCACCTTAATAAACAAACAATCCGAAATCGGAAAAGAATTTGAAATCCGAAAATAGCGAAAAATCATAGACGGCGACTACGAAACCCTATTCCAATAGTCAACTGGCTAAAGCCGCTGACTAATTATTCGTGGTTTTTTTTTTTTCGTGGGTTTTGTGAAGGCTACCAATGAATTTGTATGAGGTCCGTTTATTTTCGAGCCTGCTTATACTCGGTAAACACTGGTCGCCGTTTGAGACCTATTGCTATTGCAGATTTTGACTTCCGGTTCTTATACAAAAGGTGTTGCTGTTATTCTGGCCGAGAGTTTCAAAACGCGGGGTTTTTTTTATTTTATAATTAGTTTTTCATTTTTTCTATTATAGCGCTCTTGCAACATTCCCGTTAACTGCGTCACAAACATTTGAGAAGTCCAGTTTAACATGTGGGGAACCTGTCAATGAAACCTCATTGGATCATCTGGAAGGCATTTCTGAAAGACATAGCCATCCAGTTTATCCGGAGCCTGAAGTAGCATACCTTTTTCGTAAAAATGAATTTGATAGTGTCCAATTTGAGGTTATTGAAGTAAACCTTCTCGATGCTTTGAAATCAGTACGTGTCTTCTCTTTGAACATACTTCTTGGTCTTGATATTTCCCCCTTTGACAAGTGTTTCTACGTACTTTTTTTAGGGTGAAAATAAACTGATACTCTTCAACCAGATTGGGAATTTTCTCCGTATTAGAGGAGATACCTACCATTCAATTGAGTGTTTTCGAAGTGCACTTGTGATAACACACAATTGTCCTGATATATATCTCAACCTTGCCAGAATGATGCTCAACTTGAATTATGTCAAAGATGCTGTGTATTTAGCCGAGCGATCACTAGATTTACAAAGTTCAGATCAAAGCTCCTGGCTACAGCATTTCACCTTAGGTGAAATACTTTCTCAAGCGGGTGAAGTTGACAGAGCTGTGACACATTTTCAAATGGCTTTAGATGAAAACCCCGCTTTTCATCCTGCTCAACTAAACCTGCGGAAATTACAGAATACCTCAATCCCGAGCACATCCAATTTCCATACATTCATCATAATATCTATTTTGTGTTCCATCTTCTTGTTGTATATTTATCATGCCATTATCAAAGAATCCAGTGACGAAAACAACAATGCCGAAAAAAAAATATATTTCAATCGTCCAAAGAGTTAGAAAAGGTTATCATGATTTAGCATGGTTGGTATTGAATAATATCCCAGCAGTCAAGTTCGTTGAAAAACCTCTGCGAAGGAGTGCATTTCTATAGAAATATACACACTAATTCAATAAAAATGCTCTTCGTTGCAGAGACTTTTTGATAATTTTGCCGGCTGAGATGGCTGGGCTGGGATGGTTTTTTGAGGACTGCAACATAGTTTAGGTTTGTGTACATTTCAAATATCTTTGTAGCAGTTTTTTCAATTTCCAAGGATTAAACAAATTTGTTTTACATTGAAATAAAAAATATAGATTTTGTTTTGTATTGAAATGTCAGTCTTTTTGGTTTTTCCATTGAAATGGATGAATAAACATTTTTATATATATAAAGCTTTATACCTAGTTGAAAAGAATTCTCATTATATGACAGAGCTTCGTTTGTATGTTATTGGTTATATTTGTACAGCATTTTTGTTTTTCCAAATACATGACGTTAAAGAAATGTCTAATTTTTCACCTTAATTTTTTCAGGTTTGTCTCATCTCGTTTTTAAGATTCAAACAGGTTCTAACTGCTGTAATGGAAATTGAGAATAATTAAAGATTCGGCAATTTATCTTACTCGTGGCTATTCTGTAATGCACTCTGACTATTATATCTATGATTTTTTGCGGACAGACTTACTAAAAGTGTCACGTTTTGTGTTCAACATTTTATTACCTTATTACCGTCGCCTAGGACACGTTTTGTATTCAACATTTTATTACCTACACATTAGCCTCTAGGGTCTCACTTTTTATATGATTTCTTTGTTCACTACGTGTGACTACGTGTGCATGTCATGAGATTTATATGTTGTACAGTGTGTCCACGAGAAAGTGGGCACCTAACTGTCAAGAAGCATATCTTTTTTTCGTGCTTGTTTTATTCAGTTTTTATACCAAAAGAAAGAAAATTTTTTGTTCTCTCTAAATACATGACCTATTTAATAGAAAAATTAATTTTGGGCAATTATAATCGATATAGATCGTATTTCACTCTAAATACATGACCTATTTAATAGAAAAATTAATTTTGGGGCAATTATAATCGATTTTACCATGCTTGAAACATAAAAGTTTCATTTCTAAAAATCTTTTACGAAGATTTAAAAGAACTTTTGAAATTGTTTTTTTTGCTTATAAAGATTTTGGCAAGGCTTTGGGAATACAAAGTTATTAAATCATAATAAAAAACTTAAGGTAAGTTTACACAATGAAAAACATTTGTGCCTTTTCAAAATATTTCGTGACAAGCTTATCACAACACCACCAACAGCGGTTGTTTCAACGAAACAAAGAGTAAATTGCTCGTTAAAAGTCTGTTTTATTGATCATTACAAAATTAACAACCGTGTCGAAAGAAAAACAAGAAGCTGCTTGGCTTGAAGACTTCAAGACGTAACACAACGATGCATATTTAGTCTCAAAATACAACGTTGCCGAATTGCCAAATTATGTTCAAATCTAATAAAATGACTGGCAAATTCAAAATCAGCAACTTCTAATTGTGCATTGTAGAAATTTTTATGAATATTGCAGAACTTTCTAAGTCTGATCCAAATTTGGCCCGAATTACCCATTTCTGGTCAAATCTGACAAAATGGCTGACAAATTCGTAATCAGCACCTTTCAAATGTGATCGGCACAACATTTTTTGAAATTTGAAGAACTTTCTAAATTTGGTCCAAATTTGGCCTAAATTGGCCAATTTTAGTCAAACCTGGCAATATCATTGTCAAATTCGAAATCAGCACCTTTCAAATGTGATCCGTGCAAATCTTTGCGAAAATTGAAGAACTTTCGAAATTTGGCCCAAATTTGGCCTAAATTGCCCAATTTTAGTCAAACCTGGCAATATCATTGTCAAATTCGAAATCAGCACCTTTCAAATGTGATCCGTGCAAATTTTTATGAAAATTGAAGAACTTTCGAAATTTGGTCCAAATTTGGCCTAAATTGGACAATTTTAGTCAAACCTGGCAAAATCATTGTCAAATTCGAAATCAGCACCTTTCAAATGTGATCCGTGCAAATCTTTGCGAAAATTGAAGAACTTTCGAAATTTGGCCCAAATTTGGCCTAAATTGCCAAATTTTAGTCAAACCTGGCAATATCATTGTCAAATTCGAAATCAGCACCTTTCAAATGTGATCCGTGCAAATTTTTATGAAAATTGAAGAACTTTCGAAATTTGGTCCAAATTTGGCCTAAATTGGCCTATTTTAGTCAAACCTGGCAAAATCATTGTCAAATTCGAAATCAGCACCTTTCAAATGTGATCCGTGCAAATCTTTGCGAAAATTGAAGAACTTTCGAAATTTGGCCCAAATTTGGCCTAAATTGCCCAATTTTAGTCAAACCTGGCAATATCATTGTCAAATTTGAAATCAGCACCTTTCAATTGTGCTCTGTGCAAATTTTCATGAAAATTGGTCAACTAGAAGTCCTAATTTGACCAAATTTGCGAATTCGGCAACGATGTCATGTAAACGCTGCACGAAAACGTTCATAACTTGGAGGAGTAGTAGTAGGAGGAGGAGGAGGAGGAGGAGAAACCACGGGTATTTTAAATACTTTACTCCACCACGGGTGTCCTAAAGTCAAATAGTCATTATTCTTTAAAATAAAATGTTTTTACAAATAACAACTTATATTTTTGGAAAGCTCGTAAATTCTTCTTTCCAACGGTATAAAAATTGCATTGTATTGGTTTAAAATTCGAAAAGTTATTTGTGTTTTAAACCAGGTTCCTACTTTCTCGTGGACACACTGTAGATTTATATTATGTGTTGTGCGTAGTAGTATTATTATCAGTGTCTGGTTGTTATAGTGGCTGTATAGTTCGGTAGCATCACTGTTTGGTACGTTATTCACGAGAATATCAGTCAATACCTAACCGAATATCTCTGACCCCGAAATACAGCCGCTACATTTCAGCATCCGTCATCTTCATTTTCAGGTTTGTCAGCAAAAAACAGCATAGAGCTTGTAACCAGCTTGGGGTAATTATGACAATAATTATTTTTAGTGATTTTTGAAATTCTTCAAAATTGTACAAAGATAAATTGTACTTTTTGAGTTTAAGTTCCCCTTTAATAATGGATACCCATACTTCAGGCAGGAGGTGTGCTATAAAACCAGTCAGTTTATCCGATGGACTGAAGAATCGGCCCGTTTCAACAACAATTCAACAACAATTCACTAAGAAAAAGTGAATTATCGGAGCGAAGTTGTCCATCATACGGACCTCAGTGCTATGTTGGTAATGACTTTAAATTTTGCTAATACAATTTTCACCTGAGAAATTTCAATTCATTATAATTACCACAGAATAATGTGGTGTAATGCATCAAAAATAGAGATTTAAGAACAAATTCTGAGGAAGTGTATTCAGTCACGATAATGGAGAGCAGTCACTCCATCGTAAACCAAAATATGTGAAAATTTGTAACTGAAACAAAAAGGTAACTGAAACAAAAGGTTGAAGCATGTTTAGAGGTGAGCACATCCCCAACTGATCTACTGAAAGAAAGTTCTGCGCAATCCACATTTGGAAGACGGTAGTTATCTTGCTGTTTCTCTTTGTGTGGTTAAAAAGTATGAGTATGTCAATGACTTTTGTCATTAATAGAAAAATATCTGACGTAAAATAACATGGGAGAATTTCAACAATACCACCCGCCCATGTTCAGTCTGCGTTATGTAGCCCCCAAAGAGTTCACACGAAAAATAAAATAAAGGAATTGGTAACAGAATTCTGCTGAACACGAAATTTTATTGCCCTCCGCAGCAAGCGTAATCGAGCGATAAGGCATAGTAGTTTCATTCACAAAAGTCAGTTTTCGATTTTGTTCATCATCATCTTCCAACTTTTCGTGTTGCTGTTGCACAGTGGTATACAATTATTAACTGAATTTACTTCTTTCCCGTTTCAAAACATGGTACTGCAGGTGAGAGAAAGAACGTTTTTTCGTATCTATTTCCTAATTTATTATTACATTATACTATGTTATTTAGGAAGGTCGTATCCTAAAATTGCTTAGACATTTTTCATATTACTTTTGTGTTGTTTTAGTTAAGGGAACGACAAAGCACAGCTTGAAATCTGAAATTGTTAAGCCTTATTTACACTTTTTAAAAGGTATATTAGCATTAATGAGACTTATACCTAAGAGATAGCAAAAAAACAAAAAGGTTTCTTGCAGATTTTCAGATGCGTAAGTAGATCTATTTGGTTTGCATCTGTCATATACTGATATAGTCGGACTGGATTAGTTTTTTATATTATATCTTTTATGATGTTTATATTTAAAACTATTTGTAAATATGTATATTTGTCATCCGACTTAAAATAAATTTCAAACAAACAAACAAATATTCCAAGTTAGTGTAACCACCGCTACGCTATGCCACAAGGTTACACTACTCATTAAACAATTTGTTGTATTGTATATTTTCCCTTAATATGTGATTTTCAGCACGCGCTTTCTTCACTGCATACTACGGAAGCCGAAAAGGGCCAATCCAAATTTTTCGATAAAATCTCAATTTCAAAGTTCAAATCTACATTTCAAAGTTCAAATCTACATTTCAAAGTTTAAATCTACATTTCAAAATCTAAAATCCGTTTTAAAGTTCAAATCCATATTTTTGTTTTCAAATTCGGATTTTTAAGGAAATCGGTAATCGGAGTTACATATTAACAAACAATATGGCTGAGAAATCGTTGTTGCGAGTTTTCTTCTTGACATATTTACTCTTACCTCATTCCCGCAAATATGAATTTAATATTTTACAGGCCGCGGACTGACAATTTTAAGAAATAACTGATATAGTCACAGTCTGAAGATAAACCTTTTTTACAATGAACAATGAAACTTTACATGAAATTTGAAAGAGAATAGGGGAAGGGTCTATTTTACTTAAATTGACAAGAGTTCACATCCACCCAACGACTCTCTCACGATATACACCTGCTGATCGATCGAATGTCGAGTGTTGGTTGGAGTCGTTGGAAATGACAACGATTTACAGTAAATTCTAATGTCAAAATACACGTTATGCACGTATTTTGTATTCATTTGTCTACAATGGTTGACAGGTTCACCTGAATTTATGCATTACTCTTCGTCTATTTTTAAGCCTCTGACACAGAATGCAAAATCGTCAAAAAATCATCACGGTGAAGACGTTCATTCCCTAAGTTTGTCTCTTTTTTAGTAATAGCTTATTTTCACGTCTTTTAATTATTTTACTTATTTGCGAATCGAATTTGCCGCTCAAATCTGCATTCGCGTATGATTTGCCTTCTTTGATCGACACCAGGATGTCTACTTTGTATGTCTACATTGTTTAAATTGGGTTTAAACTTTGAAATGTGGATTTGAACTTTGAAATTGAGATTTGAACTTTGAAATTAAGATTTGAACTTTGAAATTAAGATTTGAACTTTGAAATTGAGATTTTATCGAGAAATTCAGATTGGCCTTCCTCGGCTTCCGTAGCATACAGACACTTTGATGTCGATAATATTTAGAGTATGCTTTCTTTATTAATGTATAGCTTGCTGTGTGTACAAATTGGAAAGTTTGAGCGCGAGGGCATTTTTAGCTGAAGCTACATACTAGTTTTATATTGTTGATCAAAAGTTTTAATGACGCCATAGAGATCCGTCCCAAAACATTTCGCCCAAATTCTTTCGTCACCCAATATCACAGTCTGTAAAAAACGTCAGTAGTCCCAATTGGTTACCGACATAATTTTCCCTAAAAACGTCGCATTCGATTTTGGTCTCAATGTATTGGTTTCACACTGAAGTTGTGGACAAGAAGAGAACTAAATTTATGTGTGATCTCTCTCACAACTCACAAAAAATCAAACAGACAGAGGCTATTAAATATATTATACACTTTTAAGTCTGTAGGATTAACAACTAGGCTTGGAAAATGGATGACAGGCTGTGGTGGCTATGTATGTGAGTGTTAGCCTAAAACTACAAAACTTGCCGCGCCCCTCACGATGATTTTAAGCACGGCTTCCACTACTAACGTTACAACCGTGAATAACGATTTATTAATGTCGAGAATTTAACGATTAAGAGTTTGCCCACCGCTGCTCCGTATAGACCGTGGTAACGAGAGCTGTTTTAGTGAACATTTTGTGACACTTTGAAGTAATTCGAACTAAAGATCCAGATAGCTTTACACACTACCAACCAGCATAACGTTGAACTACTACTAGGCCATCGTTTCCAAGAATATGTGCAATCCTGATTAAGACAGTCATGTAGATTATATCTATTTTGTTTTGATCTAGTAGTTCAATTTGAACTCAGCTAAAGTGGTCTAAGGGTGAGTTCTTGATACACTTTTCCATATTCCACAGTCGGCTAGATTTGTAAACCAAGGCGTTCATCTCGATACTGCCAAAAATGCCAAAAATGTATATATACTGAGCACGTTTTGTCACCGGCGCTCTCCATGGGCCCCTTTCCTTGATGGGCCTCCATGTAGTGTCAATCTAAATCGATGCTACGCTCAAAGGTAATGAAAAGCTTAATAATAAAGTGAGAGCGGAATTGTGCTGACATCACACCATCACTCCACGTATGAATCCTTTTTAAAGGTTTTTTCATTTTGAAAGAAACGTTTTCTAACACTTTATGGAAACAAGTGAACGCACCAATTCTAGAAAAAGCATGTAGCTTTTAGCTAAAAATGCCCCTGCACTCAAGCTTTCCATTTTGTACACACAGCAAGCTATACATTAAAAAGAAAACTTTCCGCCCAAACATTTTGTAATTTAAGGATTTTCGTTAAAATATCTTTGGTTGATTTGGGGCCTGATAAATGGCATTACTTTAAATATTTCAACAAAGCCAGTTTTCTATGTATAGCAAAAGATACACAATATTACAAGTACAAATCGTGATCAAAATGTCTGTATGCAGTGAAGAAAGATCGTACCAAATATCATATGGTGTGAGTAAAGAAAAAAAACGTGTTTCTGTTTTTTAATTAATCCTTTTGACAGGATAATGTTTATATCAAGTATGATACATTTTTGGAAAGCTTTGTGAGTCAAAGAAAAGTAATCGTGTTGTTCAAACGTAGCTCCTTTTCAAAACGATTCAGTTTGACTTACGTGTTTTACACTTTTGTAATCACAAGACATAAGTGAAAAGCGCTTTTTTTTTTTTTTACTTCAATAAATTATTTTCATAGTTATTTTCAGTTTCTCTAAAACCTTGTTTTTTGTTTTCATTTTTTTCGTTTACAAGTATACACGTTTTTTTTTATTAGTAACCAAGGTCAGATCTAGTAGTAATGTTGCTTAAAAAAATGACCATTTTTTAGTAGTAATGTTGCTTAATTTGTTGCTAATAATTAATTGAAAAAATATGTATTTCCAGTCTTGAATACCTTTGTGTAAGTTTAAGTATTTAAGTACAAAGTCTAGGACATAGTACTGCAACCTAGTGTAACCACCTAGTGTGCCAATTTTAAGAAATGTGCTGTAGCTATGCTAATGCTGCATCATCTCAAAATTTCATGTTGCCAATTTATGTAAGATCCTTGTAGTACTGTTGCTTAACTTAACTTTTTCAGAAAATTTACTAGTGTAAACGTGTTGCTTATAAAAAAAACAAAAAAAAACAAAAACTTGTAAATCCTGTTCTGCTCAAAATTAAAAGATACAAAAAAAAGGCGTTTTAGATCTGTCCTTTAGCTTCTCAGTAAGCCAAATCTCAGTATACAAATATTTTTTAGTTATGTAAATGGAACATCAAACGTAAGTGGCTCTGACACGAAAAATGAACACTGAAAAAAGAGCTTCAAAGATTTTTCTTTTTTGTGTGAACTAATTAATTATTATGAAATTCATTTTTGAAACAAAAGGATCAATACGCAACATATCATTAGGTGAGAATTATTTTGTGCTATCTTCAATTTCTTTAAACTGAGAAAATTAAGTTTTAAATTTCATTAGCTCAAAAAATGGTTAAGAAACCTTTCTATGGAAAATTACTTGGTACTTTTTGAATACATCATATTTGGAAACCCTGACCAAAAATTATTTCAAATTTGCTAGTACCCACTCTCCTCCAGGGAAAGTTTGCAATTGGAGATAGAACAAAATATTAGCGAAAGAAGTGATATTTATTAAAATTATTTTGTCTTAACTCCATGCTCTTGCAAATTCACCTTTAACTGACAAAAAATATTTTAATCAGTACGGAAAACATCAATTTTCCTTGGAGTTGCTTGGGCACTCCAAAATCTGAAACCATAAATTTTCCTTAAAAATCTTTGGCATGAGCTGACTGTAAAATACAACAACCACGTTACATCTAAAAATGACAGCAGGGCTGAACGAAGAAACGTTCGAGAAATTAAAGATGAAAAGGTAGCTGTTGTTTGTATTGACTTTGAAAATGTTATTACCTAGTCAAAATCTAATGTAGGAAACTTTTAATACGAAAGAAAGCTATCACAATACAACTTGACGAGACATATTGTTCATTAAACAAGAAAGGATATTGTGTGCTTTGGCATAAGAGCTATGTTGGAAGATGAGGGAATGACATTGTCAGTACTACAATGTCAATGATGGAAAGGATTCTTAAGGATTGTCCTGTCATTAAAAAAGTTATACTTTGGTTTGACTCGTGCGTCGCACAAAATCGAAAAAGTTATATGTCTGCTCTGTCCTTCAAGAGTTAATCATTCGACATTCTGAGATAATTATAATCAAACAGAGGTTTCGTGAACCTGGTCGTTCCAGCATTCAAGAAGTTGATAATATTCATAGTCAAATTGACAGGGCCTTCTCTTCAATCGAGATATTTTCTCCACTTGGGTTGGTGCAAATGCTACCAAATGTGAATCAAAAACATCCGTTCATGGTAATACAAGTGCAATCAGCATTAAGAACTTCATTCAAGTTGCTGCATTGATTAATTATAAATCTGTTCCGCATTTCTCAAGTAAAACAATTATTCATCGCAAAAACATTTCAAACCATGTCTTCTACAGAGAAAAACTTACCGACCCTTTTAAAGAGGCTAACTGACCAAGAGTCAACCAACCAGAAAGTCTACCCAAAAATCTCCAGAAAGTTTTGAAAGCTAGCAGATTGATTTCAAAGGCAAAAAAGGACGATCTTGAGAGTATGTTTGCCTATATGCCTCCTATTGATGCTGCTTTTTATAAGACTATATTAAAGGGGAAAAAATAAGTTTGGTACCATTTTATGCAATTTATATTTTAAAATTGCATATTTAAAGATTGCGTTAAATTTTTTAGGGTGAAGGTTGGCTATTTTGTCAATTGATTAATGTCCTTTGTATGTCCTCATGTGATTTGTTGTGATTATATTTAAACCACAGAAAATAAATGCACTTTTAAAGCTTTATCATCATCTTATGATTGATAAATCGCTTCCACGTTCGCCATTTTGAAAATACAATAAAAACAAACCATCTCCACTATTTAGGGGATAATCTAACAGCGGTTTCAAGCCAAATCAATGACCTCGTATCAACCTGTACATAGAATAAGCCGTATTTGCTTGGCTTTTGGAGATGGCACATAATGATTTTAACGCGTTATAACGAAAAGGAGATAAAACAAGATCAGACTGTCGTTTGAAGGAGTTTTTGCGCTTGTTTTTGGAAAAAGCTCACGGAGAAAGAACGAAAGCTTGAAAACAATCGGAGCTCATTTTTTCTATCTCCATTTTTTCCAAAAATGGAGATAGAACAAAATAATTCTCGCCTAACGATATATGATCAATGTTTTATTTTTTCTTGATCTTTCATGTACACAAATTAGCCGCTTATACAACGTTTTTGGAAAATAAACAGACTTCCCAGCCACTTCCTGAAAAAATAGTTTCAGCATTGGAAAATTCAGAGTTCCTTCATCCTGATGTGCAAAAAAACATTTTTCAGTCCAAGTCAATGTTTCGACGACAAGGTTTTATGTAGACTTATGTAGACTTCTGGCTTTTCGGAGAACTTTCGCTGTAAACATTACTAAAAATAATGTTCTGCTCGGTTTTCTACCTCACTTAAAACGCGCGAGGAAGCATTCGGACTGGTTGCTTTATTGATTGAATGATTGACAGCTTATTGAAACGCTTGTATCCATGACAAAATTCATTAGTTTCATCTTGAGAATTTACATAAATTTTAATCATAATAAATCTCTATAAATAATACATCTTGATAAATCTCATTATCTTGAAGACACTCACCGTGAGGCTGGAATATTGTTTATAAATTTTTTTCTTAAAAAATGTTACGCGTTTCTTCCGGTTATATTATTTGTGGTATCAATATATTATGCGTTGCCTTGAAATTCTGAAATAAGCTTCCTCAAACAAGATATTATAGCTACATTCATAACGATATTTTCTTTATTTTCGCTCGAATTCCCCCCCCCCCCTCTTCTAATGTCAGCTAAAGCGATAAATGTCTGTTGGATATTCCACACTCGTTACCCTCATCTGCTATTATAGTAAGTGAGTGAGTGAGTCATGATTTATTACGGTTGCAATCATTTTATAATTTTTTCGCATCTCGAGTAAGTTTTATAATACTGGCACCGTTTTGTCATGGTAATTGTTTTCCCACAATATCAGCAATGCAATATCAATACAAAGACTATAAATAATTAATGAATTAACAAGTATACTTAAAAGAAATTCTAAAAAATATATTGTCACAAACGGAGAACGGGCTTTGAGCTTAAATGGTTCATATTAGTTTAAGCAAGACGAGGAGAAGCAAGCTACCTTACATCACCGATCCGTGGACCAAATATAGTTCGAGTTGTTTACATATTTCTAAGAGTTCAACAACATACTGGATGGAACTGACGTATTTCCTATTTGACTTTATACCTTATCAAAGCTATACGGTGGACATCTTGAATAATTAAGGTAGATTGCAAAATTCGTGAGCTGTTGTGATTTTATCTTTGTATTAATGACGTTCTCGTGGTTTATTTCGGAGACCATATCAGAAACCAACGTGGTTTATTTCGGAGACTATATCAGAAACCAACGTGGTTTATTTCGGAGACCATATCAGAAACCAACGTGGTTTATTTCGGAGACTATATCAAAAACAAGCATAATAGAGTGGATCGAGATTCGTTTGTTCCTCTAAAAAAAATGATCTCGAATAGATCACTAAAACTCTGTATTATTCAAAATATTGACTGTGTTTTCGCATCTGATAGATGTGTAAGCTCTATCACGTAACGGAATTTCCAAAATGTCTTTCGTAGTAATGTTAGCTAATAAATTTGTTTTCCTTCTGCATTGTAAATCAACACAAATTCTTCAGTATTTTGGTTCATCGAGTCACTATATTGTTTATCTGGTATGATGGTGGATTGTCACATTCAATGGTTTTATTGTCGAAACAAGTTTAATTAGAAAAGTATATACTTTGAACACGTTTACTGAATGGGGGTATTAATAAGTCGTTGTGCGGATGCATTGTAAAAGTGGTTATTCTTTCCACTTACAATAGTGGCGATGCAAAATACACAAACTTTTGTTTGCATTATTAGCGATAACTGGAAATAGAAACAACATTTTCATTTATCAATTCTCCAAATTATGGTGATTTTACAGGCCAATCTCGACTCACATTATACATTATGGTTATAGTTAAATTATAGCTGTATTAAATATGTATTGTATTGTACTCAAGCAGTGAAAAGAGGCCTCAACTTTCAACTAGCTAGACTTAAAATCACTTTTAAAATATTTGTTTGTTGGTTCCAATTTTTATACAATTAGCTGATAGCTATGGTATTGAAAGGAGGAAAAAAGAGATAGGAATTTTATTTTCTAAAACTTTATATTTCAGGATTTGTTACAATTCATAATTGTAAAAAGCCACCAACGCAGTTCATTGAAACATAAACAACACACAGTTACTTCTCGGTTTTTATTTAACAAAGCTTGTTATGTCTACTGATACATCCTCGGGGATTTTTTTAACCTGGTTATGTATTATGCCGTTTTTTTATAGCAAAAGTTTCTTAAAAATTTTGAGATTTTTCTAGAGAAAGTTTCTTATCGGCTTTCGAAAATATCAAGTCTTTCTGAAGCAAACAACCCAATCAAATGGTATATCCAAAGTCATCATCAACTTAAAAATGCTTAACAATAGATAGACAACAAAAGACTGATAACGTAAATCGTATTGATAACACCACACGTCGACAATTCCATTTTATAACGTTTTCTGATTTCGCATTTTTGATAAGTGACGATGTTCACAACATCCCACCATTCAAGCTTTGTTACTTTTAATATTATTCACTTTTTGTTTGCCTCGTCACTAAAAACCAGTTTTATTGATCTCTATGAAACTAAAAGGGGAAGGTCCAAAGGGGAATTGCTGAATTGCTTACCGATCATTTTCTTCGCTCTATTGATTTTGTAGCACTCTCCGTCCGGGAATAGAGGTTTTGGGTTAAGGTAAGGGTAAGGATTATTTTCAATCTCCGTGATGAAGAGCAAACTACTAAAAAAATATGGTAGGTACATTTGTGAAAGATCGAAATTTAACCAAAATTTTATCTGAAAATATATCTTTTCTTACTTTTTCTTCTTGTTCTTGATGCTTTTTCAACGGAAAAGGAAACAACGTCGGAAAGGCGCTAAACAGAAAATGTGTTATAAATGTGTGTTATAACACCAGCCAATAATGCAATCAATGATCATTAACAACTCATGAAAAAATATCGAGAAGCATACATTATAAACGAACAATATCACTGAGAAAGTCATATAGCAGTAATGAGTTTCAGGATGATGATACTGTTTAACATGTCTCCACCCAGATTGAGGATTGGAAAAGCGTATATAGCTATTTTCATTGATAAAGTGTTTTATAATATCAATGAAAATGATGCCAATTTTGTTCTGCAGGTTTTCCTGCTGAAAGTTTAAGAATACATCGGGGAAACAGGAATTGGCAAGACAAAACTTAGAGATCAAGTAATTTATATTTATATATTTGTATATTTATATAGTAAATTCTACCTCTTAATTCTCCTTTAAAAGCAAAATGTAAATATGAGATTAATCTATAGCAGCTGGATTGTTTACAGATCCATACTCCTGATAGCACCATTACTGTTAAACCCCCGTTTCTTTAGTCAGGTTTTGGACTCTTTCTTAAAACTTCAGAACAAACAGAGGCTCAAATCGTTGTTTCAGAATTAAGGAGAGTCTAAACCTGAATTTTCTTGTGTATTATATATAAATTTTTTTTTTTAATTAATCGCTCTCAATACAAGGTTTAAAACCACTAATGTGTATAGGTACAAGGAGGAAAGGTGACGATGAACATTGCATTTAAAGTGTTGAAGATTATAATGAGAAGGAAAAACAGACTGTGGTAAAGAATTCCAGAGAGTATATATATACAGGAGCGAGGAATGAAACTTCGTTGGTATATAAAAGGTTTTAGATGACTTTGGGATGTTGACAGCGTGATCATAGCAATAAGATGAATATCTTGTGTTTTGCTTGAAAGTTTGGGGTGCAGGGGTGAGAGAAGAGAGCTCAGTTGAACATTTTCCATAAAAATATTTGAGGCAAGGAGATGCCACAGATCTGTGATCTGTGATCTGTGAGAGTATGTCAAGTTTACTTGAAAGTTTATCACCAATAGCATTACAGATACATTTCTGAATACGATATAAAAGTTTAAGAGAGTCCGAGGGTGCACCACCCCAAATATATATGGTAGCAATACTCAATACAAGGCCGAATAGTAGATTTATAGAGGTAAAGAATGGTAGATATATTTCATTCAAGTGACACAATGTTCATAAACATAGGTGTTCTTGCTTGATAATTACAACAATGTTAAATGCTATTATCCTGTCATTTTCCTGTGTGCATACACCTTGCTGTAATTATATAAATGCTCTTCATGCTTAATTAATGCTTTTATGTAATTAATAATTAATGCTTATTTGGTTCTCAGGAGGTCCTTTCAAGATGATAAGATATCAGATTTCTTCTAGTAAGATAATTCCCTCTGAAGGTTTAATAAGCAGTTAAGAACATTATAATTTATATATATAAGTTTTCTTTTATTGTCCACAAATGCTTGAAATATATAATGCTGTTACAACTTGTGCCCTGTGTTTTGTAATGATAATGGTTTATAATATAATTGATCATTATAATACTTAATGTGTTTCTTAGACATTCTCCTCAATAATATCTACAAAATGCCAAACAATGTTTGCCATTCTGAAGCAACATTCAGCAAAGAGGTGTGGACAGAGCATGACAAGCATTTCAAATGTGATGGAGATACAACAGAATTCTTCACCAGTATGCGTAAAGATGCTGAAGCTGCAATAGCTCTTGCTGATAGGTTGAGCTCTCAGACGGCCAATAAATTCATAAGCATTATCAATGAATGTCATGGAACATTACTTACATCTGGCATTGGTATGTTTTGAATAGTATAGTACATCCTTTCCCTATAAATGATTCACTTTGTTTTCATGTGTTTCTTTGAATTGTTTCAGGAAAATCTGGTATTGTTGCAGAGAGAATGTCTACCTCACTCTCCTCCACAGGAACTCCTGCTCACTACGTTCATGGTGCTGAATGGACTCATGGAGACCTTGGTTAGAATGTACTTTTCAATCTGTATACACATTGTCGGTACAAAGATAATGTAATTTGATTTGCAAACTCAGATGAAGAATTCCTCTAGCATTTAAATAGAAATTCTTGCTTGTGGTGACTGATACGTTATTTCACAGTTGTAGCAGTGTTTGCGGAGGCTGATGAATGCATTTTTTATTGACCTAAAAGATGTATTGGAATTCACATTATCGTATGCATAGTAAAGGTTATTTAAGAGATTCTACATTCCTTTTACTTTCTTCATAAGACTAAAATAGTCATTTAGTTGTTATGAGAATAACCTAGATGGATTTTTATTTGAAACGTATTAACTTTTTTCTTGTATAAGCAAGGAACTGAAAAGCTTCATTACCTAAAATCTGATTATAGATAAACACAGATTTTGCAAATAAAAAAATAACTTAAAAAAATTAACTTTTAATTTGAATGAGTATAGCATGAAAGTGTGACCACTACACTTGGAATTTTTGAAAATATGAAATACAGTCTGCATACACTCTGCATAAGTGGAACTTTAATTAAATGGAACTAATTTTCTCGGTCCCTTGGATTAGCTTTATCAAATTGCTGTATTTTAAGTCGGAGAAAAGGATCCTTCGATAGTGGAACTTTCAATAAGTGGAACCATTATTTTGGTCCAATAATGAGATTAGTTGCGTAAGTGGAAAAAAGAAAAGATTATTTTACTTATTGAAGTTTAATGAAGAAACAGAAGAAAGATTAAAGTTGTTTTGTTAGGCCTACTTTGTTTTTTTACTTTCCCTACTATCCTTCTTTCTTTTATGAATCCAATTCTTGTTCAGCCGGTTTTCTAATAAACATCGCTTTCCAAGATGCGGCGTTAATTAGAGGGCAGCGTTTACTACAAATGTTCGGCTAAAAGTGCGGCGTTTAATAGAGGGCGGTGTTTATCAGAGGGTGGCGTTTATTAGAGGAAATACGGTAAGTGGAACATTCAATAAGTAGAACCATTTTCCACGATCCCATGGGGATTCCACTTATCAAGCGCAAACTATATTCCTTGACCTATATAAAATTTGTTAACCTTGCATAAGGGATTCTAATGTAACTATAAAATTTTGTTTCGAAATTTGTTTTCTGCAAAATTTTCTTGTATATAAACATTAAATCTTATTAAAGATTTTTCATTGCTATGAATAGGGTTCTGTTTTTACTCTGGAAACCAACTTTGATATTAATTTTGGTTTTGATTATATTACATATAACTGGTGATAAGTTAGCCCATACAAAATTCCCCTTTTTTATTAGAATAATTATACAAATTTCTTTCTGGGGGGAAATATTTCCATAAAATTTCAAAAAGATGTAAAAAATATTAAGTGGAATGTAATTATCAGATTCCCTTGTCATCTGATTAACATTTTATTGGATTTGCTCATTTTTCTCATTGGGAAATAATAATCCCAGGATCATGTATACCTAGGAAATAAGTAATGTTGGTATAACGTTTCCCCAGTAAATCAGTATTACTAATGAGTACTGTATTCTTCGAAGTACTGATTTAGAGTGAAACCAGTTATAGAAACTCTTGCAAAAATTCTGACCATTGTTCGAATAGAAAGTTGACTCCTGAAAAACTTGTTGAACCTACATAAAGGCATAATTCTCCATGATGAAATTCTTCTTATACTACATAGGGAAAGGTCGAAGAGGTGATGTGGTAGTGTTTTTTTCACACAGCGGTAACACACGGGAATGTGTGTTTGCTGCTAGTCATTTGCGTCAAAGAGGTGTTCACATTCTCTCGATTATTGGTCACGACGATTCCCAACTAGCAAAATGTAGCGATGCGTATATTTGCTATAAACTTGATCACGAGTTAGACGAACCAATTGGAGGCGTGCCCACCACAAGTGTTGTTCTACAAGTTAGTGTTTGTTGCTTTTTCCTTATGTTACAAAAGGCAATGTGTTTTCAAAACAACCTACAACATACCTTATTACACGAAATTAACATAGAAATTAACGCAGATTTTAAAAATCTGTGCTAATTGAAACCGTGTTAATTTGTGTCCCACATAATTTAACTTTCGATTAATTAATGTTGCGTGTAATAAAATCCCTCGTTATTTTTGAAAGCAAATTACTGAAATGCAGTAAAAACGACAAGTTTTTTATTTTTTATGACAGTAATTTAACAAAATAAAACATATATAAAAATACCAGAGATATTGCCATTTAAAATTTTGCTCAAAACTTAATCTCCATGGCAACATGACATCACAATGTTCAAAAAGAAACTGTTGACATATAAAATATATAAATAACTGAAGAAATATTAGTGATACACTGCTAGAATTTTGTATGCGTAGTGACAAACACCTATAGGTATTGAATTACTAAAAATAATTGCTGCCATAGTTACCCTTGGTTTGTTTCCAGGTCTGCTTTATCAGCAAAAAATAATAGAGACCGTAACCAAGCCGGAGTAGCAATGGGGTCATTCCATGTGAATTGAAATGAGCCATGTCAGCAACCATGAATCTGTTGAAGCCGTAGTTGATGTGGCAGTTTCACAATTTGTGTCATGCATCTATGATAATTCTCCATGGACTGGAGTAGTTACAGAAGTTGATGTTAAAAATAGATAGGCCTGTATATATACTATTTATTATTGTATATTCACTATTTTTAACATCATTTTTGAATTCCTCAGCCTCAAAAATAGTCAGCTACCAAATTTCAACAAAATTGGTCAATGCAATCAAAAGTTATAATTAAAACAGCAACGTTAGGCAATCGCGGCGCTGAGGAAAAGAGTTGAAAAAGGGTCTGGGACCAAGTGTCAATATCTCAAGAACCACTGGGAATTTTGAGCTGAAATTTGGCATACAAGTTTAATCTCATTATTCTAAGCTCACATGCCAAAAATCAGCCAAATGTGAGGGGGTTGGTGACATTTTTCACACATAATGTTTGATTTGGCATGGAATGACCCAATGGCAATAAATTTCTTTGCTATTTTCACAACTGCAGTTACTTACCACTCTACATGCAATGTTCTAACAAAATATCATTAAAAAATTCTGAGTAATTCACATATTTATATGTCAGCAATATCTTCTTGAAAGTTGTGATGTCACGTTGCCATGGAGATCATGTTTCGGAAAAAAACCTTTAAACGGCAATATCTCAATAACGAAAAATGATTTTTTTGAAAATTCAATAACTGACTTTCAGCATTTTTAAAGCTGTGTTTTATTAAGGCTGAAATGACTGTTTATTTATTCAGTTAATTGTCGGACGGAAAATCGATACTTTAAACGCTCACAAAAAACTTTAGAGGAATAACTGTGCTATTTTTAAGTGTTGATTAGCTGGTATGGACCTAGCTTCTTCCAAAAAAATTTAAAGTGAGATCGAAAAAGTTTTTTCTTTTATAATATCACAAGGAAAAGTAAATTGTCGGACGGAATCGATAGAAATTGAGATAGAACAAGACTAAAGGTTTTTTAGCTGTTTATCGAAAATAACAAAAAGTTCCATACGAGATATGCCTGAAATAATAACTTAGTATGTACTAAACGATGTAAACAAAGTTTTAACATTAGAAGTTTTGTCGGACGGAATTGTCGGACGGAAGCGATGTTGACTCAGAAATGTGTAAAGATTTTTTTTAGAAAAAATGACTTGATTCTTATTTCTAGAGAGTGTCTCCAACTTACCACCATGATATAATCAACTTCCGTCCGACACTAAAATGATGAAAAACTTTAATTATCATACGTTTTGAAAGATGAAAAGCAAAAGGTCTTCAGCTATTTGCATCCAGCCGTAAATACAAAAGACATTATAGTTTTATACCGCCAGGAAACCAGGAAAAGCTATAAATCGTGACACCTTCTAAATTAAGTAAGTTGGTAAGAGTTTAGGAGAAAGAAATAAGAACCTTTTTTGATGTTCTGGAGGTGGTTGAAGGTGAAGGTTTTTTTCGTCTATTTCTGTTGATTCGGCTTTATTGTTGGACGGAAAAAAATAGGGAGCACTGACTTAAACGATTTTTTGAACCATAATTCTTTTCGGGAAGGTTTCGTGCCTTACTTTTCCAATTAAGTTGTTTTATAAGCTTTGAATTGTCATAAAACAAAAAAAGCAAAATCTATGTGATCTTTTAAAGATCTATAAACTGAGGAAAAAATTCCGTCCGACAAAACAAATTTGTTACCAGCATTAAGTAAAGTCTCGATTTTTGAAAATTTTGAGACACAGTCATCAAAAAGCTATTTTTTTCTGAAAATATAAGATTTGAAGAATTGGAAAAACATAATAAAAACCTATTTGAACCGATTTTATTTTTTCGTGTCAGCGAGACCTTTTTATAACAGAGTCAAATACATTCTACATTTAATGGACCAGTTTAAATTGTTTGAGATAAAAGAAAACGTGATACATATAGCGAATTAAATAGAAATATAGTCCCCGTGGGCAAAACCGTCATAAATAGAACAATTTAAAACAATTTCAACTGATCCATGAAAATGATAATGTATTTCAGCCTTTATGTAGGCAATATATTACGACTTTGGTAACTCTGTAAACACTGAAGCTTTTGGTTTCCTTTCGGTGTTCGAAAATACACCTTCCAAATCATTTAAACTAATCCAGAGTGAAAAATACAATGCCATTTAAAAATTACAGTCCTTGAACCGTGTTAATAAAAGCGCACTTAGAAAGTCTCTTCTTCTATCCGCGTTAATTTTTGACCGCGTAAATTTATGGCGCGTTAATTTATGACCGCGTTAATTTATGGCGCATTAACTGGCCAGCCTGTTAATTTCGTGTAATAAGGTACCGGTGCCAGTTGAATTAACGTCCATTTTATAAGCTGTGCCGTGCCGAGCTGAACTCTCAACTCAGCATTTGGTTTTAAACAGTCGAAACAAGCCGTTCTGAGGTGTACTACACGGCTAGGTCAGCTTTGTGACACAGCTTGGTTCCGCAAGGTTTAATACTGGTTTTATAAGCCGAGCTTAAAAGAGAGAAAAATTTGGAGTTTGTCTTGACATGGTACAATTGACCTAATGCTCACCATATCATAATAACTATTGTGCTTGATCACTGAAGAGATTTGTGACATTACTAAATCAGAGTTGTTATGATTTCTGACAGGAAAATTGTTTTAATGTTCATCTTGATACGGTTTTTTGTAGGAGATGGTAATAAATGCTGTCGTCTGCGAACTGATACGACGCCGAAGGTATACAAAGATTGAATTCGCACGAAATCACCCAGGTGGTTCATTGGGTCAAAAGTTATGTGGTCCGAAGTGAGAATTTCGTGTGGATAATCTCAAAGAAGGCCTGTTCTTGGTGGAAAATAGCGTGTTTCTGTCGTATACATGCCTTGATTTTCCTGTATTTTAAATCTGTTTACTTTCCTCGTCATACAATGTTCCTTCCGGTTTCAAACCAGCTTAAGTTTGTGGTGGAAATCTTATTAAATTTGTTTGGTTCAGTGAGGATAATATTCATGAGGATATATTGCACCTCATTTTTTCATACGATTATATTGAAGGTTTTAACCTGAAAGTTAGGTAGGTTTGAAGTCGGTAGATACATCATTCTCTCCGAACATTGCACATGTTTTCCTAACCGCAACAGTGACGGATAACTGAGATATATCTTTAATTCTGCACAGGATATCTCCTATGTTTATTATCTCCTTACTGTTAAGCTTAACCTGTATCAACATCGAGAGAATTGTAAGAACAGCACTGACACTTTCTATCATTCATTTTGGAGATGTAAATTTTCTTTGCTTTTTTTATTATCGTGTTCATTCATGTCTTGGTGAAAATATTGTTCCATGAAATGAACTCCGTTAACGTACATGAATTATCTATTTATTAAATCTATACTTGATTATATTTTTTTTTATTAATTTGTACTATAATTTGTTTTTGTTATGACAATCGGAATACGTCGAGCAATAATACAACTCGTCATTCTTACAGTTGCGTCCCGCTAACTCGACATCCAGAGGAAAATTTCGAGTAAGACGTCGGTCTAGTAAGCGGGGGATTTTTTTTTACCTTAAGGGAAGAAATTTCGCTGAAGAAATTTTCACGGAAGAAATTTTCGCGAAATTAAATTCCGCGAAAATTAAATGTTGTATAATAATAGATTCGCAACGTAAAAAATGAATTTTTCTTTCAAGTATTTGTTTGGAAATCGAAAACTGCGAAATTTGGTCAATTGCAAAATTAAATTCCGCGAAAATTTCTTCCCTTAAGGAAATGTAATATTTTTGTTCACCGACCCTACCACCCCTATATTTTGGTTTTACTGGGTTCGAACAGTACCTAGAATAAGAAAGAAATAAGAAAATAACTAAAATATTTCTTTAATTTGGAATGTGTTTTTATCATATAACAAGTTTCCTAAAATTAAAGCTCATTGATTGCTTGATACTGCTGTTTAAGAATATTTATATATTCTGCTTTGCCGACGAAGTGAAGCGTACATTCCACCGGGGGAAAGTGGCTCCATCTCCTAAAGTCAGATAATTTCCCCCACAACAGGAACCCATTCCTCTTTTTACGCGCGATAGCGTTTTATATAGGAGTTGACTTCGAGTGTTGATAGTAGAAGACTAAGATAGTAGAAGATATGTTGTCGTGAGTGCAAATTGCTTCAGGTGAAATTATGGTAGCCGCCATTTTAATGTTTATACAATGACTTCTGCAATGATGGAGTTGAACACGTGTTTTTGAACGTGCTTTTGAACGTATGTTATATACTGTTTTGTGATTCAATGAAATTTCTTTTCGCTTACTGAGTGGGGACTCTATAACTCGTTAGGGACATGGCTCGGTAAAAAACCTCCATAGATCAGTACGAAGCTCTGAATTCAGGTGCATGTGCTGCAGTAAGATAACAGATAGGTATATTTTGTGTTAATAATAAGTTTACAGGCTGGTAGTATAATGCTACAACAATTTTCAGAATGTTAAAAAAAACTTTAAAACGATACAGTTTCTATAATTAAATATGTTAAGTGGATATTCTCGTATCATCGAGAACCTATTTTTGCTTGTTCTTGTAGAATGGATTAGAATATTAAACTTCTCCAAATTTCAAGTAATTTGCTCAAGGAATAAGATTTCTGTGACGACTTCAATGATTTACAAACCAGATTTTTCAGCGCCCACTAAAATTCATTAAAAAGTTGATATTTTCCACAAAAATTTACTTATCAACACCAAACTAGTTCAATACTGAACCAAGCATAAAGCCAATTTTTGCAGAAGTTTTAAGCCAATCATATCATAAATGTGTATTTTACTGACCAGATTGTGATTTTATGTTTCTAGTCAGTAGATTACCAAGAAAATGAAATCCTTGTTGATAGAATTTTTTAGGAAAATAGACTAAGGGCTAATAATATTTCGAATTTCAATTGTTTACTGACTGAAAAAATGAGATTTCTGCAATGATTTTAATAATTTACAGATCAAATTTTACATTGGCACCACCTGAGAATCACTAAATTATAAACATAAATATTACAAGAATGCATCCATTGGAATCGAACTTAATAGAACCGTAATAGAGAGAACCTTAGACTTGAATATATTGTCAATGTCACGAATGTATACATTACAGACCAGTTCATCATTTTTGGTTTGCTGTATTTAAAATACGAAAAAGAAAGTTTTTGAATTAAGTTAGTATAGATTAGAATAGACTCAGCTTTCCATGCATGAAGTTTCGACTTAACTCCATCATTTATTATTTATTTATTATCCATTTGAGCATCTTTACCAAGGAAAGTCTCTTCAGTTCTCTATGAACTGCTATCAATGAGGATTAATGCTTTCCTGTGAAACACCTACAGGGGGAACCTGGCAGAAATTGCGGTGAGGTAATTTTCACCACCGAAAGCTTTGGTATGGTGTTGTCGGAACCTCTCAGTTCTAAGCTCAGCGCCTTAACCACTTGCCCACGGACCACTTTTTTAAATCTATGGAATTTCCAACATACCAAATGAACGCTTAGAAAGAATGAATGAACAATTAATATTGTTTTAGAAAGTGTAACTTAAGCTGTGATAGAAATAACTTTATACAACATAAAATGAAATATGTAATTCTACTAAAAATCCTCGGCAAGTTGCTCTTCATTCTTGTATTGCTAGACGTCTTCTGCAAGATGACGCAGAGTCGCACAATATTTTGGAAGAGGCTTTAACGTTTCAAATGTCCCAACAGCTTAGACAACTGTTTGTCACTATTTGGACCCACTGCAAGCCCTTCAATCCCCTGGAATTGCGGAATGTATTCATGGAGAATCTGTGTGAAGACTACGTTCAAACATTGACTGTTGTTCAAGCAGAGGGTTTTGGGTTACGTTGATAATGTCCTGAGACAATTTGGTATGACTTTAACACGGTTGGTTCAGTAGGTTGCTCAGGAAGAAGTTGCTGTGATATTTACATCGACAGGAAAGAACAGGTAAGGCCTCTGTAGTTGTTGTTGCAGATGCGATTTTGTCTGCGGTTTCAAATGTGCGTAATGGTTTAGCACAACTTGAAACATTGTTTTATCTGGACGGACCAGGTGGCACAAGTAAGACTTTTACATATAACTATGATATTGCAGCATGTAGAACCAGAGGTTGAAAAGTTGGCACATCTGCATATACAAGTATTGCAGCCACCTTACTGTGTGGTGGTTGTATCTTTACATTCATTATTTTGTTTGCCTGCTCCTGTTTTCGAAAACAGTGTCTGTAATATAGCACCAGCATCAATTTGTTTGTTTGGTTACGAATGTTTACCCAGGATAGCCTGTTCAGTTCCTTAAGTTACTGTTTGATATCAGTGAAGGTCCTGCAAAATAGGTCCTAGAACATTTAAAGCCCCCATTTGGGCTACTGAAGCTGTAATGACAGGAACCGCTCAACTAGACAACCATCCTAGACATCATTCCTAATCTTTTGCTGAGTGCTAAGCAAAGAGGAATGATTCACACTGTTATAGTCGCCGACATGACTCGACAGGGGATTGAAGCCGAGCACTCTACCACAAGGTTACCAGTCGGTAAACATGTGGAATACCATTGAAGTGTGCACCTGTTTCTGACTGATGAAGCCACTATGGTTTCTACGGTCATTTTCTATGCTATAGACAGATTACTCAAAGATATTTATGACAGTGATGCACTTGGCAAAGTTTTTTTGTGGGGCAGAGATTTCCGTCAGTGTGGCAAAGTACTCACTTCCTGAAAATATGATACCCAGACTGACCCAGACTGGAAGAGCAGGAATTCTGTGCTTGGTTGTTCCAACTCGGCAATGGTGAACTGCCAACGAAACAAAGCGAACCAGCCAAAGGTTCCATTGAAACTCTTGATTGTCCTGTTACTCCTCAAGTTACTTCCATCATATCTGCAATGTACGACTGGAGCCTCATGAACATCCCATGACAGCCACTCTGACTCCAACAAAACGAGCAACCATTGATCACTAACAATGAGGTGTTGGAAAGACTACCTGGAGATGTAGTTTGCTGTTACAGTGCTGATGAAGTGGTATGTGACGATGAAGAAGAGCGGCAAAAAATTTCCAGTTGACTTTCAGATAGTATAACACCCTAGGGTATACCTCCACATTGTTTGAAACTTTAAGCTGGCACTATTATTAGTTGAAGAATCTGAACATCAGGAAAGGTCTCTGTAATGGCACCGCTTGATTGTTCGTGAATTGTCGCATAACTTTAGTAAAGCTGTAGTTTTAATAGGGTCAGCTGTTGGAGAAATGATTTTTTATACATAAAATACATTCATTCTTCATTCTTCTTCTGCTACACACTGCGATAGTCTCAAATTTGGTCTGTAAATTATTGAAACCATCACAAAATATCATTGTTTCAGTAAATCATTTGAACTTCGAATATTATTAGTCCTTACTATTTTCCAAAAATATTCTGCAAAATCCGCAAGGACTCATTTTCTTGGTTATCTACAGCTAGAAACATAAAATCACAACCTGGTCTGTAAAATACACATTTAATATGATTGGCTTAAAACTTGTGTAAAAGATTTGCCTGATTCTTCGGTGGTCAGTAAATTATAGGTAAATTTTTGTGGAAGATATCAACTTTTTAGTGAATTTTAGTGGGTGCTGAGAAATCTGGTCTGTAAATCATTTTAATCTTCATTGATCACTTGATCATCTTGAAAATTTCAGAAAATATTTTGCTCATGTGTCCAAGCGTTTTTCCAAAGTTTGGTATTTTGTAAGGTTATATTTTAAGTAATTATTAACAATTTAGTGACTTTTAGGGGGTGCGGCTAATTTGGTCTGTAAAATACACTCAGAGCAGAAACAAAATGGCAACCCTGGCCAGTTTTGTTTCTTTAGTAGTCATATATTATCATAATAATAATAATAATAATAATAAAAAAATTACTTTTAGCATTAAAAGGACACGGAATTACATTTCTATGGCGCGCCAAAAGGAGCTTTATCACTATTCTAGTTTATTTTAGCCTTTGATTGATTATAATACTATCAATCAGCAGTATATTATTATCTTGAAGCAATGTAATACTATGTTGATGATTATAAAGCTACAGAAAAGGAATGGTTGATGCGTAACGTGATTATAACAGTAAATATATGTTAAATATAAGACTTTTCGACTCACTTTTCGGCATTCTTTTCCCAGCTTTAATCAAATTGGTCAGAGAAGTGACTAGTTCCTTCTCTGCCATCCTGAATTTCAAAAGGTGAAAGCAGCCAGAACATTTCGGTCAAAGCAAAACGTATAGATTTTGTTAACAGAATCAAACCTAGTCTAGACCTTTAGACCGAAGTTTTATAAAACAACAACGTGTAAGCATAATATTCGATAAGTAGGACAACACATGCGATACTATCATAATTGTTTTTTACGGTAGCAGCGTAAGCGAATACCGTATTAAAACACCCTTGGACTCCTACTACTACTACTACTACTACTACTACTACTCCGGCCGAAACGGCAGTTTTTAGCCTACGATTTAGAGTATGCGAGTCCCCACTAAAAACTCAATATACATTCTAATGAACGAACGCAGCCTTTTGAATTTTCGAAGGTTTTCAATCACATACATTTAAAATACGTTTTCTTTGATATTTTATCACTTAATTGATGAAGGAATGGATATTAATCAAATAGGTCTACATAAAACTGGGACTTTTAGTTACTTTTATGGTACTGAATCAATGAACTTTGGCACTTGAAAATAGATATGTTTTTCGTGTCAGTAAAGCACAGATCAGACTTTCTTATTACTTTCTACGTTTGTAGCTATCTGTTCTGTCTTTGAACATCAAGGTTTTCAAAAATCGAGTTAAAAAAAGGCAGTTATCTGTTTGAATTCATTTTCGGTTTCAAAAAATTATAATTCAAAACATACATTTTTTTTTCGAAGAAACGCGTTTTTTTTTCTACATAAGCTCTTATAAAAAAAACGTACGTTATAAACAGCTCATGCATGTATAATTCTTTTGTCTTCTAATAAATTAAATTGCTGGTGTGTTGCGATTAGACCCTATTTACACGAGTTAGTAATTTTAAACATTATAATATCGTTTATGCCTGTTTTCCACCAGTAAGATATCTCAAGAAATAACGTTAACAGAACGTTTAAGAACTTTAAGTAAAATTTCAAATTTAAAAGTATTCTTGTGGCAAGTACTTTGCTGCTACCGTTTTGCGCCATCTGGCTCTTGTTAGTATTATATTTGTTCCTTTCATTTTAATCGCTGCTCTTCATAATAAATTCGTATTAAAGTATTATAATTAGGTTCCATAGTATCATATTTGTAAGTTGGGAATAAAGCCCCTTTTGGCGCGCCATACTTTTCGTCCCTGACTAACATACCGTAATGCTTCGATTAAACGCCCCCTTCTTTTAAACGCCCCCCTCCTCGAATAGAAGCCCCCACCTTTTCAGGAGATTTTTAAATAAACACCCCCCTCTATTAGACTCTATTAGAGACACACTAATTAAGGCATGTAGAACTACTACATTGCATTGTTTCAGCTTCAATGAGCTTTGCTTCAAGCCCAAATGGAAAATTGAATTGACGGGAGCTTACATGAAAATTCCTTTGATATAGCGGGGACGAGGATGTGATCGCTGCTGCCCCCGAACTTAACATGATCGAGGAAAATGATATTGACGATGATCTTGAAGTTTAATTTTGTATATTTTTTATCGATGATTATATTTAGTTTTTACGAAAAAGAAGAGTTTCACAAAAATTCAATAGACGCCCCCTCTTTTAAACGCCCTCCTCCAATAGACGCCCCCCTAAAAATTCAAAAAAATTAATAAACGCCCCGGGCGTCTAATCGAAGCATTACGGTACGTGAACCAATAGCTTGTGTAACATCAATCGTTGAAGACACTGCGATGAAGAGCGCTTTCATTGGAATAGGACACTGCGATGAAGAGCGCTTTCATTGGAATAGTGAGTTCTATCGAAATGTACTTATGTATTTTTCAACACTGTCCACCGAGATCGTGTCCACTTGTAGCTCCATAAAATATTGCATTAGTAAGGCGATTCTAGAAGGGCAGTGTGCAGTCACCGTTTCGGAAAGAAATATCAAGGTCTCATTTAGACTTAGCAGATGATTTCATAGCATGCATATTCTCCTGTTTGGACTTGCATGATGGTGGGACTACTTAAAGGATAAGAAAACAGAACATGTATCACGAATAATAATAATAATAATAACAACAATTACGAATTATCTTTCAGTTACACGTGTTTGACAATAAAATATACTGAAATAGCAAAATTGGTATCAAATTATCGAGGTATAAAATTTAAAATTATATAAATTATTTCGTCTCATTTATACTTTGTGCTGAGTTTTTTATATATTGATTAATGATAGGTACTGATTGTGTGTAATGATTGTGTGCGAATGTTATATGCTTGGTATTTAATTTTTTTTGTGACAAATAAATATTATTTTATTTATAATTCTATTCTATTCTATGCTAAAGAACAGTGAGACTTCTTATCTTCCACACCTTCTCTATACAAATTCTATTTCTCTTCTTAAGAGCATGAGTCTGACAAAAAAGTGATCACATCATAAGAGGAAAGAAGGTCGTTGAAAAATCCAATCCAATACTGCTGTGGAAAAGAACAAGCAAAGGCTCACATTATTGTTTTAAAAAATTAAGATAAACATGAATCCGAATTTCCTTGTAAAACAAAAATATGTAGGATATGAATTCTGAAAACAAAATTAAGTTGAAAAATGTTCAAGCAAAAAAAAGTCACCCCAGGTCAAAACAAGGAAGCATTAAAAAACCAACAAAATGCCAAACAACCTAAAATGAGTAGGTTACATCGAGTTTTATAATACATAATGTGGAGTTCCATGGCATTGTAAATCTGGTCGTCCTAATGTAGATGCCAGTTCAGCTTGTACTTTCATCAAACATTCTTTTAATGTTTGGCCAGGGATTAAATTCTCTGCCAGCTTACCACAAAATGGAGTAAAATGAAACTTTCCTGATTCAACAAGACCCCGAGTGTCAAATGCTTTTTCACCTTTTCGACAGCTATACATGACTGTGTTCTTAGGAGTAATTTCTTGAGTAACCTCAGTAGAACTTACATGACCCCCCCTACAAGCATCGATGGTAGCAACAACATGTATATTGTGAGTACCTCTATTAAAACGCTTCAGGATTGCTTTAACTGATGTTGAACCGCCAGGTAAAACCAGAAAAGTATCACCTTCTTGATAAAAACCGTGGCAGGAAATATGGAACCATATCAAAGCCTTTTTTTCTTTGGACTCAACCTTCTTTAAGACCTGGTCAATATTTTGCATGAGGCCTTCCTCATTTACGTTATCAAGAGGTGGTTCAATGGTGTTTGCTTGGACGTTAAATTTACATCTTGAAAGGGCATGCTTAATTACTGTAACATCAGCATTTGCAGAGAGCAGTTGTTGTTCCAATTGATCTGTTACATTAGTGTAGTCGATTGCCACTAGTAGGGCATGTCGTGCACCTTCAGTTGAAGGTAGATTCATCAAATTTAATTCTCTGGTTGTGGATTTCCTCAAATCTGTAATAGTGATATTTTTCTTGTTTTGATTGAGAAGATTTGAAAAAAACCTCTCAATTAATTTCTGATGATTGTCATTGGGGAGTGTACTTTTGAACTCCAGGTTACGCAATCGCTGTCTGTATTCTTGATCGGATTCGATGTTTTCATCTGCTTCACGAAATGGATGTTGGCCTGAAGAAGTAATGTAAAAAATTAACATATTGCATGCCCATACATCATGATACTTTTTCACTGAAACTTTGCTTTCACCAATCAAGTCAGGATGTTGCCAGTAAACTGTTCCCACACCACTTGTTTTTTTACTCATTTCAGGATCTATTTCTCCACTGATGCCATAATCAGAAATCTTTAATGTTCCGTGCTTGTCAATCAAAACATTACTTGGCTTAAGATCTCTGTGTACCACATTTTCACTGTGCAAAAACTCAAGGCCCCTTAAGAGTTCGCAGATTATTTTTTGCTGAGTGTCGCCAGAATACTTGTTAGTTGATATGAGCTTTCTGATGTACTGATCTAAATTTTCTTCACACAAAGATACGATGTTGTAGCAACCAAGAGCCACTGAATCTTCAATAGTAGCTATCAATGAATGTAATAACATTGCAATGTGCATTATAGCCTGAAAGTTTCTTAATACATTGAAGTGATTTTTCTTGGTTTTTCTTAGTTTCAAACACACACCACTTGACTCCAACCCATCCAAAGGTTCCATGATAACCCAAGAAAATATTCTGCTTGGCTTGGGCAATGTGAATTTTCTTATTGAACAAAGTATTGCACTTGAACTCATTTCCTGCTGATGCAACCAACGTTTTCCCTGTTTCACAATGCTTTTCAAGTTGGTCCAAGTTTTCATTTGCTTTGCGGCAAACACCTATAACAGAAAATTCACTTAAAATACACATACCATCAGCATAACCCTAACACCTTTAGTGTACACGTCAAAGAAAAAATACATCAAACAAGACTGCATGAATGTCTTAAAGGAAAAACTGGCTTCAATTGTGTCCCTTTTTCATTGAAGGAAAAATATTGCATTAAAACACTTGCGTATATACTAGTGCGTTCTGTAAAAACTACATTTTTACTGTAAAATGAATGATGTGTTTTTTTTATCAAGGACCAAAGAAAGGAAAACTTTCTGTCAAATACTAAATAAATAAATATATAAATCTTTTTTCATGGAACTAAAAAATATACTTCTACAAAAAGGTTTTATTAAGTGAAGGCAAAGTGAAAAAGATCACAGAGAGTTATTGGGTTTTTAACAATACCAAATGTAAGGTATATATAGTTGTTATACCATTTTGTAGCATTCAAGTAGTACAGTAGAATCCCGATAACTCGAACCCCCGATAACTCGAACTTTCAATAACTCGAACCAATTTTGAATTCCCCTTCACCAATACTTTCTCATAAAATACCCCCGATAACTCGAACATTCGATAAGTCGAACTATTTTCTCGGTCCTGTGGGGGTTCGAGTTATCGGGATTCTACTGTATTTGTGACATTCCAGCGGATTTTGATAACAAACCATAAAATTCTTTTATTAACGAAGTTACTCTAACAATTTTTGTTATTTCTGTTGTTGTTCTTTTTAACAACGTTTTATGGAAGATTCACACTTGCCAACAGCAGCACACTGCACTGCATCCTCAATTCTATCTATTACAGTTCACTATCAAGCAAATCAATTTCAGACAACGTTCTAATACCTCAGGGTCGACATCCCTTTTATCTGGACTGTATTGTTGTGACAATATTTCTAAAAGCTTTTGATCATGACTTTCTAGCATAAACCCTGGTGTGTCAATTGCAACTGGCATGTCATCGTCATTTTCAGTTGATGTTTTTTGATGTTTGCTGATGTTTTCAGTTGTTGTTTTTTGATGGTATAACGACTGAATAAGTGCTTTTTCGGACTCCGAAATTGGTGATTCAAGACCATCCAATATATCACATCCACGTTTAAAAATGTCTTTAAAATTTTTGTCGGTAATTTCATCACCAAACTTTATGTGATTTAAATCATCAGAAAGCTCTAATGCTTCGCAGCAAGCTTTTTTCAATGTTGGCGATAAATTGTTTATCTGGCAAATTTTTTCTGCCAATGCTGGAGCTTCCATGTCCATCTTTATATTTTGTAACTGTGTTGAAGCAAAACTAGGAGCATGATGTGGATTGAATAGGGCTTGTTTAATCAGCCTAATCACATATTCCAGTTTTAGACGCCTCATTGAAGACTCCAACCATGACTTTTTTTTATCCATCACAAAGTTATATCAGATAGATATTCTCTAGCATGGATTGCTTCTTTCGATTTCGAAGGGTGTTTTCGAATCGGAGTATAGAGGTATCTAGGATTTCGACCACAATGCATTGTAATTTTGGGAAATTTTGAAAGCCCACCAGGTGGTCGACCTACCTTTGTTGACAAAAACAAACTCTGGCGGGAGAAAAATCCGCGCGCTTTTATTTGTTTTTTGAGCATGCACAGAAGCAATAATCTGTCTTTGGCGGTTAAAGGTGGCGGGCGGGCGTGAAATAAGAAAATGGAACATGTCAAGAACAAAAGGAGGAAGCAAACGTTAAAGAACGAAGACTTGCTTTCGATTTTATCGGGACTGGCACTTCATTGTATCTTATCTATCACAAAAGACGTCTTCAAATTTTTCTCTTGAACTTTGTTTTATTGTTCATCACTGACAAAACCATAAACACAGCAATCTAGAGAAAGTTTTTCACTCTATATTTTGCTATCATTCTCTTAATTCTCAGGAATCTAGGATTTTCGGTGGGCTCGGGTAACCAACCCTGGAGGAACTGCCCATTTTCTGAAATGCTACTGATTAAGCAAAACATTTTTGTCCCCGTGATAATCTCGGATTATGGGACAAAACGAGGACAAAAACACAGAAGAGAAGAACACAGTTCCGAAGACATTCCAGAAGCAACGCAACAAAGACTTCTCACAAAGGAAAACTACTTCTTCTCTTCATCAACTGTCACTTAAAACTCTAATGGATATTGCCGTCACTTCCACTGCAGAAAGGGATTGTTCACAAATGACGTCAGCAATTTTTTCAAGATTTTTGACTCCCCCCTTCCTCCCTCTGTCAACCTGCGTCAACTTAGCGTTGCCCCCTCCCCCTCAGCTGACGTCATCGTTTGAGAAGAGACCTCCCCACAACCCCCTTTTTTTAAAAAAAACAAAAAACAATCTCCAGCCCACTGACCACTGAATGGTCCTTTCCTTTTGTATCTTAGATTCTTACGCATTTTTAATTAGACGTAAAAATATTTGCAATGATTAAGCAATAAAGAAGGACTTTCCCACGTGTCACGACGGACAACATCAAGATCACAGTTTAAACATTTTCATAATAAACTTTTAGTTAATTAGAAAATTCAAGGTTCTGAAAATTGTGAAGGTTGACGTCAACAATAGTATCACCAGTTGTATCACAACTATGCGCGAGGTAAAAAATCTGGCAGCAAGGCATTTGTGCATGCTTTTCGCTCCATCTATGAAGAAGATGACTGTGATGTGGTTCTCTTAGTTGATGCTGATAGTGCATTTAATAGAATCAATGGAAAGGTGATTCTCCACAACCTTAAAATGGTATGTCAATGGCAGCAAACAACTGCTATCAGCAACATCCTCGCCTGTTTGTAACAGGAAGCAAAGTGGAAATAACATCAAAAGTACACGCAAAGAGACCCAACCGCAATGCCCTTATATGCACTAATATCTCTTCTTGACAACGTATCATCTAATGACACAAAACAAGGAGCATATGCCAATGATATTGGCGATCTTGAAACACTAATAGGAAATTTGATGTCAATTTGTTGTCGTTGTTACATTTATTTAAAGTCGATTACAAATATACAATAAAATCATTAAAAAATCTTAAAATACTTTAGCTTATTAAGCTAATTTAATTCGACTAGTTCTGTTGAAATAAATAAAAACTATGTAAAAAATAAATCAATGTGATAATCAGGTAGTATATCTATATGTTGTATATATGTTTTATATACTTGGTACACAGGCAATATTCCAATGGAGGCTCGGTAATGACTTAAGCATTGCTCGGAATGATTCAGTTGTCTGTGCATACTTTACCTTAAGTGGGAGCAAATCTCAAAGTTGAGCACCAATATGGGATATGTTATTTAGACCAAATTTGTACTAAACGGCCGCCTACGCACTAGTGACTTGCCACTGCGGAGACTGTAAGGATTTGACTCACGGAAAGAAAACAACTTCTTTCATGTAAGATCGATTTAGATTTCTTTCAGTCTTAAATGCCACTACCAAAAGTAGTTCAAAAGCAATCGATGTACAGAGAGTGGTTTGTGAGAAAGAGAGACATCTGAACCGATGTTTGTTGCACGTAGTTCAAGTATAATTAGGCCAAATACATGAAGGTCTTTACTAGGTAAATTTTCAAGTGCTATCACGTTTCCATATAATAAAACCCAAAATCACGCATGCGCAGTAAAAAAGATTAGCATCTTTTTAAAGAGCACAATGAGCCATAATTAGGAAGAACACATTAAAGTCTTCGCCAAGTAACTCTTCCAGTGCAGTAAGAGACTGTTAATACAAACGCAATTAGTCTCGTTGTCAAAAAATAACCAGTTGTACTCTAATAGTTCTTACAGCTTCACCTACTTGGGAGGAGTACTTAGCTTAGCTTCTCGTTGGCACAATTTTTTAATTAATATAGTGACGAAATGACTGTATAAGCGAAAACGTCCTTCTCTGATAGTACATGTTATAGAGAACTGACATATGCTTATAGTAAGAACTTCTTTTCGCTCAAAAACGTTAGATAACACAATAACGGAAGATAAAAGCCTGACTGCATAGACCCTTAAAATTTACTTGGTTAAGACCTTCCATCATTTCACTTAAGTATGGGTCATTTGAATTGTAATGCAGTACTACGCGTGCGCGAACTTGGGTTCAGTTGTATGGCCACTGGATAGCACGTGAAAAATTATCTAATGAATACCTTGATGAGTTAAGGCCGGTCTCCACTCATTGCGCTCATTGCGCTACATTTTTCGTTCTTTGATCTTATTGGTCTGTGGTGACGTCAATAATTACGTCAAGGTCACGGGAAAAACAAATCAAAACATAAGCAATTATGGCGGCTGCTTTGAATAGACGAAGAATTTTGGTATTGGTTTTGTTACGAAGAAGACAAGCGAGATTGAGACATTTACACTTTTTATATCTTTTGATAAAAGATTTTGGGTCAGACCTATATACAAAGACAGGAAAGAAAAAGGAGAGTTCATTGGTGCTTTAAAGTAGACTTGCAGAACATGGAATTTTTTACCAAATGTTCAGGATGAGTCCTGCAAAATTTGACGAGCTGCTATCTATTGTTGTTAACTGTTGTTAATTTTTTTTCATAAAACAAACTTTATTCAATCTTGTTTGATGACGATCTTTTAGTCGCCAAATTCGTATTTCAGCAAAATTTATTGTATCTCAATCTTAGCAATTCAGGTTTTTTTAGGCTTCATCTTTCTGAAAGATGGTGCTAAACTCCTGTAAAATAGTCAGCATCTTCTTCTTCTTCTTGTGGTTCAGCAGACTGCAAAGTTTTAATGAGTAGCTGGTCTTAATTTTAAATTTTAAAACTCATAACCTCACTAAATCTTTGAGAAATCAACAAGATAAGACTGTTGTTTGAAGAAGATTTTGCGCTTGTTTTTGGAAAAAGCTCAAGGAGAAAGAACAAAATAATCCTGAAAAGGTTGAAAACAATCGGGGCTCGTTTTTTCCAAAAATGGAAAATAATTCTCACCAAACGATATGAACATTTTGCTATGTAATTTTAGAAATGAAAACAAAACAATGCGTACCTTAAGTGGATAAAATTTCGCGTGGATTAAATTTATTTTTTTGAGACATAATTTTCAAATTATTTTATTATGATGTTCTTTCTCTGTTATGATAAGGACTAAAAAACAATTTTTAATCAATTTCTGATATCTCTAAATATTTTTACAACGTGGTTCTCCCGATTGTGGGGTATTTAGCGGATTTTTGCTTTTTTCCCTTCGTTTTGATGATACTTCCCCCATTTCTTGTAACTTTTGTTGTCGATTTTGAGGCCGATTTCTCCTCCAATAAAAACGAGCCTAGGATCTCTTCATCTTTCGGCTCGGTGTAAAGAAGATGAAGATTAACCAATGAAGTTGTAAACATGGGAGAAGACAGAAAAGTTTTTGATTTTAAAATAAGTAAATGTTAAATATAAATAGTTGTTTTGAAAAGTAAAGCAAAGCAGAGCATCTCCAAGTTATGCTTAAAACTTGATTTTTTTCAAAATTACTTTCTTTTCGCTTGTCCACGAAATTAAATCCACGTTAAATTTTCCAGAAAGGGCTGAACCGCGAAATTATCCACGCGTAATCAAACATTTCGGTCGAGTGAGTAATTAAATCCGCGCCAAATTTTATCCACTTAAGGTATATTCTTAATGAAATAATCAATTTAATTGTCTAATGTAAACGTTGTATTTACATTAACATGCTGGTAAAATAAAATTCTGTGCCCCTATTTTCAATTAAAACGTTTTACACAACAAAAATGTTTTATTTATAATCTTTCTTTTTTGTTAGTTGATTATCCTTCAGTAGTAATGTTCTTCAATAGCGCATTATTGATCTTCAATATTGATCTTCATTATTGATCTTGATTAAAACCATAATGTACTTGTGTTATCATAAGAAATAAATAATAATCGGGTAGCACAAAGCTCTTCGTACATATGGGTACATCGTCATATGCATCAAAATTCTTTCTTATTTATTTTCTATTATTAATCTTCTTCGTGGTGCTGTGTGTAAGTAACATAGACTTTATGCCAGTCGAATTGCATTTTCGTAAGGTGAAGAAGGTTTTCTCGCATCATGGCATGCCAAGCCAGTTGCGACAACCGAGAAGATGAAGCCAAGCCAAGCCAAGAAGAAACACCAATGGTAATTAAAACTGTTAGTGAAATTTTCACTATCGTAATACGTGTAGACGGATAAACCAACACAAAGCGAAAATGCTAAAACAGTGAAGAATCACATATCACTACTCTGGGTTGCAAGTTTGTCCATCAAACGGATTTGTGTCTTAAAGCCTTTCCAATATATTCGTCTGATAAATCGTCATCATCAGACGTTTACGGTGTAAACCTTGTGAAATGTGTTTGGGTTAGTGAGGGTAAGGCTTAGGGTTGGCCTCATTTGTTCAAATATTTAATTGTTAGATAAATAAGTGTTTTTACCGCATTAATGTGATAACGACGATTTATCTGATGAATACACTGAAGGGAGTTATTTTCGGGACATACCATAGATGTCGTAAAAGGCTGATAGCTACTCAGCCGGCACATTTGCTAAACAATCACTGTGAATGAGTGCACTTTTATACACAATTTCAATAAAAAAATGCTTTTTAGAAATAACCAGAGCATAAAGCGAAATATTTAGTGAATAGCTAAATACATGATAAGAAGTTTATTTTTTTACCTGCTAACCCAAGAAAGACACTCATACACATCGAACCAAAAAGGCGCGGTCTTGCTACCATGCCTACATAATATAAGGTCGAAATACCCAACAGAGCCAAGCCAACTGCCAAAGCAGCTCGAACGACAGGAAGAAATTCTAAATGATAAAAACGTTGGAATGGAGTTATAAAAAGACGCAGCTAATGACGGATGTAGAAAAAGCTAACTTCGCATACCACGACGTTCGATTTTGTGGCACTTCCCATCTTCACATTCCTGCCATAAACCAGAATTGATGCCAGCAACTTTTATCCAATGATTTCCCGATGAGCTGACGATTACCGCCACAAAAGATGCAATCATCATCAAAAGAATTAAAACTCGGAAAGTGCTTCTTTCCATGGCTGCGATCAAAAACTATAAAGAAAAATCCTCTCTCTCAGAAAATTTCAATAATACTTTATACAATATTGCAAGCCCATGTGCTTCACTTTTTCCAATGATATAAATCCATAAATTAAAGTTTTTTTCATTGGTTCTTTTAGTACAGTAAACTCTCTCTAATTCGATCATTGAAGGGACCGACAAAAACGTTCCATTTATGGAAAGTTCGAATTAGGGAGGTTCATTTACAAAGTAATGATAGGTGAAGGGAACATGAAATTCGTTCGAATTAGAGAAAGTTCGAATTATGGAGGTTCGAATTATAGAGATTCGACTGTAATTGTAAGTATAGGTGATAGCATTTTGTTTGGTTCTATCCTATTAAAACAAACCCGAAAACAGATCATCTTCGCCATCGTTATGAACTGATTAAGAGCAGAAGACTCAAATTTTAATATTATCATTATATATTTTAATTATATATATAACATTATGATATTTATATTGTGTTATCATCAGGCATTGCCAGATATATATACCGGGTGAGTCAAAAAAACGTACCGATGTTTCACAAAAAATATTTTTTGATCGAATAATTATGAATTAATAATTTCTGAATATAGGAATCCTTTACCTATATTTTGGTGTATCACTTCTTATTTGATTGACTAGCGGTGCTTGTAAAAAATCTTTGAAAAATAGACAAAAAAGCCGAGTATATACGTGCCTGATGATGATGTAAGATTTCGGAAAGCTTCCTTAATAATAAACTTTAATAATTCATCCAAAGTCAAGCCAACTAAAAAATGATGTTAAAAAACACTTGTTTAAAATTCTAAAAGTTTTTTACGAAGCTTTAAAACAGCTACATCTTCAGTGTTAAAACTATTTTTGGTTGCATTTTTAATAAATTTGTGATTAATTTTAATCATTTTATAATCATTTCATGACCATCATACCTCTTCAACTTGAGAAAAAAATCCAAAATCTATTAAACGTCTTTCTTTTCAATATACTTCTGTATTTTGATTCTAACAACCTGTTAGAAATATTTTTGTGTGTGTTGATCATGAATAATTGAAAATTGAAAAATCATTCAAAAAGATTTAGGATCTCAAAGTTTCCATAACTGACTCCATGGTCCATTCAAACGAAATACTAATATACATTCATTAAACATATTCTTTGACATTAATGAAAAATAGTTGCTATGCTATTTAATCTCGTCAACGCTAAGCAGTTTGTGCCCATAGAACAACTTCGAACCCAGGGTCTCTTGCCTTTTCGATATATGGATAGCGGCTATCCGTATATATCGAAAAGACAAGAGACCCTGGGTTCGAGGTTGCCCCATAGAAACCAACGTGTCGTGGAACACCTGTGATAATAACGGTCGTTTGTGGTGTCTTACCATGTTTTTTTAATAATGAAAATTTAAAAATAATTTTAGCACGTCCATTTAAAATATGTTTTTCGTGGAAATTGATTATGCGCATGCCCAAATTTGATACTTTATTATGTCAATAATCATCATGTTTTATAACAGGTTTACAGCTAGCTTTTTACTAGTAATAACATGGTTTTGGGGTAGTTTTGGGATTAAGAACACAGTATACCACAATGAGCCCTAACATACTCTTCCAACCTGATAATAATTAAGAATATCTTTAAGCATGGAATGGTTGTTCATTACCATCATTGGTTCGGGTTTTATAAACATAGACATTCATTAACAGCCAGCTAGGATTTCAAATACCTTATCGTGGAAAAAAAGTCGATCAAAAATTTAGTCGGGGAAAATTTTAGATGAGGAAAATTTTAGTCACCTATAAGGAATATTTAGTCACTTTTCCTCGACCAAAAACAGCGCAAAAACCAAACTGAATATGTGCATCTTGAACACTTTTGATCAAAGTATAAACAAGAAAAACAGCATAAATAAATTCTATATTTCGACTTTATTACACAGTCATCATCAGGAAAGTGTAATAAAGTGTAATAAAGTCGAAATATAGAATTTATTTATGCTGTTTTTCTTGTTTATACTTTGATCAAAAGTGTTCAAGATGCACATATTCAGTTTGGTTTTTGCGCTGTTTTTGTTAAAAATATCGGCTGGAAAAGGATTTCCTCGACCAGTTTTTGAAACTAGTCACTTTTGCCCGACTAAATTTTGAAATTAGTCACTTTACCCTGACTAAATATTCTCAATATAAGTAGAAAATAATCAAGATATTACAATAACGTCTGAGTTATTGTATACCTTATCGGGGAACATATTTGGTCGGGTGCAGAAAAGTCGGGGGAAAATTTGGGTCGGGGAAAATTTTAGTCACCCCCCCCACAAAAAATTGGTCACTCTTCCCCGACTTCTTTTCCCCCGATAAGGTACTTTCAGCTACCAAATATTTTTTGTTAAAATTCAAGGTTTTTGAAGGTTTTGTTCCTTCGTTTTCTGACTGTTTGTTCACGAACTCACCCGACTTACTTTTGAATTATTCTGAGGTATTCACATTGACACAATTTAATGAATAGTACTGAATGCTTGTATGAAAAAAATATGTTTTAGGTGGTAGTCATCGTATTGCTCCTCATCTGACTTTTGCAGAAATATATCACTTGAATGTTATTGCTAGAAAAAGCAATATAGCATTTTAAAGAAGATTTAAAACTGATATCAAGAAAGCGTCATGAAAAGGGCTGAAAATTTTGGAGTTTTCGGTAAGTAGCAACATCAATTTCGTAATGGCTTTTCACACACAAAGATGGTGGAGGACAAAAAGACGAACAGGGCGGCGAGGACAACATACAACCACGTAGTTTTTAAATGCCTAATATACTTTAATGGGAGAAACTTTCGCGAGAGAAACTTTCGCGAATTTCGCGAATTTTGGACATTTTCGCGAAAGTAAATCCCAGAATATTTTTGATTTCGACCACACGCGAAAATAAATCCCATAAAAATTTGCAAAAAGTGGCATTCGCGAAAATAAATCCCGCAAAGATTTTTTCAAAAATTCAAAAATTTCAAAATGTTTACAAAACAAGTTTTTGACTGTATCCGACGACGAGGTTGAAAACTGATAAAAACACGTCTTGAACAAAAGAATACACGTATATTTCACAGAATTCGTGCTGTCTTTGGACCGATTGAAGTCACAAAAAGTGTTACATTGAGGTTTATTTGAAATTTCATGTGTGTAAAATAAAGGAAAACATTGAACTAATTCAGGCTTAACAAAATTGTTTCTTAATCATCTATATTTATAATTGTTATTTATAGAAGCATCAGGCATTTTGGTTTTTGAAGACCCTGATGATGGTTTCGATGGTTGTCGAAACATGTCTCGGATGTCTAGTGTTTTGCTTTTTCCAGAATTTTTTTCCGTTTACTAGGAACCTTGGGAATTTCAGTTTTCTCATTCGCACCACCTTGAAGTAAAATCTCAGTACCAAAAATAGAGCCAAGATATTCCGGATTTTCTGGTTCAGAATATACAGTTTTAACTAGCTCTACATACATTTAAACTTCATTGGAAAGTAAAAAGATCATCGATGGAGGATGGCGAGCTCCTGGCATTACAGACGCAATCAAAATGGGTACATCTAAGCTACCATCTCTGGATCCATTCCAAGATATAGATCGCATGGCGCAAGATAACACCGAAGTATCGGCTACTGTATCAGCTATTTGTGGGACAGATCAAGAAAATGAATTCATCAGCATAATCAATGGAGAGGATGAGGAAGATGAGATATGGCAGTCAGTTGGATGGAAACAAAAGAGGAGCATTTGATCTCTTTGGCGAGTTACATGATGATGAATAAAGTAGTTTCTGTAGTTTTTCAAAAGAAAAATATCTATCATAATCATTGACTTTTTTCTGTTTGGTCGTAGGTTTATCGTTAATGGGGACCTCACGAAACTACGACGGCAACGTGGACGACGACGTGAGGCAAACAAAAGATTCACTTTACTCCATAGATTTGCTTTAGAATGGAACTTATTTCACAGTATACTATTGGGAAATGTTTTTAATTTTACTAATATCATTATTAGATTTGCACGTTCTACAGACAACGTGAAAAGTAACACTTTGAAGTCGTACTGAAAACGAAGACGTGAGAATGGCAGTACTTCCGATAAATTTTTCTTGGTTCCTTCATGATTCTGTCTCTCAAAGTTCAAAAAACAAACTTCAAAGGCATTATAAATAAACTTCTTAACCCAATGTATCATTTCTGCTCTTTTGTGATTCATTGAAGCTGAATATCTTGTACGTCGTCGTCCACGTTGCCGTCGTACTTTCGTAAGTTCCCTAATTCAACTTTAACTTCAAAGCCTTGTGAAATTCTGAGGTTAAAACGTAAGAAAAAGTGATAAAAGTTACTCTCTCAAAATGTATTTTTGGCTAAGTTTAAGGAAATTTTCAGGCAATTCGCGAAAGCTTATCTCGCAAAAATTTCCCAAAATCCACATTCGCGAAAATAAATCCCGCGAAAATTGTTAAAATGTGGCATTCACGAAAGTAAATCCCATAAATTTCGCGAGTTTTTGACCTCGCGAAAGTTTCTCCCGCGAAGGTTTCTCCCATTAAAGTAGAAAGTTCTTGAAAGTACAGTTATAGAAAAATGGAGAAATAGCGTTTGAATGTCTACCCTATGTTAGGATGGTGGAATTATGACTTAAAGTTGGCTTCATCAAAAATTGTCAAAGTAGTAATGTGATGAGCGTGCATAGGTTCCATACTAACATAATTTAACATAGAAGGTGTTGTCAACAAGAAGACTGATTTTTGTTTCAACTGTTAAGCTACCAGATTCGTCTCGCTTATGTCAAAAATTTACTCATTATTATTAATGTACCTCCAGCGAAGTAATCAAACCAACGGTGTGAGTAACTGAGGCAACTACTTCACAATCGACAAACAAGACAAAGATCGAAATTCCAATGAATTCCCGATAAAAAATTTAATTAGAAAAAAATATAATTTTGCTAACTATATAATAATTGACAAGAGAAAATAAATGCTTATTCAGCATTATTTTTACATTTTTAAGAATCGAAAAGCAAAACAGAAAAGCAAAAGAGATTGATTGTCAGCGCAAAACCTAACATCAAGAATTTTTAACGTCAAATTCGTTATTTAAAAGCGTCAAGTTACGTTTTTCCAACGCTTTCATGAGATCTAACCGTCCTAACATCGATAACGTCATTCTTAACGTCGACCAAATATTTTCTGACATAGTACTCACTGGCCTTGAAGGATCTTCACCCTAAAAAAAACAAAAAAAAAAACAATTTAAATTTAAATTTACAACACCCAAGTAAGACGTGACCAGTAGAGATAACACACTTTACACAAGCTTCAAAGAAAAGTGTGACCGACCGACGGATGCGGTCGCTATCTTTCCAGTCTAAAATTCCAAGTACAAAAACACATAAAACATTCTGATATGTTATATGTTGATGGTAAAAGTCGACTTTTGATTGAAAGAAAAAAAGAGATTCTTCTTGATGGTTGTGTCGTGTATGAGATAGTTGAGGGGGTGGTCGCGGCGGGGGGTGACACCCAATCAAGAATGAGAAGAGAAACTTACTTGTCGTTGCATATTCAACGCGATGAGAAAGTGTTGCACTGCTTCGTTGTAAGCTTTCATGTTCATACAACTTATTCCTATATTATAACGACATCGTATGAATCCTGGACGTAATTGCAAAGCCTTTCTGTAGGCTTCGATAGCTTCGCCACTTTTACCACTGTTTGCCAAGGTGGCACCGAATTTATTCCAAATATCTGCCGAGTCTGGTGTGGCACTTAGACCAGCTTTGAAACAGTCCATTGCTTTTTGATACTCCCCAGAGAGGTTGAACAGAACACCAAGCCCAACCTATAAATGGAGATTCGCACAAAAAGATTATAATTAAAACAAGAAGGTGAAGAGCATCAACAAGGTAGCAAGAAGAACTTATCATAGCCGATAGAGATTCACATTCATGAAGATGGTTTTCTACTAAGATCAAATCAAACAACTTCGATTCCAACGGCAGCCGATTCAATATTTTAAAACGAGTCTCATCTGACGGTTTTAAACACCGTATCAACCCGAGGTCACTACCGTGAATTATCATACCAAATAAATGAAGGCATTGAGTTTTAGTAGAACTATTACGGCAAACGTAACATCGTTAGTGATAAATTTACAAGCTCTCAAACAATGTATAAGTGGGGCAGTAAAAAAAGTAGAAATCAGACAAGTCTCTGTTTGGCTGACACTATGTTTCCAAATAGAAAAGCCAAATGAGTTTCTTTTTAATTATCAATATCATATATGATGCCATCTGTTACGTCTTGGGAATAGCGATACATGCTATTTAGTTAGTACTCACGAAAATCTGCGTGAGATTAGAACAACCCGCGTTAAATTAGAGGCTTTTTAATTACTTTCAATATCGAACCAACGTTATTTATTTGACTACAACAAGAATAAACGACCATAAAAGCGAAAAGCGAGTGAATCAAGGGCAAAGGCAAAGAAGAAACGCGAACTTTGTGAAGATGCGGTTCAACACTATGAATTGGTTTCAAGTCTTGATTACGAATGTAGTAACAAAGAAACACAAACAGACGCTGAAATCACACCTCTAAAGGTCTACATCGGAGTACAATGCAACATCGAAGAATAATTTGAAGAACAAAAATTGACCGTCAGAGTATGATGTATACTGTCCGTTAGGTTTGGGATGGGTATTTCTTATTTTCCAGAGAAGGATAAGTCTTCTATTTCCTTTCCACAAACTCTTAAAAATGCACCATACGAATTGTTTCGAAAAAGATTAAGATTTGCATAGACCAAAAAGAATAAAGCTCCTTTAGATACATACCTGTATTTCTGCATCAATATCGCCTTGAGGTGCAAGACGAGCCGCTGCCAAGTACAAACTCTCAACTTCTTTGAACAGGCCAGGCGACATGCATGACATTTGCATAAATGAATAATCTTTTTCTGCTGGCGTTTGTGCAGCAGCATCAACCAGATGTGAGTATCTTATAAGAAAATCATATTCTCCAATTACAACTACAAGATTAGTTCCTCTATCAGCTTTTCCTTTCGTTTATTACAGCCATAAGAGAGGACTTATAATTTCAAATCTACACTAAGATAGCAATTATATACAACTCCTGTAAATCAAAGTCAAATAGATTAGCCCTATTGTTACATCGAAATGTCATTAAAGCAGTATACGTCAGGTTATTAAGAGAAGTTGAGCTATACCTCGGATGGTGAGCAATCCATGATTTCAAAGATCTGCAGGCCTATTGGACAGACTCATTGGATTTAATAAATTGTAGACTAAGCAGTAGTTCATTGGATAAGCAAAATTTTCTTACTTGTACTTGCAGCGACTCATTAGTATAGCAGACAGCAACAGCCATCCTAGCGATGAGGTTATCTGGTTGTAACTCGAGACATCTAAGTAATTAAAAACTGGAATATGACCAAAAACTAACGAATCAGTGGATGAGAAGATGGAAAAAAGTACTTATTCAAAACCTAATGAATCAACATGTGGATGAGAAGATGGGAAAAAGTACTTATTCAAAAACTAACGAATCAACATGTGGATGAGAAGATGGGAAAAAGTACTTATTCAAGGCAGCAATTGCAAGAGTTTCTTGCTCATTTTCAGCTTGACTAGTTCCGAGATATTGCCATGCCTTAAATCAAAACAACAACAAAGGGATATTATACCTAAGTTATGCAGCAATCATTATAGATGGATGATGACAGATTAAAAAGATAATTATAAACTACTGATTGTAGTCATGGAAAGAAAACGCCATTGGGAATTAGAAGGGTGAGTTTGAGGGAGGAAACTGTCAGTGTACAGTAAAATACGACAGACAGGAACCAATGCAAACTCACCTCTGCATGATCAGGTTGAGCTCTCACCTACACATAAAATACATACAAAGTTATTTTACCCATTGTACTGTTTCATGGTAGTAGACTCTACTAAATATGAACAAAACTGGTTTCAACAACCTGACTCCAATACCAGGGAAACCTTTAAAAGAAAGTAAACAAATACCGCTTCTTCAAACAGCAAAATGGCGCTGATTAGATCACCTTTCTTAAGCTTCTCGAGACCTTTTTCAAAAGCATTGCTAGTGTTAACAAATGGATTGGATTCTTCGAATTCGTATTTCTAAAATTAACCAAAACCAAAACATCTAATGAATACTATCTCCAGTAAGCAAAATCGTCAAAAAGTCACTGCGACAAAGAGCATTTTTCATTGAAATACAGTGTATATTTCTATTGAAATGCACTCCTTAGCAGTGATTTTTTAACAAATGTGCCGGCTGGGTCTCGACCATCACCATCGCTACAAATCTCAGTGTCGTTTTACCTCTTTGTATCCAGACATAAAATCTGTAGCAAATTCTTCGTCATTAAGAAATTGTTCTTGTCTAGAAAATAAGATTTGCATTGCAACTCAACAACGTGTTCAGGGTAATACAATTTCTCATTGCCTTGTAGAATGAAAACATTATTAGCCAAGATTAATTAGTAAATGTACTGTATACATGTGAGGCAGAGTGGTAGCAGCATGTATACAGAAAAAATAATGCACAAAAACAGAATAGCCAATTTCGCATCACAGAGCTACTACAGTCATTAAAAAACACTACACAAAATATCACAAAAGAAATAAATATTCAGCCACAAACCTAAATAACTCGTTCCAATCATTTTGCAACTTTTCCCAATAGTCAAGATCATTCTGCAAGTTGAAAAGTAGACAATGTTATAAATCATGAAAAACCTCAACACAAACAAAGAAACAGTTGTCACAGACCTGAATCAATTCTTCATGATCTTGATCTTCATCACCGACTTCTTTATATTCCTTCACCCATGCTTCACTGACATCTCCCTGAGGAAGAAGGAATCAATCCAGCTAACCTATACATTTACATACATTGGTCATTGACACATTTCAGAATTTTTAGTGATCAGCAGCCATGTGTAGCTGTCTTTTGCCTATACGCCAATAGAAGCCTATGTGTTGGCTGACCAATAAGATTTTCCTTATAATCAGCATTTCTATGATTACTTGTGGCATAAATTGTGGCTATTTACAGAAAAGCTCAACACAGTACAATGATGTTTTTAGCTATCCATCAGTCAATATACATTGATACAAAGAAATAAAAAATAATTGGAACCTCAGCTACATCTTGAGCTTTCGCACTTGAATTTTTTTTTTGTTTTATCTTTCCCACAATCTGAAAAGGGATCCATGCTAATTATCATTATTGAAATATCAAAGACAAGTGCAGATACAATGAAACATAGACAGTATACAAAATACAGAGAAAAGACAAATCATTTCTCTATTATCACGTAAAACTTCAGCTTCCTTCAGCCATGGAAGACATAACATCATTTATGGAATGTAGTGAAATCTTTAAACAAAAACGAAATCATGTCAAGTTGATATATTTTAGGCTTTTAAACTGCCAAATTCAACAATAGAATTTAGTGAAGTCATGAATAATACAAATGAAGTTGAATTCATCTTTTCAATTTGTTGTGTTCACCTTATAATCAAAGTGGTTAGTGTAACTGAAGAGTCTCTGTGGAAATCATACCTCACCATCATCAATAATTTTATCATCCATGGATTGAAGAATCTCTTCAGCGGTAAGCTGCATATCAAATGTCTTTGATCTAAAAATATAATACATTCATTCCAAATACAGGACGTAAACAAATAGTTTCATTTGATGGAAAATGGAATTTGGAAAGGTGACCAAATAAAACAAATTCTGACTTTGGTAATACAGAAAGTAAGAAAATTTCCAAGATATCAAATATCCACTACATAATATCAGAGTAATTATTAGCAAGTAAGTCCAACAAGAATTTTTAGTACTGTGGTAGCTTTATTCTTGATGTAACTATAAAAGTTGGTTTTTATTATAATAGGTAAAGCTTCTTACTGCAATTTTTGTGGGAATACAATAACAAAAATCCAAGACTACCAGATTATACACACCGCAACCGTGAAATTATCATGTTTTGCATCCAGAGCCAAATTTAAAGAACCAAAGCTAACTTAAAAACCACCTGGAAATAGTTGATTACATATTTTGATATAGGGAGTTATAACACTCATTCACAATCAAATGATTTCATTTAACTTTCTCCATTAAGGAGATGGAAAAAGCTATTATCTAGTATAATATACTAACAGGTACAAAATTTTCATGAAGGGACAGTACTGCCTTCAAGTACTGCCTTAAAACAATAATACCTTATGTGGATTAATTTTCGCGTGGATTAATCCACATCTCCAAGACTGCACTAATGACCTTGAGAGGAGAATTTTCCTGAATCAAACGATCCTAACGTTAACCGGATTGATTCTACAGATGGCGAGGAAGAATACAAATTGAATGTAGATGACAGAAATGCATTTGATAACTTATTTTCAGAATAAAGTTGCTGATTCACAATGAGAAACGAAAGTACTTTTATTTAAGTTATGCAATATGCTTTCAGCATAATTATATCTTATGTTTTTAACCATTTTATCTTTTATGTCTTTTCTTTTTGGTAAAGAATCTAAGGTGATTACTGCATACTTTTCTTGTGTTTATTTTATGATTTTAAGAGTTTGAAAAGTCACAATTTCCTCATCCGCAAAAATAAATTCACGCGAAATATCCCTTTTTCATTTCACCACGAAAATTAATCCAAGCGAAATTAGGTCGAAAGAGGTGTCAGCGAAAATTAATCCACATAAGGTTTTATCATGAGATCATGAGTATCAAACTTTACATGTTTTCATCAATATATCCAGGAACGGATTTTCCATGCGGTCTCATCTGTTGCATCCGATGTAACATGTCAACACTTCTTTGATTTGAAAGAAATGTAGGAGAGGTTTGCTGCCATGGCAACTGATAAGAACTTTCTACACCCTTTAGCTCTACTAAAATAGAAAAACAAAAACAATTAGATTGTTACTGTTGGGAAAGAACTATAATCCCCTTTGAAAACCATGATTTTGCACTTTCCGTATGATTGAAAGTAAAATTTCTTTCATGTTGTGAAGAATCACAAAAAAGGTAAAAATTAGGTAATCATTTTGGAATTAAACAATTTGTAAATAGCACTGATGATGATATTTCTATTGAAAAGCTTTTGCTGAATTTTATCTTGTCTTTACCTTTTATTTATCACATATAATATTGGAAGTAATGAACATTATGATGAATACATACCATTTCTGTAACTTGAATGCAATTTTTCCTGGTGGTTGAAATCTTTGTACTCTTCCTGCCACCTGTTTGGCACAATATCTGTAAATTTGAAACAATTTTCAAGAAACCATATTTTAATTTCTGTACACAGTTCAAACTCAAAAAAAACTCAAATTAAATTCACTATAATGATACTATTGCATTGGAAGCAAAGTAAAAAAAAGAAAGGCATGAGAAAATTATAAGTCACTATTATGACAGAGTTGGTCTTTAAATTAAATTATTGGCAGTAAACATCCACTAAAAAGCAGCTAAAAATACTTGCAGGTGATGACATTGTAATAGCATTTTTGCTTTTAGTTGACACTTCAATAATTTTAAATTTCTGCTCGATATTTTAACTATTAAAACTCACAGCTCCATATTCTTTGGAACAACAAAGTGCTGATGGCCATTCTACATCTAAAGGAAGGATTAAAAAAAATAGTTCACATACTTGATACTTGTACTGTTCTTTCTAAAGGTTGCTCGATTTCTTGTATTTGGTTTAACAGACTCTGCATGTCAAATGTCTGTTGTATTGGTCCAAATGTTTGCCTTTCATGTGCCTAAAAACATCAAGTGGGAGTATAACTCAATATAATGTTCATACGTGTGGTTGTCTTGGTTTTTATGTTCTTGGCACGTTTACGATTTCCAAAATCAAAGTCAATACCGCAGGTTATTAACGATCGATATGGAAACGGTATTGTTAAATCCATCCAAAAGTTTGAGATTGCAAAAGGTCAAACTTGATTTGGACTTCTTGGAATACTGCAAGAACAATGATATGATTCCAAACTTTCTTTGTTTCCGTGTCCCTAATAAAGCTCTTTGAAATTCAATTACCTACAAAGTATGTCAACTGAAGCTTTTGGATGAAGAAATCTCACTTAAAAAGTCTCGTATTCGTAGTTTATTGATCGAATACCAACTTTACCATCTTGAAGATTTCTTTGGAAAAAGTATTGTCTATCATTGATTTCGCCCATATTATGTTCAATATTTTCTTGGAAGTAATGATATTATTTTGAAAAAACAACAATTGGTTCAAGAAAAAAAGTTATTCAAACTGATGAAAGATCAAGTTCCGAGAAACAATCCAGAACACATTACATTTAATTTTTCTAAATAATGAATTGAGTGATTTTGAGAAATCTTTACTTGTCCATACCACCCACATCTTTAAATTATGGAGATTATCTTTTTAATTATGAATTTCTCTACCAGGACATTACGGGGTTAGATATGTTATCCTCAGAAGACCTTGATTTCATCAAAACTAAGATCAAGGACACAACTCTATCTTCATATCATTCTTATAATGATAACAGTCTTCCTCATAATTTATCAGAGGAAGAATTGGATGCCCTCATTAATTTGTCCAAAAATTCTAGTCTGGTTATACAAAAGTCTGATAAAGGTAACTCAGTTGTTATACTAGATAAAGACGTATATAGTACTAAAATGGAAGAAATCTTGAGTGAACAAACTAAATTTAAGAGATTGAATAATTACTAACGACAAACTTTTAAATTTTAGTATCAATCAAGAGAAGAAACTGACAAACATCTACCAACAAATGATGGAAAGTGGTGAACTCAGTAAAGATAATTATAACCGATTTAGACCAGGTGCTCATCCAGGTATATTATACGGTTTAAGCAAGGTTCACAAGGCTTGTATAGGTGCCTGTCCACCTTTCAGACCTATACTTTCTGCCATAGGTACTTCCGTGTATAATCTTGCAAAATGTTTGGTACCTAAACTTGCTGCTCTTACATCCAATAAATATACAGTGACAGATTCTTTTCAATTTGCCAGTGAAATCCGCGATCAAGATCATAACTTATTTATGACAAGTTTAGATGTCACTTCATTGTTCACCAATATATACATTTAATGGAAACTGTTTTATTTACTTTTTGAAAACACTGACACAGTTGATGGCTTAAGTAAGCATGATTTTAATGGAGTATTGTATCAACAAATAGACGGTGTAGCCATGGGTTCTCCATGGGGAGCAACATTGGCCAATTCTTTTCTTTGTCATCTTGACAATACCTGGCTACCATTATGCCCAGAAAAGTGTAAACCTTTATGCTATAGACGCTACGTTGATGACATCCTTGTTCTATTTTCATCTCCAGAACATTTAGCGCTTTTTCAAGAGTTTATGAACTTTTGTCATCCTAGTATCAAATTTACAAGCGAAGTGGAGAAGAACAACTCATTATCTTTTCTTGATGTTCATGTTCTTCGAGAAAACGGCAAGTTCAGAACATCAGTCTATCGGAAACCCACATTTAGTGGTGTGTACACCCACTTTGACAGTTTTATACCTGAAAGTTATAAATTTAGTATTGTTTACACTCTTGCACACAGATGTTATAAAATATGTTCTAATTGGCATAAATTTCACTCTGAATTGCAAAAGCTATAGGACATCTTTAGAAAAAACAATTACCCTTCACCGTTTATAGAAAGTTGTTTACGAAAATTTTTGTATTGTGTACACAAACCTACTTTTTGTTTTACCATCTTGGGCCCAGTCTCTTTACAATCTAGGACTAAGTTACAAAAATCTATCCGTGCATCACTTAACTGCTGTGACATTTGTGAATTCGCACACATTATAATGTCACGTACGATAATTAGTAAATTAGTTAGATTTTATATAAAACCATCATGTAAAAGATTTTTGTTTACTTGAAAATGGATGTTTGAAGCATCCGAAACGTTGTACAGAAAAAATGTCGTTTTTTAGATTTCTGCGAAAGCAAGAAAGCTATTACAACCGGCTTTGTTTTTCTTTCTTTTTTTTTCTGCTGTTCAAACCTAGTGGTTTTTTGAAAACTCATGCGTGCCTTTACATGAAACCAAAACGCCGTGCAATGCATTTCACCCAGCGAAGAAACCCTTTTAGATTTACAAGTTTCTTTGGTCAATATTAAATTTTTAAGAGCATTATGCATATTTTAAGATGAAAAAAATCTATAGAAGAAACTTCGAATTATTTTAAACTGTGATCATTATTTTCTAAAGAAGATTTCAACGTTTTTTGTAAACAGAAGAGTCCAAAAGGTATACCTTGTTTGTTTTTAGTGAAAACACAAAACATCTTCGTTTGTTTCGTGTATGGACTGTTATTCTTTTTAAGCTGTGGATACTGAAGCTCAGCTTAGATTCTCCTCAGCTCCAACATGAAAAGTGTGGGTCTACTGATGTTTTAATGTAATGTTTTAATGTTTTATGATAATTTTTTAATGTTTTAATGTTTGATTTGTTTTTAAGTTACATATATTGTCAATGTCCTTTATTACAAATGGCTTTCCTAATTACAATAGCAAATTCAAACATCTTCCAATTGCCTGTAAATTCAATACACAGCAAATCATGTAACAACCCAAAATTTTCCTTTCAGTTATATATATAAATATGTGTGTGTGTGGTGACTTAGGCAAGTTTAGAGCATAGGTATATATATATTTTTTAAATGATCAAAATCTTTGTTTGGTTTTTGTGTTTGCAATATTGGGAATTACGTTTGTAATTAAGAAGACATATCAAATGTTTAAAGTTTATGATTTACGTACATAGTCACTGTGTGACATCTGAAAATATCAATATAAACATAAGCTGATTTTGTATTCCCAAAAGAAGGGATGTTTAATGTCATTCAGATATAATTAAGTTTATTAGTGGTGTATATGCAATGAAGTTTCGCATAGTGCCAATTACAGTTTTGCAATGCCTTTGGGTGCACATGTAATCAGAAATGTAATGTTATGTTGTAAAAATTATTCAACCTTAAATTTCCTAAAGATTTTTTTTAAACTGATCATGAATTTCAACTTATATGCAGCATGTAAGTGCATGTCATACTAAAAAACTAAAACAAACTAAAAGAGGAATTTCTTTATGTATGTTGATTTTAGTCAATATGAATGTATTTTGCATGACCAAAATTTATAATGTTCTTGGGAAAATGTTTTGAGGTTATGATTTATGATCATACTCAATAAGATATCTGAAAGGATCCATGTATCTTTTACATTATTTTGTAAACATGTTGTTCAGTTTATTGGCAGTATATTACATTCTAATAAAGTTTCTCATTGTGTCAATTATGCCTTCAAAATGTCCTGAGAAGCACGTAATTAGGAACGTAATAAATTGTAGAAATTATTCAACCATTCAATGATTCAAAATCATTCAAGTTTCAAGAATGCTATTATAGTATTTTTCATTTTTTCAGTTTTCAACTGATTTTGCAGGAATCATTCTGCCCGTAAGGGCATCTTGTTATTCTTATTCTTGAATAATAAGCATTAATTCCCACAAAAATTAAGAAACTTTACCATCTGCAAAATTCAATTCTCGCGAAAATTAGTAATTTTTTTCTATCCGCGGAATTAAGTTCTGCAAAAATAATTATTTTGATCTGCTGCAAAATTAAATTCCCGCAGAAATTTCTTCGCTTAACATAATTCTTCTTTGAGTATTACCATTTCTGGACTCAGAAGATTGAATTTTAAAATACAGTTTAACTTGAGTTTTAATGTTGGCCAGACTATTTTCGCATTTAGTACATGTCACATGTTTCTTTAAGGTGCCCATTGCCATTTTCCCTAGACTAGAAGAACCACCACACAGCCTACACAAAAATGTATTTTGGTCCTATCCTTTTGAAATCCAGGTAAAATCTGGAAACTTTTTGGGAAGAAAAAAGCTTTTCATTATAATAGGAATTTGTACAAAATTTTATTCAAACACTTATCCAACTTTTAGAAACAATGAATTAAAGAGAGTGATCAGATCAAAAGACAGTTTTTGACCCTACTCAGGCTTTCCTTACCTATAGTCAAGCTTGTACTATAAAAAATTACAATTATCTGCAAACGTATAGAAATCCGAGAATAGTCAAATCATTATAATATTATGCGTGTCAAAATATTTAACACTAATCTTCACCTAGGGGCTTTTTACAAAGCTGAACAATAAAGAATGAAAAATTATTTTTGCGGCATATCATATAATACAAAATCCTGATATTTCCTGACTTTCAAAAAAAAAATAATCAATTTTTCCTGATTGTTCCTGACAAATTTTCCAAATCCTGACAAAATCCTGAAAATCGGAAAATCTGACAGAGTGGCAACCCTCATTGATTATTACCAAAGCAGCTATAATCAAAATAATGGGTAAGATTTTATGAATATTTTCCCTCAAGACATTAGTCAGGCATCATACTAGTTTTATAACATGTACAAAAATTACTCATCCTAAACTGAAAGTTATATGCTTTTCTATGTAGATGTGTGGGTTTGTTCATTTTCAAGATTGAAAAAGTTAAAACATAATTATAAATTCAAAGAATAATCCAATGAAAAGAAAAAAATGATTTTCCTGCAAATAACTAAAAAAATCAATAACAAAAATGGAGCAATTACCTGCAACTGTCGAGAAGAAACTCCATTGAGTTCATTCTAAAAACATTTGAAATTAGCATTGAACAATAAAAATCATCATTTGTTAAGAAATCACCAAAGGATTTGTTTCAGATATGCAAAAGTGCTAGTTTTAATCAACTAGTGGTATTCATAAAAGGTATGAAGGTACAAAAATGCATGTTTGCAAAATGTGAATTTTAAAATGAACATTTCCAAAAGAATGTGCACCTTTACAGTTCTTTTTCTGCAACAAGAAACAGCAAAACAAAACAAGCAAACCAACAAAAATCAAAAACAAAAGAAACCTGATAGGAGTTTCCAGACTTTATTTGTTTCGATAAGTTAACCAATGGATTTGGTCGACCACATTCGCCTTCCACGAAACTTTCCATTACTATCTTATGTTCACCTGTTAAATAAATAAATGTTTGCCATTGCTTTTCATAGAGCATGATTTTACCTCACAAGCTATGAATAAAACTGCAATAATTCACAAACAATAACAAGAAAAGTATCCTAGTTCTGAGCAAAATACTTTAAAAGCTGAACACATACTCCAATGATGCTTCCACATTATGTAATCTATATTACATTAAGAATCCAATCAACGCAAGATTGAATTTACAGCGAATGAGAGGACTGTCTCATGATTTTCCTAAGACCTAAAAACCTTAATGGCATATTCTACGAAGTTATGTTCGGAAAAGATAAATCTGAAAACATACAAGTCATACAAGTCTTGTTTTCCTCAATGAAATATCTCTTATTGCGTTATTTTCAGTGAGATGGAATTTAATTCATCAAGTGAGTTTTTGTGAGATAGCATCCCAATACAAATTTGGCAATTTTGTCCAGGTTTTGGTGAAATTTTATCTAATTCTACAGGACTAAATAGCTAACTCTTTTGTTAAATGTAGACAATGAACATAAAGCTGAACTCTATAACCAATATAAAATATATAGAAATAATATAGTTTCTCTTTTACGATCAAGTAAACTTAATTATTATAAAAAATATTTCTATAACAATACTAAGAACTCTAAAACGATATGGAATGGCATAAAAGATATAATTAATATTCGTAATAAAAGTGCCTCTACTAACTTAACTCTAAATATCAATGGTAATGAAACATCTGATCCTAATTTAGTTTCTAATCATTTTAATGAATTTTTTTCAAGTATTGCCAAAGACATTAGAAGTAAAATTCCAAACGCTATTCGTTCCCATCGCCATTTTTTAAAAAATAGTCCTCATAAGTCTTTTTTCTTCAAGCCAGTGAATTCTAATGAAATAATTAAGCTGATTAATTCCCTAGACTTATCTAAATCCGTAGGACCTAACAGCATTCCAACTAAAATTCTCAAGCTTTTATGTAACGATATTTCTCCCATCTTAACAAAGATTTTTAATCTCTCCTTTGAAACTGGTTTATTCTTGACTCCGCTTAAAATCGCAAAAGTTATTCCTGTCTTCAAAAACAAAGGTTCTCCATTTGATGCGACCAATTATCGTCCTATCTCTCTACTCTCAAATATTGACAAAATATTTGAGAAACTTGTTCGTTCACGACTTGTGTCTTTTTTTGATGCAAACAATTAATTTTTAAAAATCAATTTGGCTTTAGAGCCAAGCACTCCACTGTGCACGCCTTTGTTAATCTTATAGAGCAAATACGATCCGCTCTTGATCTTGGTAAGCTGAGTTGTGGGATATTTATTGATCTACAAAAAGCATTTGATACTGTGGACCATGAAATTCTTCTGGCAAAACTTAATTTTTATGGAGTTAGGGGTATCACTAATCAATGGTTTCGTTCGTACTTTATTGGTAGAAAGCAGTTTGTTTCTATTCTTGATAATGTCTCATCTTCTCTAGATGTTGAATATGGTGTACCACAAGGCTCTGTCCTTGGTCTGCTTCTTTTTCTAATTTATATTAATGATATCCCTAATGCCTTTGAATTTGGCAAATCCTGTCTTTTTGCAGATGATACTAGTGTTTTATACTCTGATCAGAGTCCTGTGATCTTAGAAAATCAAATCAATCATGATTTGGTTAAGTTGGTAGATTGGCTGAATGCAAACAAAATTGCATTGAATGAAGCAAAGACCGAAGCCCTTCTCTTTAAGAATCCTAGAAAAACAGTCGATCATGACATTAGATTGATCCTCAATGACACTGAACTTAAATTTAAATCACATGCTAGATATCTTGGAGTGATTGAGGATGACTCGCTTTCTTTTTCTTTTCATTTAACCAATGTTAGTGCTAAACTTGGTCAAGCTAATGGAATCATCAGCCTTCTCAGACATTATCTTCCTCCTAGTATTCTTACTTCAATCTACTATGCTCTTTTTAATTCACATCTAAGTTATGCTGCTCTTGTATGGGGCCAATCTCCTTCTGTCTCCGAATATCCTTTGATGTTGGTATTTTTGTTTCATCAGTCGCTTTTCTCTTTTTCTTCTTCTTATTTCTCTGGATTTCTTTATGTTGATTTGGATTGGTAATAACAACTGGTATTTTCTCAATAAATGAACCCATGATAATTTCTTCCTTCGGCTCACAATAAAGTTTGAGTACGAGTTCCTCATATCTTTTCAAAAGAAGATGTCCCAGGACACTAGCTGGCATTGTTATTTTGACGATGCATGAAATTTCCAAACCTCCCTGGAATAACGGGGATCGTCGGTAGTGTGTAGCTGTCAGTTCTGCTTCCACATTGGCACCTCTGTCCAACAGAAACTTTGTTGGCCGAGATATTTCCCTCGGCAAATGGCCAACGGTTGTTTGGACACCACCATCAGCTTGTAATGTTTTGATTGCGAACATGTCAAAGACATTGTTTTCTTCGAATAAACACGTCAACTTTTCTTTCTCAGATGGGCCCCAAACATCACGATACACGTGAAAGCCACGAATAGCAGCTGAAAAAACGAAACTCTTGTTTGCAGGAGCCATCTTTGTTTTTGCAACTGAAGTTGTTACACACACACAGTTTCACGAAAACGTGGATAATGTAAACATTCGAAATTTGACATCGAACGTTCTATGGCTAGATGTGAACAGCGCCTAATAGAAAGAAACACTTTGTAAAACGAGCCTTGAGATTCGAATTCGAAATAAGGCGTTCCATTTCCAGATGTGAATAGGACTTTAGAGAGAAATACTTACGTGCGTATGTACCCCTATAGTTCGAATTTGAATTAAGACGTTCCATTAGTAGATGTGTGCAGCGCTTTAAAGAGAAAAAAACACAGGGTAGATAAAGCTTTACAAAGTATAAACATTCGAATTTTGTACACATAAACATTCTGTTTCGCTGCGAAAAGTGGAGATAAGGTGTCTCGTTTTGGTTCCAGCTTAAATCATGTCTATCCTTCAAAGCCTTGGTAAAATCATTATTTTGAATGTTTAATTTGAGTGTTTTGTTCGAATAGAACATTCCAAGCAAGCAAACAATGTCTTTACGTTTATTAATTTCAGTAGATTCTCGATAACCAACTTTGCCCTGTACGTTTATTTTAGCCTGTACGTTTAATTATTTTCGTTCCATCTTCCCACCTGTACGTATATTTTGGCCTGTGCGTTTATTGATTTTAGTTTGATTTTCTCCCCTGTGCGTCTATTCTCTACTGTACGTTTATTACCACTCGAGTAAGAGTAGCTTCTTTGTAGTTTTTTGAAAGCTTTTGAGTGAAATTGTCTGCCTTTGTTCGATTAAAAAACACACATCTCTTTTCTAAAATTGTTCGATTTTCACAATTTATATAATCGCGAAATTAAATAACGAAGGCCTAATTCGCGAAATTTAATCCACGCGAAAATTTTGAAGACCTTTGATTCGTGAAAATTAATCCACGCGAAATCTTAAAATTCTCGTCTCGCGAAAATTAATCCACGCGAAAATTAATCCACTTAAGGTACCTCCTTAGATTAGTCTCGACTATACGGGGTAATTGAAATGGATTGATCGATTGATTGTCACGTAAATGCGGATCATCACGATTTCCAATCCAAATTCTCATATCCAGTATTTTGAAAATGGTTACCCAATTTTTATAAGATTGATTCTTTTCATCTAGATTAAAAAACTATTAAAAGAGCTTACAAAAATATCCACCTTCTTCATATCTAAGTTCAACAGCCTTCCAAGTGTTTGCCACGCAAAATCTTTTTCCCAGTATGCTTAGAGTGCATTTACATGAGGGCCGTACTGAACTCAAACCAGTTTGAAATTTTAAGCTGTTTGAAATTGGCATTCTGTTTACATGAGAAATTTCGCTACAGTCTTGGCCAGTTTTGTCGAGTATATAAAAATCGAAACAACAGATTTACTAGTTTCTATCTCTCTCTACGAGTGCGTTTTTACATGAGAGCCATACTGAACCCACACTGGTTTGAGATTTCAATACAGGTAGAAATATCTTCTATACACAATGAAATAAATTTAGCACATTCCACATATTTTTATTTCATATGTATCAGCAAAATTTAGTTAATATGCACATGCTTGTTAACACATTTTGTGATAAAACAACAAAATGTGAAAACTTTCACACCTTTCCAAGCCATATTGAAATTTCAAACCTACTTGAGAAATAGGTTTGAAATCATCATCGTAAAATTTCAGTACGGCTGTTACCATGTAAACATTGCTGAAGGCTTGACCAGGAACCATACTGAAATAAGAACCCGTATCACAACTCGTAATGGGGGGACTAAAATTTCAAACCGGTTCGAGTTCAGTACAGCTCTCATGTAAACGCACTCCTAATCTCCTTTGTCATAAAAGACAACTGAATTTTTTCGCAACTTCACTAAGACTTTCGTCTTCTTCAGATTTTCAAACAGAACGAAACATTGGTAAAACTTCTGATCTTAAAGACAGGGAACAAACAACAGGTTTTATTCGATATGTTTAAATTCTTTTGCCTTAAACCCTCTTAAGTGCAGTCCACTTTCATTTTCATTTTCTCTTGGTTCAAAAACACTTTGAAGGGTCAATACCTCAACTAAACTCATCATTGACACGTATCTACATGTAGACTTCAATTTTTATACACAGGCCAGCTGGTAAGTTTTGCCAAACCTCTTTTCTTCTTTGCATTCTTATCATGTGGTTTTTTCTTCTTTGCATGTGGACTTTTAGTTTTTACACTTCTTAAAGTTGGACTTCACATACATGCATGTGATGTGTACTTTTTTTTCAATTCTATTTTTGTAATTCATTTTTTAACTTCTATTTATTCAGCTTGAACCTATTCAATAAATTGTTACAAACACAGCTACCGTAAAGTGGGGTGACTTGAAACAGCGTCAACAAAACGTTATTTCTCATGAAAATAATGAATGAAACTCCGAATTTTTTTCAGATTCCGTTTGGAGACTATTTAGCGCAACATTCGATAGAAAAATTTAATCAAGGAAGTTCTTCGGAAGCTGAAGATGAACAAAGCGCCGAAAATCAGTGCCCCTGTAAAATAGCACATCACGGCGATACAGCATATCGCCAAATATAATTTTTTTTTACATTTGTAAAATAGAAAGGTCAAAGGGAGTAATTCCAGAATGTTATCAAAAAATATTTAAAATTGAAAGAAATATGCCATTAAAATGTTTCGTTTTTTTTCACTCGATACACTTCGTCTCTTCGATTATTGCATAAATATTCTTATCAATTATGATGCAATCGAATCATTGATGTGTGATAAAGTTCAGCCGATGGAGTTTCAAAGGTGGTATAAGTCATTTGGTAATTATTATAAGTTCCATTAATAGAAAGAGTCAATAATCTAAGAATTGAACCTCAATAGACTTGTTTTACTAAGTACCATAACTGAATACTAATCAGAATTCTGAACAAATCGGTGCTGCAATTATATCCTCCGTTCAAGGCTATGGGCACATCATACTTATTGTGAAATTGGCGATAGACAGGCTGCATGTTGTTACTTTTACAATTTCATACTTAACCTCGTTACCAGGGCTTTTTCTTGCCTTTTTGATATATGGACGCCGTTTCATACTCCATATACATGTCATATGCAATGGCGCAATAAATTCGCGTAATCTGGATGAAATGATGAAGTGCTTGTGTGGAAAAAACAAAGACGATGGATCAATTTCTAAGTGACATCTCTATCAAAATGGTAAAGGAAGTATATCTTAAACTAAGAGAAGCACGAAAAAGAAAGTTGGATACTCTGAAACAGGAATTTTACTATAATGTTCAATTTACAAGTTTTAAGTAAGTACAGTCGTGTAAACTAGCTATAAATTCAAATTCATCTTGCCTGCTTTCGATATTGTTTCTGAAACAATTACGTTATCACACGCTTAATGATTTTAATGGCTTCAGATAACTTATTTTTTACAATGTTTTACCATTCTGAAATTTAGAGTTTTCAAAATTTACTAACACTCTCCATCACTTAATAAAAATGAAACTGGCAACAACAAATTATTTTAATTTATGTTTTATACGCAAGTAATCGTAGATCACACGTTTTCTGTTTTGGCGCTTTATACAACAACATTTTTGTGCAAACAGCACTGTTTCAAGTCACCCCCGCACGATAAATTTCAGTAGGTGTACTTTGTGAAGCAATAACTTGAGATGGCATGCATCAATTAGTTTGAACACTTCGTTATCTGAAAGACAAAAGATGAATGGACCTTTTTTCAAAATGTCATAGTAATTACTTTCTTAGATTAAAAGTTATGAGCAAATCTTTTCAAAAAACGGCGAATTTTGTTTCAAGTCACCCCGTTTTACGGTATAGGCCATTGATTGCCTTTGCCCACCATACACCTTTTTTCTCTTGAAATACACAGTATACTCCTTGATAAGTGGTACACCAAATAAGTAGGACGCCCGCTATCTAGTACACTTTTTCACGGTCCCTTGGACTTGCTCACCCTTTTCTTCAGGCAAAAAAACTTTGCTTAAGGCGCCCACTAAAGTAGTATATACACTTTTTCCCGGTCCCTTGGACGCAAAATCTCCGCATAAGTAGGGCATTCAATGCAGTGACTTGAGAATTGTTGGTCAAGGCTTCTAGGTCAGTGGAAATCGAAGTTCAACCTACCTCAAGACAAATGACGTTGACAGATTTTTTCATTATGTAGATTATGTTGTACTTAGATATCAAGGTTTAAAGTGATATAAATACATTGCATCCTACTTCTTCTTACATCTACTTCTTACGGGGAAATTCGGATAAGTAGGTAGGGCGCCCGCTAAAGTACCTTGTACGCTTTTTTTATTCGATCCCTTTCCTTTGCCTTGGCGTCCCTTGTGAGATGGAATGCAAAACGTTATCGCGTATTTAATTTCCACCAACTATCTCACTGAACTAACGCGTATAAAATTAGTGGAAAACAAGCTTTCACCTCCTCCTGCCTTAAATTAACGAATTAACATATTAGAATCTGTGTTGTGATTTTGCTGCATGTTATTTTTGCGGAGTGTAGCTTCTAAGCGGAACGGAGCTCATTTGGCAAGATCAAATATTGTCATCAAAATACTAACAGAGAGATGCGTTCGGCTGCCGTCAATCGCTGAAATTTCTTACAGGACATACCAAAAATCTCAATTTTCTCGCTTACCTTTAAGTTTTGCAATTTGCAATGTAGATATTAATATGATTGATCAAGCCCAAAAGTGTTCAGTGTATAGCTTTAGGGTAAAATTGTCGATGTGTACGGTAGCGGGATGGCCAAAGTAGTTGCTTTTTTGAGTTAAGTAGACATTTTCCCCCGGGAATATTCCGAATGCTCTGAAGTTTGTCATGAACTTTAAATTTAAATTTAGATCAAAGCTTCTGAAAGTTGTGCATCTTTGCTCACAAACTGTGTATCTATCTGTGAGGTATATAATAAAAAACTGCTATCTCTTCTCCATTCGTTTTTATCTTTAAGCCATGTTTATTCAAGTTGGCGCTGTATTTTGATCCACTCTCTGTTTTTATTTCCACATCATACAACACAAACCAAGACATAAAAGTCCAGTGATAATGATAAAATCTAATGTTACTTTTGTCGTCCCACAAAATGTTATTCATAATAATAGGCCCTTTTAGAGATTTACTACCCATTTTGAATTCTTTATTGCAAGCTTATTGTTCATATGGGAAATAAAATGATTTGCATGTTCTCCGTATATATATAAACTTTTTATGCTGACAGGGAATGTGTGTGCAGAAAAAATTGGCTTTGATAATTTCTAATAATGTCTAAATCAATGCAATGAGGCATCAAAACGTCAACATGGAATTTGTCTATTTAAAAGAGTATATATATATATACAATATACAATCTTAGTTGCCTTTTGTGATCAAATTGGAATGTTTAACAACAAAAAATGTAGACAATTCAATATATATATATCCATCTATATTGAAAAATATTCTCTGATTTGGAATTCAATATCAGTAAACTCTGTTTAGTATTTACATTTAATTTATACGTGTGCCTGGGTGAGAGAGGTAACTGAAGGTAAAATAGCTGTATATATACAGCTTACGAATTCTTTAATTGGATAAGATAATTAAAAATAAACAACAATGAAGAGTAAAGAAATAAATCAGTTTATTTTTTTATTTTTTTTTTAATCACTCACCCCACTCAAGGCCGAAGCAGCCACTACAAGGAGTGGAGCTACATATGTTTTTGTGTAATTGTTATAACTTTAGATGTTATATACTTGAGTTATTTCTAAAAATATATAAAATGATATAATTACATAATTGTTAAATATATAAATGATTTTGATTACTTTCAGTATCGCGAATGGAAAATTTATGCTTTTAATAATTTGTTTGTTGGTTTTACTAATTTTAGGTGTATAATGCATTATCAAGAGTAATTGATATCAATGAATTAAGACGAATCACTATTATGGTCGTGGAATATCTGCTGTATATACTTGAAACAATGGAACTGCTGAACCAAGACAGGAGTAACAAGTGTGATGTGTCTGGCATTTCCAGTGGTTGGAGACTAATACTATCAGGAAACATTCAAAAATGTTTTTCATCATTCATTTGAAAGAAAAATGGAATTGAATTGAATTTTGTTGATTGACATTTAAAGTTGGGATTAAGTTACCTGAACATTCTGGCAAAGTTTAGAAGATGCCTGTTATGTATTTCTTGTTGGTTTACTTCCTAGTGCTTCTTTATGCTTTTGAAAACGCTGGGTTTTTTAGAATAGGTCATCTTTACTCATGCTCTTTTTGCCACTATGACTGTCAGGAATTTTTTGAATCTGTATATACTTATTCAGTGTACAAAAGAATAGGAAATGATTGATTCATGAAGCATTTTGTTTTCCTTCTCTTTTCTATCTCCATCCCACATTGACAAAATCAAATACTTGAATACACATTATATATCAGATTATCAAATTCGACTTTGTTTTGAATTTCTGATAATATTCATCAAATTACCACATCAAAATGAGGCAAGGGAGCACAGTTTGGTATTTGGACATTTGAATTAATAAGGTCTTTGAATCGCAATATAACTAAAATGTACATTACATTGATACATTGATAGGATACAATATCAAGAAAACTAACAAAAATTACATTATATTCTTTCAGTGGTGCTATTTCCTTTTCGCACCCCCATTCTCCATCCAGGATGTTTTAGGGTCTCAATTAAGGGTTAGGGTTTGGGTAATTTTTTATCTCCATCATTAAGAGCCAACACAGTAAAAAAATATGGCAGATACCTTAGGCCGACTTTTTTTGCGTCGAATGAGCATATTTTCGCTAAATTAAAGTTGCGGAAAATTTAACTTTAGCAAAACTTTTATTTTACCTACTGGCAATTCTCCGTAATTAAGGGGTAATTCGCTAAAATTAGGTTGCGTTAAATCCATGTTCATCAATTTTCACAAAATTTTACTGACGCAAAAAAAGTCGGCCTAAGGTAGGTAGATTAAGAGGGGGTGCGAAAAGGAAATAGCGCCCTTTCAGTTACGGATATGCGTATTCATGCATTCAATTTGTTGAAGGAATATCCGGCTTTCACGCATTCCATGTTTTCGCTGGCGAACGGGTGATTCCACGCACCCACTCCGCAAACCTTATATATATTGATTCATCAACCGTGTTATGGAATAGAAGCTGACATGTTGTGTTTATGTAGACAGTGCACGAAAACTGCATGGCTTAGAGAATGAACTTCATTGAAGATAGTGCCTACAGTTCCAGTAGGGACTTTCTTTTTTTTTTTTTACCAGAATCTCTTTTTGTATGTCTTTTACCTTCAATCTGACCCTAATGTTTTTTCCATGTTTTCAACGACAAAATCAAGGTTTTTTCATTGATCGTCATAGGTGTATATAATTTGGCGCTTTTTTATAATTCTATTACACAGACAGTTATTCGGCGCTATTTCCTTTTCCAGCGCCCAGTTATTCCTTTCCTTAGTTACTAGTTCGAGTTCCCAAAACTACTCAGGTCAATGTCACTGAACCCACTTCTAAATTATTAAGTAGATTTTTTCCTACTGGAGTTTTCCATCAGCTCTTAAGAAGGTAGGTCTCTAAAATCCTCCCCCATATTATTGCATTGAAAGTTTCAAACTACCAGTGTCTGATCTTAGCGGTGGCCCGACTGTCTGAGACAGTCAAAAATTGGTTCGTGCCACAAAAATTTTTGAAAACCAGTTTTGTGGTGGCCCGACTGGACAGGCGAAAAAAAGTACATACTGTAAATATGATTTAAGAGATTTGAGTTTATAATGTTTGTCTTTGCAATTTCAGCTCCTTTTTTCTATTTTGTAAGCATTTCTAAGTGTGTCCAAATGAATTTGTAGAGTGTTATTGAATATCGGGCCATTAAAATTCTAAAACCAATGATGTCAATGGCCCGGCATGACACCCAGATAAAATCTTAAGATTAGACACTGACTACACATAGGTCTCGATCTCTACTTGAAAGATTTACAAGAAAACAGGTTGCTACAGGCAAATTTATTACACTAACTTTGGTATTCGCAAGCCCACTAGCATTGTTGAATAATATAAATAACAAGGAAACTTTGGACAAGGTTCGAGTGTCACCTATATATACCTTTTTGATAACACAGTTGATTATGATTTTTTTTTTTAGCTGTAAACCATCAGCACTTACTCTTATGAAGGAGGCTGTGGTGTTGAAAATAACTGGTTCAAATCTTGATTGTTTCCAGTTTTGTCTTTTAATAAAAATTCTAAATCCAAAAAACTCTAAAAGCCTATTAACAGGAATGTTTAAAGGAGTGGTTCGGTAAAAAAATCGAAAATCCGATCTTAACAAATTTGAATTTTGCGTATTTTATTTGCTAGGAAATATATTTTCTTTCTTTTAAAAATTATCTAATTTCCTTTCTAAACAAAATTCTTTAACAATGCACTATATCTAATTAAATATTCATGACGTCACTCATGCACATTCGAAAGAAAAAAATCTTTAATATTCAAGAATAAAGACAGAAGTAGAAGTATATATAGAAGAGTTGTTTGCGATTGAAAGAAGCCTTTATAGCAAAATAATCAAACTCGAAATTCAAGACGCCTTGGTGTGTAGCAGCAATATGTTTAAAGTTACCCGAAATAAAGACGTAATGTTTTTCTCAATGCCAAAAGATGAGCATTTAAAGAAGAAATGCTTAACTAACATTAAAAAGGAAAATCTGCCAAAACATCCAAAAATATGTCATCTTCATTTTGAACAGTTTTGTTTCAAAAGAGATTTACAGGTAAGAAGGAAAAAGGAATTCAAACTACTCTTTATCAAGTAAAGCTAAATTATAAATCCAAATTTTTTATGCAAATCGATTTCTTTTATATTTCACGAGCTTCTACAAAAGCCACTTCGACGCATGTTGAATGATGATGCTTCGTTATCAATGGATATATCGCTAGTATTTTCATTTTCGTCTTCATAAGGTGATGAACTTGAAATCTCTTTTTCTGGCTCAAACATATAAGGACTAAAACGTTCCATCATTTTTCTGAGCTCATCATAACATTCCTCTCCTTCTGAGTCTGCCTCATTTCCACTAGAAGCACCATCTTGGTTAAAAAAGTTTTCTTCATCTGACATTTTTCAAAAATCAGTTATAAATCTTGTGGAACACTTTTTCTCTTTTAACTTCACACACGAATATCTTATAAATAAACAAAGTGCTGGTGTGACGTCAGCAAAAAGGTACAGATATGTAAAAGCAATTTAAAAGAACATGAAAAGATCAAGCTTTTAATAGGGTTTATGAATAATTAATGAAGTTTATTTACAGGATTTTGAATTTGTTGCGTAATATGAATAACTACTGGCAAATTTTAAAGTTTTCATTTTTTAACCGAACCACTCCTTTAATATTAAATATCCATGAAGTCCTTCAAGGCTCTGTTTTGGGACCTCTATTATTATGTATTTATACATAATCTTTGTTCATTTGTTAACCTGTTCAAAGTTAATTAAACGAAGTTTGTCTTCTAATATTTATTGTTAATTTTTTACAATCATTTGTGCATTTCTTATGACTTTTCGTGTAATGTTTATTTTGGCCAAGACTGTATACAATGCAAAAAGATGACACCAAGCAACTTATTTTGAGTGTGTAATGTTAAGTATATATACCTTATTACAAAAAATTAACGTGGAAATTGAAACTGTGTTAATTTGTGCCCCGCGTAATTTAACCGCCCATTAATTAATGTAAATAGTGTAATATAATCCTTCATTATTTTGTGATGTTTTTTAATGATGATGTGGAAACCATCCAGTAGATAATTTTGATATTCCTTTTCATAATATCAATTATAATACAACATTCGCGTTAAATGACCAATTATACCACCAAACGTACTTAGTGCAAGGAAACCCTACTGGTTTGAAACCTTATTTCTGGCTCGCCCTTTAATTTGTCATTTATACTTTTTTAAAATCAGTATGCAACAAATCGTGTACGCGAGTACGTGCGTACGTTGTATTAATACAGTTGTACACTGATATTTTCACCAACGTACGTTATCGTACGCACATGATTCTTATATAGCGTACGCAAGTTGTATAATGATGTTTGTAAGTTGAGCGAAGTAGATTCATTATATTAAAACAAAAACAAGTTCCAGTTTCATTTCGAAAAAGCACACAATTAATGGCTATATACCATCTTTCTTATTTGTCTTGTTGTGCTGATTTTTTTAGGTTATCAGTATATATATTTTATGCAATGCGGAGGAGTGTTAAAGCACGACATGTGCGATCAATTTTTATGAGGTCATTGCATTGCTTAAAGGTGGAAAGAAAACGCAAAAACTGTCTCCTCAACTTTCTCTCTTTTCTTTTTTGAAAACATCAAGGCCTGAAAATAATAGTTTTACATGAAAGTTTAGGTTTCTCTGATATAATATGGATGCGAAAATACTACAGTGATTATTCATTCTCTCAGCATTGATAATGCTTGTTCTGTCTGTAAGTGCGCACAAGCGCAGACTTGTTTTTTTGTGCTCTGTTGGTGTACTCCTTCGCACAAGTGTGATATTGCATGGGTAAGATATCTCTCGGTAACACCAGCCGGCCAACTACGAAGGCAACTGAGTGTGAGATTCTGCTCAACGTCAGCCTATATCTGGAATAGAATAATGCACGAATGTTGAATCACTTGTGCAAAATAGTTCAGGTGAGCTATTCAATTACAAAAACTCATTTCGCGCGTGCGATCTTTGTCTTGTGTCAAATCACACAAATTCTATAAATTTTCTTCTTCCGTTGCTATTCTTGAAGAGTTCGAGAACATCATGCAAGAGTCCAACTTGACAGAAACTGAACTACTTGACGCTTTAAGTCTTAAATCCAATAAAAGTCCAGGAATTGATGACATCAGCGTAAATGTTATTCAACACACCTTTGATATCATCAAAATTCCCCTATTGCATATTTTTCGACTTTCTCTCAATACAGGGAAATTCCCAAATAGTATGAAGATTGCAAAAGTCATTCCTAGCTTCAAAGCAGGAGAAGAGTCTAATATCTCGAATTATAGACCGATATCCATACTTCCTTGCTTTTCGAAAATCCTGGAGTGCATAATGTACAATAGACTCTATAAATATCTTATTGACAACAGCATGTTGTACCAGAAACAATTTGGGTTTCAGAAAGGGCATTCTACCAACCATGCAATATTAAACCTAGTGAATGATCTCAGTGATGCTTTTGATAATAATCTATACACACCAGGAGTCTTTATCGATCTCTCGAAGGCATTTAATACAGTTGATCATAAAATTGTTCTATCGAAACTAAAACACTATGGTGTACGCAATAATAACTTCTTGTGGTTTAAAGACTACCTCACTAATCGAAAAAAATGTGTTTCGTATGGAACAAAAAGAACATCTCTTAAACTTATAACAGTAGTGTACCCCAAGGATCCATTCTTGGCCCTTTGCTCTTTTTATTATATGTAAATGATCTCTACAGAGCATCTAATACTTTAAACTTCATTCTTTTCGCTGATGACACTGACCTATTTTATTCACATAAAAATATAAAATCACTCTTTGATATCATGAACAAAGAGGTTAGAAATATTGAAGAATGGTTCAGAAGTAATAAACTTTCTCTAAATATAAATAAAACTAAATATATTTTGTTTTGTAAGCCTTCAAGTGTGGATGATTTGCCATTGAAATTACCGAAACTGTTAATTAACCATAATGAGATAAAAAGGGAAAATTCATCAAATTCCTAGGAGTTCTTCTTGATGAAAATTTGACATGGAAGAATCATATAAATGAACGACCTTTACTAGGCATCTGCGTACGACAAGCTAATAACAACTTTTTATGAAAAGTTCACGTACAGTATCTTAAAACATTGCGTACGCTATTGTACTTTGTAAAAATATGATTTGTTGCACCCTGAAAATTAACAGAAATATGTATTATGATTTTAGGAAAATATAAATGTGTGCATAATATCCTGTGCTGCTAGAAAATGATTTCAGTGGTTCTCACTGCATCTGCTTTATGCATATTTTTTGTAGTGCATTTTGTTAAAAAATGGAATCAGAACAGGTGGGTGATGCATTTGCTTTTTATAACTGAAAGTCCTAAAAATGAGGATAATCTTCGATATATATGTGACAATTTGAGGGAAAATCACAACCTTGTAATTCTTGACACTATCCATACGGATAAAAATAGCTTTTAATGGATAATTTGAATTAGCAGCATTTACTGTATTTCCTGGGAAAATGTTTTCTACAAAAGATGCATTCGTATTACACCAGAATTTCAAAGAATATCAATATCACTCTTGCCATCCTCTTTCACCATGAAAAATTTCATATCTTTCGCTGACGTTAGAATCGAAAATTTGAAAAAGATTTTCAGAATATTGTCCTTAATCCAGTGCTTCAGTTGCAGCGATAGCCAAACAAGACCAATCCTGATTATGCTATTGGAATTTACAAGAAGATGTCAGAAAATAAGATTTTTGTGGGACAATTTTACTAAGAACTGTCTTAACTCAGCATATACGAGAAAGTGATTTGAACATTCCTGCACAATTAATTAGACATCAATTAAAACTCATCCAAACGCGAAAGAATTTGTTGATATAAGACAAGTAAAGCTAATAACCTTTTTAAACTATTTCTTGTTTGACCTGCTTTCTAATAAACGCTGCTTTTGTGCGGTGTCATTTATTACAAATATTTGGCTATGAGTGCGGCATTTAATAGAGGCCGGCATTGATTAGAGGAAATCGGTATAATAATACTGATACACTAAAACACAGCTTTTTATCCATGAACTGTCAGTATCAGTATCAATTGTGTCCATAAATTTCAAGAACTTGTGCTTACTTATGCGTAATTATCAATGACATGTATTTTGTTAAGTATGCAGCCATTGTTCGAAGAAATTCGTAGCATAATTCTGTGCTTATGTACTGTCTTTCATTCATTGCAAACTCTCACATGGTCTATACCACATTGTCTCTAGTGCCACTCAATTTTTCAACAACTACTGTGTATTCATGATTACGTACATGTGTCATAATGCAATTGCAATATTTGATTTGCATGTAGGAAAGTGATGGTGAACTGTTGGTTTTGTGGTGAAGATTCTTGCATTAAATACCGACAGTCCTCATGGTGGTTTTGCCATGTTTGTGAGCAAAATAATGGATTTAAACAGGTATATTTGAAAATAATAATACTCAACAAACATGATGTTCATGATGTTTACTGATCTTGTTGCAAACATCTAAATTCATAACTTCATTCTGTGGTTTCACTCTCCATTTTGACATGGATACACTAACTTGTTTTTATAAGCACACCTCTGAAACGAACTTATAAATATGCTTAATTTTATAAACCCAACGGTAGATAATAATGCTTATATGTTTATATTAGTAGCTTCAATACCGACAAACAACGTGTATATTTAAATTGATCACAAGTTGTATTGATAAAACATGTCAATATTCGTATTATTTGAAATACTAGTGACCTGGGTAAAAAAATTTTACAGAGTTTAACTTTCAAAAAGGACGTGTCAAATTTGCCTTTCCCGTGTGCGAACTCCGTGACGGAAATTTCAATTTGGGAATTGGAAATGGAAAATGTACCCATGCTGTAGAGATCGAAAAACTGATCAAACAAATATTTAGCATTAAGAAAATTTTTTGTCATTCACAAATCTACCGTAGCATCATTATGCTTAAGATTATGGTTGTTTTTTTCGCACTTTTGTGTATGCTTATGGTTTTTATGCTTATAAGAAAGATTAACGATATTGTATCTGTGGAAGAATAGTTATTATTATAGTTGCATTATTTTACTTCTTTTTATGTAGAATGGTGATTATAAAGAGTTGATTCCTGAAATGTTCAGTGAACCTCCAAATACTCAAAAGTTTTGTGTTAGTGATGGTATGTTAGTGAATTATTGAAACTGTATATGCCAGAAAACAAAGGAAATGTGCAAAGAAATTATTAGATATCTTAAATCCTCTATATTTAAGTGCTAATATCTGTTCCATTACAAATTGTTATATTTCAGTTAATGAACAGTCCATCGAGAAGGAAGATATTCTATGCCTGTCATGTCAAAATAAGCAGACATTTAAGTTAAATGATATCTCCATGTTTGTTCCGTCTCGAGAGGTATGTATAGCTATAGAACTTTTCTCATCGAGCATATATGGTTTACTGCTACTATTCTCTTTAATTTTGTTTTGAACTGGCAGACAAACAAGTTCTCATTGTTGTCTTGGACTTTTGTATGACATTGCAAGAGAACACAGTGTTGTATTCAAGGTGTATAAGTATGAATTGTAAGGATGAATTTGTAATTTCAGGATGCTTTTGATGAGGAGTTCAATGTTTTTAAAGTGGGATTAGAAAACAAATACAAGCTTTGTTTTACGTGTCAAAAGGCTGTTACCTCTCATTTACAACTACAAGATTATCAGATCAGAAGAACGTACTGCTTTCAAAATGAAGCATCGGATAAAGCTGTTAGAAAATTACAAACTGTACAATATTAGTTTTAACTAATATGTATTTCATACTTCCTTGCATTCTATATTATGTGAATAGTCATTCGTTTTTGTGTCATTTTTTTAGAATATGTTATCTTCAAATTCTTCGGACGTTCTGGCAAAATCTTGTCACTTGTTGTCATTCATTGCTGCTTTTTGGTTGTACTTGCTGGAATATAAAGACGAATTCTCCTGTAATGTTGCTTTCTTTCATGTGACGTGAAGGGTGCTGTTGAAGATCCTTTCAAATGAACAAAGTCTTTATGTTTCCATATTAGGTTTTTTACTAAACTTCATAACTGCCATACACGTTTCTGTGAGCTTGCTGATCATATCTTGCAAAAGCGAATTGTTTTGGTAAGACTTTTGCGAGAATGTACATTGTGAAAGTTGTTAATTAAACCTACAAATTCTTTAGACAGTTGAAATTTCATAACTTTGATTACCATTGAGAGAGAGGAGGGCCGGTGTACTCAATTGCATTTTGATGGAATGCCAAGGGGGATATATAACAAATTTTAGCCTTCAATGAATTCTTTATCACTTATTTTTGGTTGGGTCAGTAGTAATAATGGTAATTGGTACGTACAAGAAGTTAGATATTATTTATCTGTTCTAGGTGGGGCTTCATTTCTACAGCTTTATGGATATCAATGGCGATGCAAAGGAACTATGAAAAGCAAGAAAGGTTTGTTTATAAATTCCATAAAATGTATTTTGAAGAATGAGCAAGGGATATTCTTCATGTAACCACACTATAAAGAGATAAAGACTTGATCAAACCGTGTTTAAGGTTGAAAAGCTCTTATTTTGTCTGGAAGAACAAGGCATTATGCAATAATTTGCTTGCTTAAGGAATAACATTGGTCACTTTCATATTGAATTAGCACTCAGAAGGGGTACATTTCTATAGAAATATGCAATGACAAATTCACAATTTTTGATGACTAGGGGAGGCCAGAGACTCCAGGTCATTTACTTTTTAATTTATGTGGTTTATTTTTTCAGTCAGCAACTTTTTTACTACATCTTATCACTAACGATTTGTTTGGAATGCATGATTTTCGTTCACGCCCTCATCAATACATTCATCAGTATGAGAAAAAAGTGGAAGTATCTTAATCAAAGGAAAAGGTATATTTGGTTTAATCGTTATCAAGGTTCCACGATGATAAATCACCTTCACTTTTCACCTTCACTTCAATGCTGAATAGCTCATTACAATTTTGATTAGCTTCCCAATGCATGAAATGTTCGCTTTTGGTAGCCAACATTGTTTAGGGAGGGATGGGGGACATTGAGTTTGACCATATGGTCAACATTGTATAAATTCAGGGTTTTGTAAAAGCGAAACTGGATGCAGCGCGAGATCTGAGAAACAGAATCGTTCATTCATTTTCCTTTGTTTTAAGAAGACAGAAGGCGGCCCTATGTGTGTTGTCATGGCGTCAAAGCAGCATGAAGCGATCAAAATGATGTTGCAAAACACTCTTTCTTGAAAAAACCCTCCTCCATACCTTCTCTCTGTATAATCCCAGTTCAGTTGGACTGTTCCCTTAGATCCTTTTAGATTTGTAAACTAGATCCTGCAAGGACATCAAACATAGCCTCAATGAGAGCAAAAATTTTTGGTGTTATATTAATGAAATGAAGACGTCCTTGCTTTCTTGCTAACTTTTCCAGGGGAACCATATCCCTGATAGAATTGAAACTTAATTCCTGAAGAACAAAATCTAAGGACGGATTATTTAACTTAATGTTATACTGGTGACTATTTTGTTTAGAAAAATTGAAGGAGCACGAAATGCGCCGAAATTTCCTTCTTTGGATAGCAACGAACTTGAGCTTCGAAAATATACCAGTAGTTACGAGGACAATTGTTTGTCAAGCAACGTAAGCTGTGTTTACGTCAGTTATAATGAATTATTAAGGTTTTTATTGATGTAGCTACCTAATCCGTATAAATATTTTTAGATACAGGAGGGACAACTCAATTCTGTTACTCCCGATTTATTGCATGGTCATTTGGACGCAATGTATATTGAACGTGTTCCTTCCGCTACACAAGGTGATTTATTTACCATTCAAAAATAGAACAGAAATTGATTTGTACATACTCTAGACACATACAATGATCTTACAGAACGGGTTTGACTAATAAAAGGGCACCAAACCTCTCTGTCATGTAGAAAGTTAAAGGAGGGTCAACTTTAAATAAAGATATTTTGATCTGGTTTACAGAGTGCCCTAATTCCCTTTAAAACCACGTTTTTTTTCCATTTCTTTTTTCAAGAAAGGAATAATGGAGAGACCAATCATGTTGTTGCTGCGTTGAGATACATGCCAAATAAACGTACGTCATCATCAGCACAACCGAAACCGTTAATACGCCCTGCTACCTTTGTTTGGAAGAGTAAATCTTCGTCGGAAGCTCAGACAAATAGGTCTCAGTTGGAAGAAGAAAAGTCGAAAGTTTCCAATAATGAAGTTAAAGTAATATTGTGTTTTTTCATTAGTACTTTCATAACTTTATTTGCCCTTTCATGCCTGAGAGATTTCGTTATTATAGGCGCCATCATTTACAGATGTAAACAGTGAAAGCGATGAAGATACTACAGACACAGTGAGTAAATTACTTGTTTATGACTTGACTTTATTACTTGTTTTTCATCTCTTAATTTACAAGGATCTACGTCACTTCTGTGTTTATTTATATTACTTATCGTCGGTTACAACGATGGTTGTTGGTGTGAGAAATAGTTGATCTGGTCCGTAAAATTTCCTCTCTGGTTGTCTTGCAAATTTGCACCTGCCTGAACGAAAAGTCACGTGAACCATAGTCGTTCTAAATCCTATATAAAATCTTAAGTGTTAATATAACTTTCTTTTAATGATTAGAAGAACATATCAACTTCTATCCCATACTTCTTCATTATTGTTCATTTTTGTAGATATGTTTGAAGAACCAAAAGCCTTTTGCAGTCCGTTCCATCATTTCTTCAAAACACTGGTGGATAATCATCATTGTGTGTTTTGCGTTGAGCGTTTCATGTAACGTCTATCTAATCGCTTCTCAGTCGTAGTTACGAGGACGTTGGTAAAATCTGTTTGTATATCAAATTTAATTGAAAATACTACCTATAATATCACATTAATAGAGTTCTCAGTAGCAGATCGTTCCCACACAGTATAATCATAAAAAATAAGCTGTAAGCGCCTGGTACTTCCTGCTGGACATTGGATGAAGGAATAAATTCAGACCACGAAAAAAGCATAAAATCGAAACATTTTGAGCAAAAATCATAAAAATGGTATAAAATAAAAAAAATAAAAAGAAATCATAAAATTAATGAGACGAACGTTTTCTAATAATTATCTATTATCAAACTGTTTACAGTGTTCCCACCCTCCGGCCGCTGAGGAATTTTAGCTTATTCCTTCCGGCCCTCATGGACTTTTGAGCATAGGATTAAGTCCCCAAAAAACATCTGTGGAGGAGACCGTTTTTGGGAATCGTTCCAAGCATGTAACAATACTCCCTTCCACAGATGGTTTTTTAGGGATTTAATTTTCTCCGAACCCATTTTTTAAAAGATTGTCGAACCCATTTTTACAGAACACGTCTCCGTGGCAATTCCTGAAAGCATAATTTGCTTGTTTTAGTTCAAAAATAAACAGCAAATATGCAGCGATGGTGTAGTGGTTAGTACCTTTGAGTGCGACCACTGCGACCCGTATTCGAGTCCAGTCATGTCGCATCTCAATACACCACTCCGATGCGCTTTAAAAGCAGCGTGTCAGCCTATTAGGAGCCATTGACTGACTGCACACCGGCCTTCGGGCAAGTTATAGCAATGCTATACGTATCTCTGGCGGTAAGTCAACTAACAGTTGAAAGTCGGCGGGCGGAAGAACCAACCATTTCGGATGGAAGCCCAAGGACTAAAAACTTCCGTTACTTACTTACTTACTTACTTACTAGAAGCCATTAGGCTTAAACAATTTCCGCATCAGCCCTTAAGAAAATTGCTTTCGGCTAATTTTCAAGATATCTGAATGACTTGTACACTGACTAATAATTTGATACAGTCTGGAATTCATCAAATTACTTCCTTCTTTAGTTTATTACGGTAGCAGCGTAAGCGAATACCGTATTAAAACACCCTTGGACTCCTACTACTACTCCTACTACTACTACTACTCCGGCCGAAACGGCAGTTTTTAGCCTACGATTTAGAGTATGCGAGTCCCCACTAAAAACTCAATATACATTCTAATGAACGAACGCAGCCTTTTGAATTTTCGAAGGTTTTCAATCACATGCATTTAAAGTACGTTTTCTTTGATATTTTATCACTTAATTGATGAAGGAATGGATATTAATCAAATAGGTCTACATAAAACTGGGACTTTTAGTTACTTTTATGGTACTGAATCAATGAACTTTGGCACTTGAAAATAGATATGTTTTTCGTGTCAGTAAAGCACAGATCAGACTTTCTTATTACTTTCTACGTTTGTTAGTTATCTGTTCTGTCTTTGAACATCAAGGTTTTCAAAAATCGAGTTAAAAAAAGGCAGTTATCTGTTTGAATTCATTTTCGGTTTCAAAAAATTATAATTCAAAACATACAATTTTTTTTCGAAAAAACGCGTTTTTTTTTTCTACATAAGCTCTTATAAAAAAAACGTACGTTATAAACAGTTCATGCATGTATAATTCTTTTGTCTTCTAATAAATTAAATTGCTGGTGTGTTGCGATTAGACCCTATTTACACGAGTTAGTAATTTTAAACATTATAATATCGTTTATGCCTGTTTTCCACCAGTAAGATATCTCAAGAAATAACGTTTACAGAACGTTTAAGAACTTTAAGTAAAATTTCAAATTTAAAAGTATTCTTGTGGCAAGTACTTTTGCTGCTACCGTTTTGCGCCATCTGGCTCTTGTTTAACTTAATATTGACAGCTTTGCAATTCACTATGATGTTTCGGGGCCAGAAAAACAGATCACCAATATCTTGTGCATTATGTTTATTCATGAAAATTGAAGATTTTTCGAAATTTGGTCCAAATTTGGCCCAAGTCATCCAATTTTAGTCAAATCTGACAAAATGACTGTCAAATTCGAAATCAGCATCTTTTAAATGTAATCCATACAAAATTTCATGAAATTTGAAGAACTTTCGAAATTTGGTCCAAATTTGGCCCAAATTGTCCAAATTTAGTCAAACCTGTCCTAAGTTCCTAGCATAGGTCAGTCATTAACAATTCTGAATAAACAAACAATCCGAAATCCGAACGGACTTTCCGAAAACGACGAAAAACTGTGGCAGAGATAGATAGAATGGCGGAAATTGAATTAAACTTTCAATGGATCGTCCCTACAAGAAGAAGAGGTGTCCAAGATAGCGTTTTCCAGCGATCTTGAGACCCTAAAATCCAAAATTTTCCAACGCGCCAACCATTGTGGTGCTGCTCCCGAGAGCCTTAAAACTAAGCAAATTACTTCAGACCAGATAAGAAAGCAACAGTGGCAACACTGTGTTTAAGAAATTAACATAAATAAAAAACCACAATCACCTATCAGTCTAGTATGTGCAAGTTCTCTGCCCTAAAATCTGAGGTATACATTCCAGGTGGAGGCCCACATCAGTGGATTACACTGCCAGTTCCCTCCGGCCTCGTTTAAATAAATTCAAAAAAAAAAAAAAAAAAAAAAGAAAAAGAAAGTAGTTTCTAGTGCAGTTGTCTAGCCGATGTACACATTCAGCTGTTTTCAGCAAATTTTCTTTTTTGGTTTGATTTATTATATCTTTAGACTGAAGTCAAGGAGTGAAAAGAGGTAGAGAATTTTCCAAATTTCTTTAGATTTTATTGTGACATATGTGTATGCCTTTTCTTTTTTTCATTCATCAATAATGTGTATTGAGGTACAAGGAGGAAAGGTGACAATGACATTTACATTTAAAAGTGTTGAAGATTATAATGAGAAGGAAAAACAGACTGGGGTTAAGAATTCCAGAGAGTGGAGGAGCGAGGAATGAAACTTTGTTGGTAAAAAGTTTTAGATGACTTAGGGATGTTGACAGTGTGATCATGGCAATTAGATTAATATCTTGTGTTTCGCTTGAAAGTCTTTAATGCAGGGATGAGAGAAGAGAGCTCAGTTGAACATTTTCCGTAAAAGTATTTATAAAAGAGGCAAAGAGATGCCACAGATCTGCGATGGGAGAGTGTGTCAAGTTTACTTGCAAGTTCATTACCAATAGCATTATTCTTTTTATATGATTGGAGTGTAAAATAGTACAAAAGACTAATAAATTCCAACATTCCAACATCAATGATAATGATAATATACAAAATATATACAAAATATACAAAACAAACTTGCAAATGATTTAAGTTTACATTTAAATAAATAAATAAATACAAGAATGGCAAGCTTGGAAATAATGTCACCAGGCAGATCATTGAAGAAAAGAAGAAAAAGGGTTGGCCCAAGGACAGAACCTTGGGGAACTAAAGCAGCCTTAAGCCTACGATTACCAAGGAAGGAACGAATGATCTCATAAAGGAGACCCTTAACTCCATATGAAGCAAGCTTTTTCAAAAGACCAGTATGCCATACTTTATCAAATGCCTTGGATATGTCAAGAGCAACAGCTGTTGCCTCCCCAGATTTATCTAATGCAGTGTAGATTCTATCAGTTATCACTGTAAGGAGGTCAGCAGTTGAGCGTTGGGAGCGAAAGCCATATTGAGAATCTGAGAAGAGGTTATTAGATTCAAGGTGATTAACAAGAGCATTATTGATAAAGGCCTCAAAAATTTTACTCATAACTGGTAGGAGACTAATGGGTCTGTAATTTCGTGGATTAGATCGATCACCATAATTTTTAAAGACTGGAATTACAGATGCAAACTTCCAAGATGAAGGAAAGCAAGATTCAGCTATGCACTTGTTATATAGACGAGAAAGTACAGGGGATAATTCAGGTGCACACTTTTGAAACGGGATGACAGGAATTCCATCAGGGCCAGTAGCCTTACAAGCATCAAGATTTGAAATGATGGAAGATATTTTAACTGGTGCGATAAAGCAGCCATCCCGTACTTTCTTAGTCCTCAAGGGAAATTCAGGAACAGCATGACCAGAGTCATCAAGAGTAGAGTTAGTACTGAAAATATTAGAGAAGAGTTCAGCTTTATCCTTAGATGATGATAAAACCTCTGGACCATTGACAATGGGAGGAATGGATGACCTTTTATTGTTGGTGACGCTTTTAATGATGCGCCAAAAATCTCGAGAGCCAATTTTTTGTGAAGAGATACGATTACGAGTTTCTTGTTGATATGTAGACTTTGCATTATTAATGACAGATTTGCAGTGATTTCGTGCTTGGTTGAAAAGAACCTTATTATGAGAAGACTTCTCACGTTGATATTGATGAAAGTAAAGATTTCTGTGAGCAATTGCTGCAGCACAAGCAGGTGAGAACCAGGGAGAGGAGTGAGGTTTAACACGAAATTTTCTACTGGGGATAAATGCTTCAATACCAGATGTAAGCCAAGATGTGACTTCCTCTGCACATTTTTCAGCTGGATTTGAAAACACATTGGACCAGGAGACATCGCGAAGAAAGTCTCGAAAATTATCCCATTCACCACGTTCATAACTGAAGAGAGTGCGATGAAAAGGAGATTCAGAAGCAGCTTTGCAATTAAGAGATGTTAAGACAGAAACTACGCCATGGTCAGAGTTGCCAAGAGGAGCTTCACTAGATGCTTTACAGATATCAGGATTTGATGTTAAAAAGAGATCAAGTAGAGATGGAGATTGATCATCACGATCAGGAAAGCGAGTAGGGAAGTCAATGATTTGGTGAAGAGCTTGAGATAGGGCAAAATTAAGAGTATGAATTCCTGAGTGAGAGATTCCATTTGAGAATTTGAGCCATTTTTCTTGATGAACATTGAAGTCACCAAAAACAAATATGTTGGCACTGTGATGAATTGATAGGGCTTTGTCAATACTTGTCAACAGTCTTGGGATGATGGAGATTGATAAAGAAAGAACAGATAGCTTGTTGAATGGAGCAACGAAAGACGAAAGCACATGTATGGCAAATCAGGATTCTCCAGATCACACGAGTTATAGATAAATTGTCTCGAAGGTATACCACCAAGGCCATGCATGTGGGTTTTAGAGTCCTTACGACGTAGAGGAAGATAACCTTAAAAAAGAAAATCATTTTCAATATTAGAATTCAGATTAGTCTCACAAATTGCAAGGATGTCAGGAGAGTTGTTAGAAATGAAAGAATGAATGTGAGAGAAATTTGTACGAAAACCACGGACATTTGTGAAAGATATGTTCAGTGGGGCCGGGTTAATCGAATTGGGTTTTGAAGCTGTTTTTTTTATGTTTTTTCTTTGATTAACCATTTCATAAGGGAAGTTTAGATAGAGAAATGAAATAAAAGGAACAAACATAACATGTACTTGCAAAAAGTCTGATTGTGTCAATACTGTTGGTTCATCAATAAACCTTATGCTGTAACAGAAGGCTCAGAGTGTGGCCTCGACAAAGCACACCAGACACACTTGCTGGGAAACCCTCCATGCGCAAAATGCACAACAAATGTCCTGATATTTCACAGCTGCTGATAGAACAGCCTCTTTTAAGCGCTACCAAAAAAGTTCGGGTTCCTAACTATCAGCCGGCCTCAGACCAGTAACTGAGTTTTTGAGTTGTACCCTCACCAAGAGATGACTTACCAGAGTTTTGACACAACAGCGACAGTTCACAAACAGACAAAGAGCACATACAACAACTAGACAAACAGAAAAAGGTGAAAGAAAACCAGCGTTCAGTGTCCTAGGTTAAAGACAAGGTAAACTTGAGTTTACCTCTAACTAAGCCACTGACAAAGATGGATTTCGAGACTGGCCAGTAGGAAGATCCTACCTACTCCATAAAGATTTACAGGGTGTTACATCAGAGTTTTCCTTCTCCTAGATGGACTGCCTTCACCACGGCTTAATGGAACCCCATCTACCCTACGAAAAATTTTGACACGAAAAATACGAATATCTGGGAAGAAATTTGATCAAATCCTATCTTTGGAGAAATCATGCGACGTTAATGCTGGGGCATCTCTGGCGGTCAATCTCAGCTCTAAAGTGTTCAGTTTGCGAGTGGAAGAAACAACTGATAAAAATGAAGAGTTTAAAGGATCCAACTGTTGCTTACTTTAAGGGAAGAAAGTGTTTGCAGAAGAAAGTTTTCGCGGTTTTGGCTCGAATCGCAAAAGTTTATTCCCGCAAAATATTGCAATATTGGTAAACCGCAAAATTTTTTTCCCGCAAAATTTTCAAAATAATCCCAATTTTCGGAGAAATTCCTCCGACCTAAAGCCTGTTTGTAGAAGTTCATTGGCTCCAATTTCAATAAGTGATTTGATCTACTTTCTTTCATGAAAATTTGCCCGACGAAATATTTTCCCCGACGAAAAATTACACTGACAAAAATTGGATAGTAACACAGGAGAGGCAATCTGAGAGATATAAAAATTACAATAGCACGCAAATTCGAATGTCAGTGAGTTTGTTTACAAGGTGTAGAAACTATCAAAAGAACAACACGAAAATGGCGTCAATCTACTCTTTTAATGCAATCATTGCCTCGAGGCTTTCATGTCTATAAAGAAACAACTTCCCCGACGAAATTTTCCCTTCTAAGGTACTCTTGTTTGACAAGCGCAAAAAATGTTAACTGAGGAACCACAAAAGTTTTTTCCCGCAAAAAGGATTCATTTCTACGAACCGCAAAACTTTCTTCCGCAAACATTTTCTTCCTTTAAAGTATTTACTCTGACACATTGGTAACTGTTTTTAGGAACGCCGATTTTTTCATGAAGAGAATCCATTAAAGTATGTCTTTTATCACCGCGAAGGAGTAAATTATTATTTGTATTAGTATTGGTAATATTACTAGTATTACTTATCGAACCATTGGTGCTATTGCGGAAGCGTAAATTTTTTTGCTTACGTCATGAAAAATTCAGAATATGTAAAGCTGCTTTTTGTAGTAATGATGCCTACTAACGATGGAATACGCCTCTAGGTATATATGAAAAGTTACTGGCCTTTATTCAAGTCAATACTTATGTAGCACACATCATTCCGAAACTGTTGCGAGAAATGACTATTGGCAAACTAGCGCTACACTACGCTATATCACAATATCTTTAGAAGAGAAGTTTACTTTTAAAATTAAAATTGAGTTTTTGTACCATTTGGAAGAATTTCAAAAATGATGAAAGTCAGTGGCAACGTGATATCACAACGTGTATAGAATAAATTGCGGACCTTTAAACATATAAATAATTCAGGAAATTTTAATGATGCAGTGTTTATTTTAGGTGTGTTGATATCTGTTGGTATTTGTAACTATACAAAATTCTAGCCGTGTATCACAAGAATTAATTACTGACATTATATCACCATCAGGAATAAAGATGTGTTATGGATGACAATTGGTATTAAAAGAATGATCCTTGAGAAAGCCAAAATATTAAGATGTTATGTAAAAAACGGCCAAATGCCATTGATCATGAGAATCTTCGTGAATTCACCGTTAGTTGTAGAAATGCTATTAACACTGCCAAATGCGTTTATTTGATGAGACTTGGCAATACTCTAAACGATCCCAATATTGGTCCGAAAAAGTACTGGTCTACATTAAATTGTCTCATTCATAAACGTAAAGTGACGAAGATTCCTCCAATTCGTAATACCAAAGACAATTGTCACAAAACTGTCTAAAACAGATCATGTTTTCAGCACTTTTTTGCAAGTCAATGTTCTCTCTTTTTTAGCCATGATAAATCAAACTGTTAATACTGGTGTTCAAACCATTCATTCAAACCACTTATGAACATTTTTAAGCACTCGTTAGCTACTGGTAACTTCCCTAACAATTGGAAGAAAGCAAATATTGTTCCAATCTATAAAAAAGGGGATAAAAGTATTGTAAAAAATTACAGACCAGTGTTTCTTTTACTAATATTGTGTAAACTTTTGAAATTATACAGCTATTTCGAAGACCATGATATTTTTTCTGCGAATCAATCTGGCTTTCGAAAGGATATTTTTTCTGCGAATCAATCCATAACGCATGACATGGTTTTGATGTAAATCCGATACCAGATAGATACCAGAGGTGTTTTTTTAGACATATCTTAAGCCTTCCATAGGGTTTGGCATGTGGAAGTAACAAAAAATTATAGTAACAAAAGGTTATCTTGATAACCTGGTAACTGAAATCTAAGCAGAGAGCATCCAGAATAATCCAGCTTGGTAGTAAACCAAGGATACACTTTCTCACGCACAGACTTACAAACGGAATGGAAAACATCCAACCGATTATGCCACTTGACAGTAGGTTTTATATCTTGGGGAAATTGTATGAAGTAGATACTTGAAATTACATAGTTGATTGTTTTATAATCTTTTTCATGATTGTTCGGAAAATAAATATTTACAAAAATAGTTTTTCTGATATATACAGTTACTTTACATCCTTATTTGGACAGAAATGCTGTTGATTTTAAAAATCACTCTTACTGAGTAAGAGATTTCCTTTAAGAAAATTCATGTTATTAGGTAATTTAGTTAGCTCCTATTGCTTCGTCATATGATGGAGGTAAATCGAATTCGTTTTCGGGAATGTATTCAGGAGGCACCATGAAATTTTCAAGCCACTCTTCGGGTCCACTATAAGGAGGAGCAGATGGCGTACTGTTTATGATGAAAGGTGCACCACCTGCACAAGGCGTATCCATTCCTGACTGTGACTCGTCAGGTCCAGTCATATCATTTGCGTCTTGGTTGCTCATTTCAATGGCCAATTGGACTAAGAAAATACGTAAAATAAATATTATATTACAATTTTCGAAAGTCTGCGATCAATGAATAGGCCCACATACATTTTATTCCAAACTACATTTAGGAGAAAATGTGGTGTAGGGCAAAAATAAAGTTGGCTTAATACAACCAATGAGATAGCTATCAGAGGGGAGATTTTCCATCGGTATAATCCTTTTTCTAAAAAATAAAATCGAAGACGCGCATATCTGAGACTTGATTTTCAAACGTAAACCTACTTGCTCTCTGTTCCTCCTCATTCACTTCAGGTGGAGGCTGGTAAGGTTTCGTTCCAATGCAAAGTGGAATCTTCAGTTCTGGGTAGCCGTCTATCTTCATATGGATTGTGTAATTTAGTTTCAATGCATTGGTTAACACATTTGTTGGGGATGTACTTTCCGGAATAGGAATTGCCAAAATTCTTTGGTATATTCGATCACTCTGCTTTTTATCATCTAGAGAGCAATAAAGTTGTTCGCTTTTATCCTACTCAAAATACCATAGAAAGCCTTAGCAGTGGTTTGCGTGGCCAACTTCTTAATCAATCAGTTTCATGTTTATCAACAGACAATATTCTATTTCACCTGTCAATTCTTGAATAATTTTCTTGCTTGCGTATCGGCGTCTATTTTCCTTTGGATTAAACAGCACATATTTATTTAACCTCACTTTGATGTTGCCCATACGTTTTGCTATAACTTCTTTGTATCTGATGAAGATTTTTGCTTCTTCGCCAGGACAATACATTGAACGCTCCAAAGTAACCAACAAATCTAGAGATTTAAACGTAAAAGTTGATCTTAACATGTTGGTCTTTAAATATTTTCATTTATGTTAAATTATGCACATTGAAATATCCAAAATTCGGAATTTCTTTATTAACAGTGTATAGCTATACATCTTCATCAAGTCACTTTTCAACCATATAAAAGGTCTTGGTTAAAGACTTCATAAAATCACCTGAATAATCGAGACGAACCTGAACTTGAATTAAACAAATTAAAAAGGTTTATACAGACCAGCTGGTTAGAAATTTGTTGGATGATCTGTGTATGATGAACGCCACCATGATTAAATATTATTAAATTGTGGAAATATCTTTTCGAGAACAAACTTTTCTCCAGGCCTCTAATGTTCTTAGAATTTTTTGAACCCCTTTAAGCCCTAACTTTCTTTCCTCTGCCTCATGCTATTGGAAAAAATTGTCCAAACGGCACTACCTTACCTTCTTTATGCAGGTTTTTTTTTGAAAAAAATCCCGGGGTTCGTTTTAACACTTGCTTGACTGACTGTTTGTTGTCATCCAAATTTCCATCGATCACTTGTTTGATTCTAATTGGTTTTGTAACTCTCCAATCTTTTGATATTAACCCTTTTAAACCTTTGAATATTATTCTTGCTAAAAATAAAAGAAATAAGTGTTTTACAAAACACAGGTTTTTTTCAAATGATCCCATCGCGGAAACTTTACAGCGGCGGAAAGGATTTTCATTGAAATTGTGTGTACATTTGCGTTCCTTTAAATAAAAGTTCGCTCCTACTTGATAACTTTTCAGAAACTTTTCCCAGTGGAATGTGCATATGTGTCAAAGGAAGTTGATCTATTCGTTCAACAAGAAATCCACCTTAGGTGTAGTTTATACAGTCGAACTTTTGCCTTGTCTAATGTAAATCTAATGACCTGTACTTATGAAAACTCTTGCATTCTTTAGTTCAAACATGGAGGTATAAAACAGAAGGAGAACGAACTCTTATTTTTCTATTATTCAGATAATGACTATTCTATTCATTGCGGTATCACTTTGATGTCATCCGTGATGCGCTTTCGGCTGGTTGTCGGTGAAACGAATACTTTTTTAAAAATTAACGACAATTTAAAAACCAAATATCATCCATTATAACAACTGATCAACTTGCTGCATAGTGACAAGCAGATTATTAAACCTAAAGCTTCCTTGAGAAACAAATGAAAATCTATGTTTTTATACAGAGTTGAAGATATCGCGTAATTCATGTATAAGTTCCAATCTACATATCTTCTGACTTAAATGCGCCTCGATAGTGCCGCGGTACGTGCAAAAACTTAGGATTATTCTCTCTTCAAAAACTGAAGCTCGGCGAAACTGCTTGAGGGGATCACGAGATATATAGACCTAAAGTTGCAATGTTTTCGTTGCATATTTGTGACGTTTTTGCATAATTCTCCCAATTCCTACAGATTATGCATGCTAAGAACTTTACCCTAACAATCTTTAATCACATTGGAGAATTGATATGAACGAAATTTTCACGCAAGAACGCCAAAATTATAAAAATTATGCAAGATGATAGCAATTATATGTTATTACACACTGAGGACTTAAACAATGCAGCGCATCACGGATAGTACAATAGCAGATTTTGAGTTCGTTCTCCTTCTGTTTTATACCTCCATGGTTCAAGTATTGACAGTGTCTTATCGCAGATGAATTGATTAAGGCCACCAACCTGTGAGTTTGTACTTGATAAGTCCATTAGTTTCTTTCACTGTTGAAGGCAACTGTTCAGGTAGTAGAAATTGGAAAGGGTAAACGTGGTGTCCTGATGGATGTTCTACATTGGAACTGTTTGACAAGGTTGGTGAAGTTCCAAATAGTTTCTTTTGATCCATATGAACTTGTTCGGACAGGGTTGAGCCATTTGTGCATCGGGCTTTACCTATGAACATCAAGGGTTTCAATTATATGTTGAGTTTCTTTTTGAAATTCGTATCAAATCGTTGTGTTTTCACTTCCCTCGCAATTACAGAGAAAAGATATCACTTTCAAAAATGATATGTTTTTAATCATTTTCGATTTTGCGGTTGCTGCTCTGTTTGATATATGAAGGTTCGCTTATGTTTAAAAATGCCGAGAAACGAAGATGCAATGGCTGTGAAATATCATTATTTATAGCACACCAAAAATTACTTATTGTAGAGCATCTGTTCTCGTATAAAGTGTGTGCTATGTGGAGATTCCCCAAGTAATCAACATGCTAGTTTCAAATGGCATGGTGACCATCATATATATTATATTTGTGAACAGTCCTTTTATTAAATCCTTCAATATGCAATTTGGAAGACTTATAACAGTGGCGACATTTGATCCAAAATCAAGAGTGTCTAAGTAGCTATAGTCTGAAAGAATCAAATATACCATGTCATATACGCCTTGGGCGTAAACAGTGTATAACAAAAAGTATTTACCTTCTACGAACAAGATGAGGCGGAGCATTTGAATTGGTACTGACAAATGTAGAATCACGTTACCGCTGATCACTTCACCAGCAAAGTAATTTTCTTTTCCACCGTCCAAATTTATCGAGAATTCTTTAAATTTTCCCATGTTATCTATACTATTCTAAAACCAAAAAAAAAAGGATTTATATAAAAACGTATCAATTTTTTATCAATAATAAAAGGATCAGTATGGCGCAAGAACCAGTTTTATATAATAAATCTAACGTATTTTTCTCAAGTATCAAAATAAGAAGCTATAACATATTGTTGAGGTAGATAATTACCATGGTTTATATATTTATTGTTAATATAAATAATACATGTAACCAGTTTTAATGCACATTGAAATACATTTCTTCCAAATGTAATTATACTTCGTTTTAACAGCGATGTAAGTGAAACGTTTATAAAATTTTTGTTTCGTTACTTTTAATCGAGGTTCACCGAGTTATTACTGATATCTCGGTTTATTGTTTCTTAAAATAAAAAGCAGTGTGTTTTACTAACATTTGTTTTGAGTGAGTGAAGCCAGTTTTTATTTGCTTCTTTGCTTACCGAAATGCTTTCACTTTTCACATGTTTTCTCGAATCGCCTCTGACTTGAATGGAGTTCTATCGTCTATCACATACGTCATAAAGCCGACAAGGAAATGTCAAAAAATTTTCGCCTTACTGATAAACCTTACCTTTTATGAGAATTTTACATAAAAACTTCAACATCACTTTTCATACAGACTTTAAAATCTTAGAGAAGTATATTTAAAAGCCGGATCATTAAGAACAACCAACATATCTTCACATATACTTAACATATTTAATTGATACAAAGAGACGTGTCTTTCTGCCAATATTTTCCATTAACTGTGAATTTTGACATAAAGAATTTTAAAATAATAAATCTTGGACATTACAATTCGTCTTCTTAAATTGAAAATCGTGAGAAGAAACCAAGAGGTTATGATATATACGTCTCCAAACAAAATTAAATTGTTTACATAACTGCTTCTCTTATTATAAAGTCATCAATGTGACGTAAGCACTCCATCGTTGTGACTTTATTTTTAATTATTTTGAGGTGAAGCGAGAAAGAAAATTTTTTTGTATAAATCTTTTCATGAATTACGACAAAACAAGCAACGTCTCGTTTTCAAACTGAATATAAATGATGCTTGCGCTGTTTACAAAGAGAAGTCACACGTCAGGAAAAGAGTTTCCACGAAATTCTTTTATAAAGGTCAAGCACGTAATAATCCATAAACTTAGAAGCGAGGCGATGCTTGTAATGACTTAATTTAACTGCCGGTTAGCTACTGTGTTACGCTGGTACTGTTTTAAAGAGCATCGATTTTTTCATTAAAGGAATCCATAAGTATGTCTTTGACTACCGCGAAGGAGTACATATCTATTAGTATGAGTAAATTTTTTGTATGTGTCATCGAAAAAAATTAGTCACTACAAATTATGATCTTGTATAGCATCAATTGTGCTTTGGTAGCAATGATGCCTACTAATGGTGGAAAACACCCTCGGGCGTTTATCAAAATTATGGGCGGTCATTCAAAGCAAAATATATGTAGCGCATATCACTTCCCGAAGCCGCTGGGAAAACTATCTTTCTAAAGACGAGCGTTAATTTATTTTTATATCACAAACGTTTTAAGAATAACGTAAAAAAAAAAATTAAAGAAAAGATAAAAATAAATATATATGAATTTGAGGCTAGAAATATGTAGACAACATTGAATTATATTTGTTTAAAAAATGACACAAAGAATGACTTGAATGCTGTCATTATGTAATCATGCTTTCTTTAAAATGATAGTTACACGATTCAAATAAAACATTTAATTATGTAATAATATCCTCGTCCACTTCAGACAAAATTTTGACCGCAAACTAAGGATGATTGATTCCTGTCAGACAGACCGGTAAACCTAAATTCTTTGCAACAAATGTACAATTTTAGTCAATTTCAATGTTTTCTGAGTGCACAACTGTTTGATATTTTCTGTTCAGGATGTGTTATCTTCAATAATGTTTTTATTTATTTGTTTATTTGGTTAGGTTTACTTCAGTTATGACGTAACTGTCACATGATAAATGTTCTATCATATTCAACCCTGGCAGGTAAAAAGATTAACGAAACCTCTCAACTGGAAACCCTCACTTAGACATCAATCTTTATATTGTGATAATAATATAATTTGTAATTTTAAAATTTTTCTTAATTTCGTTATTTTTCTCAGATGTAGAACCCAGACCTCCCACACTGATAGTGACCACTCCATCAGTAGGCAACCAGTCAACCACAAACCCAGGGTCTCTTGCTTTATCAAAAAGGCCCTGGGTTCGAGATTGGACCACCGGTCTTCTACGTGAAAAAAATCTGAAGAAGTTGGCACATTTAGTGGTAGAAGTCTGGTTAACACATGCAAAATACTAATATATAAAAAAGCTGATTTTCCCTAAACAAAATTAGAAGATTATTAATCTTACGTGGACACATTACCCATAGTTGCTCTGGTAGTTTTGGGTTTTTTTTGAATAGACAATCTTTGAACACGTTATCAATAATTATCTAACCATGGTGACTCAACAAAAATCGAGTTTTAATTACCTGGATCCATGTTTTTGTTCCATCATAGTTGTTGTATAATTCTGTTCTTGTTCTTGGAGGAAGCATTGTCGAAGGGTCAGATGGCGATGGTATAGGTAGAAACTAAATTCTCTCTGTTTTGCTCTCGCTTTCGCGATGAGATTTCCTGTTATTGTAAAACTTATATTTATACAAGTTAATTAGCACGTGCTTGTCCTTGTGATCTTTAAGTGATTCGATTCATTTAATCGTCGCACATTAAATTGAATAGATTATAATTGCAATTAAAATAAACGTTATTTCTAAAAACCGCAAAGAAAAACAGTGTTCGTTAATGTTTGAAATAGCCGTTTGCCCATTGACACCTTTCTATTTGACGGAGTTTTCAGGAAAGAATCCTTTGTTTCTTTTGTTGTTTTCAGTCTTCGTTAAAATACCCAAGTGGACAAAATCGTCAAAAAGTCACTACGACGGAGAGTATTTTCATTGAGATTGTGTGTATATTTCCATGGAAATGCACTTCCCAGTTGTGGCTGGGAATAGTCTTAGGGGCTGATCATATGTCCCGGGACGGTTTTTATATTGTGATCACATGAGATTTTTGTCCCGCCTTGCCGGAATAAAAAATAAAAATTTTTATTAATGCGCACACGTGAAATATTCTCCCGTCCCGGCAAGACGAGATAATTGTGATATGGTGAAAATCACCCCGGGATAGATTTTATGTTATTGTTTATATAAAAATTGTAATTACTGCGCACGAGTGAAATATTATCTCGTCCCGGCAAGACGGGTAATTGTGATCATATGGAAAAAAATACCACCTCGCTTAAGCGGGATCCCGGCAGAAATAAACGAGATCCCGCCTTACCGGGACAGGGTGATTTTTTTTCGTTTTCCATATGATCAGAAAAAAAATTTTAGCGAGAATTTCACAAAAGCTAGGATCTCGTCAAAATGTCTCGTCTCGCCCTGCCGGGATGATAAGCTCCATATGATCAGCCCCTTAGCTTGAAATTGCGAGTACATGGGACGGGAGTGTGCCAACGTTTGTTTTACTCATTGGCGGAAAACTTCAAACTTTCTGTTCGACTTTGGCGGCAACCTATCATTGGCGCCATGTCGAATGACCACAAGTTTTTATCAATTGGTTCAATTGTGTTTGGAAATTGCTAACTATTTGGCTATTGACTGGTGTCTTTGCAATTTAGATAGCTAACCATGCTTCTTCTACTGAAAGGACTTTGAGGCAAAGTGAAGCTCAGTATTTGGAACTCTAACCTAACTCTAACCTAACCTTTTTATTATAATGGCGGCAAGGAAACCGCCAGAAAATCACTAGTTATAGACCAAATACACACTACATGATCTCCGTCTGAAGATAACCTCTGGAACGTGCAGATCAAAATATTATAAAATAAAATAACTTTACCTAACTGATCGATCGTATAGTTAGAAATGCATAAGCTTCTTACACTATTTATAATCAAGGTGTTATACCCGTAACAATTCGTTTAAACTTTTCAAAGATAATATGCAGTGTTTGAGGAACTTGCTTGCTTACATTTAATTCTTTTCCCTACAAAAAGATGTTATCATCAATGATTGTGATGTTTCTTTTAGTTCCTTTCATTGAAATAGGATTTCATATAATGTTGATCTATTGAGCAAATGTAAGCCTTTCTTCAACCTCGATCCCAGGGTCTCTTGCCTTTTTCGAGAAAAAGTCTGGTATATCGAAAAGGCAAGTGACCCTGGGTGCAAGGTTGCCCTTAAAATCCATGTAAGTCATATGAACGGTAGATTTTCTTTGTTCAAAGCTATTTAGCTCTCTTTACATCTCTCGTGTAGGGTGTAGCTTCAATTTTACAGGGTTATCATGGCAAACAAACATATGAGCTTTTCTAGTAATATGGACACTTACAACAAGATTGACAAAACATCAGAGATATTACTTATAAGGCACTGGGGCGGCCTTGGACAAATCTGGAACAGTAAGGAAAAAATTGCTTATCAAAAAAATCCAAAAAACTTCATTTCTGAAATTTATTTATAAGAAGTATAGCGTTGAATCATAATATTACTTTCTGCTGATAAATACTTTCAAAATCACAGATGATGACGACATAATATTAGTCTGGTTTCCATATGGCGACAGTGCTGTTAGAATTCATTTCACTGTCGATACTTGTATTTACAAATGAACCCTTGATAGCTATCAAACTTGGTTTGCCATTATCAAAAGTAGGCGACCATGGTAAGAGTTTTGGGCTGTGAATTGACTGTGTACTGCAACTTGCTTGTGAGTTGAGCTCCATCGTGTTTTCATCATGTACTTGTCGGTGTACTGTATGTTGAGAGTGTTTATTTACTTGTGGTTTCTTGAAAATGCGTTTGTACAATAAAAGGAAGGCCGCTTGGAATTGCTTATTTGAAAAGCTATAAATCAGTGGATTCACCATTGTATTTACTACTGGCAGGATCTGCACAAAAGCATAATAGATAAAGAGAAACAATGTCTTGTTTGTTTTCCTCAGTTCTGGAAAATATGTACTATCGACCATTATTATGATGTTAATAACGCAAGCTGGAAGCCAACAAAGTAGGAAAGCGAAATAGACAATGGCTACCGATTTTGTTGCTTTCAACTCTTTTTTACGTTTTCTCCGTCGAGCTTTTTTGTTTCGCTGCAGTTCAAGTGTTACGTGTGAGTTTCGTTGCATCTCGACTGTTACTTGCGAGAACTGATTAGAATCACTGATTGATCTGCTTCGACGATGAAGTTCGATGTGTGTGGACTCTATCGCTTTGATGTGAGTGATGGCTGTATGTAGTATTGATAGATAGGTAAGTGTCATGACGAACAAAGGCACGAGATAAACACCAAACGACGCCGCATAAAAATAGTAATTCTTATTCGAACAAACTTGTGTTTTTTGAACGCTGTAGATACCGGGCGTGGAATCATTTTTCCATTTAAATATACCAGCTAGGCTCCAGATCGCTGAAAACAACCACACAAAGACGATCAGTTTTTTTGCACGGTTTGGTGACAAAATAAACGTGTACCGAAATGGATATCGCACAGCAATAAACCTAGGGAAAGAAAATTAGTAAATATAGTCCAACGTGTTTAGTCTTCAGCAATTCACGAATCAAAAATGCAAGAAGGAAAGCCTTCAAATGTCTTTTATCACGAATAAAAGCAGGAATGTGTTAAAGCAAGGTAAAGAGGTTTTTACCGAAAAGGAAACCGAAAAGAAAAGCGGCACGATTTCTATTTAACAGAATAATTTCAAAGTTTTTGTTATTCTGTGTGTTTTATCGGCTGCCGGAAAATTTTATTGTAAACTATAAGGATCTGCATTTTTTTTCTCTATAATCGAGTTTATTTGGTTTATAGATTTCTTTTTAAATTTCTTGTCGGTCTTACGTGACGATGCACGAAGGCAAATATAATGATCGTCATTTCGATATAGAATTTTCTCAAATTGTTTTGGCCTTCTTATACCGCCTCGTTTGTATGTGATAGTAACTATAAAACGTGTCGAAATAAAGTGTGGCCCAAAAACAGCTATTGAAAACGAAAACCAAAATGACATTTGACAATCATATCTTAAAATTCATATAGTGTTAAACCGTTTTTAATCGGCGTTTTTTATTGGTGGATTTATACGTTTTCGTCCGAGGTGCTATTGCAAATTCAATGGTACTCTCTGAGGTAAGGACACTGGCGACGAAGTGGATGTTTGGCACTTCTGTCTCTTACTTACCTGTCAATAGCTATGAGAAACAAATTCAAGATGCTGGCAACATTACAGAACGCATCACTGATAATCATCCAGTAACATGCCGCCTCGCTATGACAAAATCGCTGATGTAACTTCATGGAAATATGAAACGGAATGATGGAGACTGCAAATGCCAGATCAGATATCGCTAGAAAAGAATTAATGTAGCTATCAAGCAAAACAAGCAAAAAGACATTATTTTTTGGGTTTTATTCTTGTTTCACATGATGGGTGATGGGAGCAAGTCCTCTTCAAAGATTAAAACCAGAATTTAAATTACAAAAAGATATTAAAAGATTTGAATTCAGAAAGAATCGATCAACTGAATCCACTCCTTATTTTTAGTATCCGGATGCTTCTTACTAGCACGTGAGATACATTAAAAATATCAGTTGAGACGGAAACAGAAAAAATTGAAATTTAACGATTTCTGAAATGTTGTTTCATTCCAGTAAATGAATGGAACGCTGTTTCCACAAAATTTGATTGGCTGCTATTCGCTGGTTAAAAAAATTTGTCAGAAAAAGCTGCTTGTTTTTAAACTTACCCAAGCTGATAATAAAATAGATTGTAACTCGACCTCGTAAGTGTCTTGACATAATTGATGACAGAACCACCAGAGAGTTCCCAAACAAACTCGTCAACAGTATTGTTGCCAGGAAAACAGTGTACGCTATGTTTTGCGCTGTTCCGGTTTGTGAAAGGTTACATTGATCATTTGTCAACCGGCGGTAAGCCTCGGTGCTATTGCTTGTGTTGAAAATCATCGGGTAATGATAAAAGGTTTTCCCCAAACCATTCTCGTCGATGAAATCTTCGTTTTCATCCAAATCAGGAACGCTGCCAAACATTTTATATGATTTAAATTTCAATTTTTGCTATGAATAGATCGTCATAGATTATCGTATAATCGATAATTTTCCGTGAAAATCAGAGATCAGCGGATAAAAGAACAAATATTAAAACGATATGCTACGTTTTACAAAGATCAGAAAACCTTACACATTACCAGACAGATTTCGAATTCAAGTCGATGACAAAACCTCTGCGTAACTGTCAGAATAGTTCATTTTGTGGGTTGGAATCAGCTTACTTGATCATTTCAAAAATTGGTTTTACAAGTTACCTTAATCAATAATCTGTTAAAATCCAACTAAGAATGTTAAGATTTTGCAATTAACGTTTAAATGCCATCAGAATAAGCTATTGAAGCGAAAAGAGATCGTTCTTTCAATGCACAATCAACTTAGCTATGAACAAGCGAAAACCATCAAACGATAAAGCCTGCCTACTTGTCAGAAGTCATGTTGTGAATCATAGGTCACGATTTTATTTATTTTGTTTCATGTGTTTGTATATTTCACCCACCTCCATCTTTATTGAATAGCATAAGAAATTCCCTTTGTCATTTGTGACAACCTTTCCGATATAATGATTAATCATTTAAATAACATGTTTTTGAGGCTATGATGATGGAACCATTCTTTAACCATTCCATAAGCAGAGAAAGAGATTGTAAATCTTGAATAGGCGATTGGTCTAGTTTCTATTGCTTTTCTGCCAGCTACTAAAGACGGCATAAAAATTAATTACTCACAATTAATTACTCACAGAGTTAATTGCAAGGGTAAAATAACCTTTTTTGGACATATAAGCGTTGATAGGCTAGCAAAGTGGATGTATCTCACTCTCAATCACCTTGTCGATTAATTTCTCCGACCAAAGCGCTTGAATCTTGTGTTCCAATTCCGACACAACAAAAATGAAGCAAAGATCTAACATCACCTTCATTCCTTCATTCTGGTAAGTATAAAATTGTATTTCGTTTCTTTAATAGAATAAGTTTAGGAGTTGAAAACAATGTTCAATATTCCCCCAAATCGCTTGTTGTGTAGACTATAAAGAAAAGCGTACGAAGTTTAATCGTTTGAAGAAAAAGAATCCACAGAGATGGTAAAAACATTGACCCAGAGATTCTACAATTCACATTCGAATGCCATTTGAAGAAATCAATCGATAGAAAATGAAATAGCAGGGCATAAATTAAACATAACAATAAAATGAAATAAAATAAAATATTGTCAAATAAAATATCAAATAAAACGAAATATTAACAATGTGATATTGCTCAAATCTCAGCTATGTTCTTTTTTCTTCTTGGGAATGTATTCCAATTTTATGTTGTTCATCACATAATTGTATCTATTTATTCCTATCAAAAGTCTTCCAGTTACTCTTTGTTTTACTTCTAAATAAACACAACAAAAACCTCCAGATGCAACCGATACAATCAACGATCTGATTTTAAGCAAGTGCTTGGTGTTGCACGATTATATCTTCTAAAAAATTTAGAAAAACAACAACTTTTCTTCCGCGAAATATGTACCGCAAATACTTTTTATTATTCATAACATGTTATGTTAAACATTTGTTCAGAGATCACATTTTTCAATTCTGCAATACATCTGTCCTTGTATACTCAAGTTATTTTAGATGTACTTAAACATTTGCACGCGATAAGACAACAGTGGAAATTCCTCTAACCTCCAAAGATAAGAAACGTAGATAAATGGCTTGCGAATTGCGAAGAAACTGTAATGAAAACTATGATGACATGAAATGTATCGAAACTCAAAGAAAAAATATCTATTGTTTTTAGTCGTATACAACGTCATCAAAACTGATATAGCCGGGTTTCCACGAAGCAAATTTATGAAGGCAGAGTAATGTCAAGAGCGAAAATTTGTTGAAGGGCGTTTCTTTAATTCAAAGGCGTTTCTCCAATTGAAAGGCGTTTCTACAATTTCATTCAAGAATCGCAAAATTTAAAATGTTGGTAAAATAAAAATATATAAAACTGGTCAGCGATTCCTATAAATTCTCCCAACTAAAAATTTTGAATGCAAAAAGAAAGTGAGAATTCTCTCACATTCCTAAGTATCAATTTTTGTGCCTATAAGTGTATTTACCTAACAATTTCAGACCACCAAACTGTTCGTTGAAAACTCTGAAAACAGAGTTTGACTTATCGAGACATCACGTGACTTTTCTAAACAAAGTTTACAAGATTTACACGATGACGTTTGAACTATATGCATGTCCGATTCGAACATCTTACGGCATATATACATGATATCCTTTATCGTTTCTTTGGACCAAACTCATTCCCAGGACGTCTTGCCTTTTCGATGTATTTGACGACGGCAATATATCGAAATGATAAGAAGCTCTGGGGATGAGTTTGGTCCAAAGAAACGACCAATAAGGTGAATGGAAACCGGCTTATGTCAACAACAAAAAAAATGTTTCAACTTAAGACTGAAATAAAACAAGGTGAGTAGAACCCTTTCTCTTGTTATAGGTTATTCCCGAAAAACGTTCGTTATAATGAAACAATCATTACAATCTCTTTCTTTCGACGCTTGTGTTGAACGAAAATAGAAAAGATCCATATAAAAAGTAGTTCAGACAGATTTATTGTATTGATCTGAAATAAGCTACCATGTTTATCTTTAGTATGTCAAACATAACTGTTCAAGCTAACTTACGTGAAGAGGATTAAACCTTTGACGTCATAAAGATGGGATTTTACGAAACGAAGCTTCTAATATTTATGATATTAGAGTTATGGCAGAATAAAAAAGAAATGATGATAGCTTTTGTTTTTGCTATTGTCACGAGAGATGACAATATTTGTTTACTTAACTAAATGTCACGGTTTTTTTTTATCTTACTTCTTTCACCATAACAAACATTTCCCGAATTTCTGTTTTAACACTGCGTTATTGCTAATCCAATAAGTTTGGTCTCGTTTAAATAAACGCCGCCCTCTGAAAAACGCCGCTTTCTAGTAAACGCCGCATCTTGACAAGCGGCGTTTGTTTTCGAGTATGACTCTAATGAAAGCTATGAAAGTTTTGATGTCGTAGGAAGAGACGGCATGAAAGTTTTGATGTCGTAGGAAGAGACGGCATGAAAGTTTTGATGTCGTAGGAAGAGACGGCATGAAAGTTTTGATGTCGTAAGAAGAGACAGCATGAAAGTTTTGATGTCGCAGAAGAGACGGCATGAAAGTTTTGATGTCGTAGAAGAGACGTACGGCGACAGTGATGTTGATGTTCTTTCACATTTTTGTATAACATATCATATGAAAAACCTTTTCACGCAATCTTTTGTAACGTTTTTTAGGAAAAGAAAACATTTTTGTTAAAGTCTATGTTATGTTTCACTTTGCAAAAAACGCCGCCCTCATAAATGCCATCCAAAAACTGTAATTTGTAATAAACGCTACGCCGATTATTAGAGAAACTTTGGTACTTTTGATCACGTGGCCAAAAAGTATCTGAAATGTAAATGTAAAGCAGATCATATTGTGCATTTTAGTTTGAACCAACGAATAGACCTTTCCCGAATTTCTGTTTAAACATCGACTATTGATTTGTACTACATAGAGACCTGTTGACAAGACCTTTTAAATACTATTCCTCCCCATAACGAGTGATTCTTCATTCTATGGCATAACAAGTGGTACTGCACTCCTCTAAGTAAAAAGTTAAACTAAACTTTTACGTGAAATTCTTATGCTTCTTTATGTTCTGGAATTGTTAAGTTCTTGAACCTGTATAGCAAAAATGCATGTAAACCTCATAGTATTTTAGTGAGTTAGAAACATCAATAGATTAGACATGTTGGATGATAGTTTACTGCATCCCTTTAGTGTGAGGGGAATAGGGTAGATCGCATGTACTGAAGAATTTACTAAAACAAGACCTGAACATCAAACATGATAGAAAAGTAGAAAGAAGCGTATAATGTACGTGTATGTTATATATGTACATACAACACATTTGCCCATAAGAAGGCTAACGCGCATATCTATCGTAAAGTATTTACTTGTTCCCCTTTTTCTCATCTTTAAGCGTTCTTTCCTTAGTTGTTCATGAAATTTATCCAATCAATATTTTAATACTATACTAGTGGTTATTTCTCTCACATTTCATGCGAGAGATCGGGGTTCAATTCCCCTTGGCGGCGATTCACCATGCGCGAGTGAATGTACCATAGCGCCGGGTCGACCCATGCCATGTGAGGGAAATTGGGTAGATGATACATCGGGTGTTGCAGGAGGTCATCCAGAAGAGCACAGGTCCTTGATTGGGTTTGTGTCACTCATGAGAGTGTCAAATACTTCGGAGCCTCCAACCTAAGCCGTGACCCCTCCTGGGAAGCAGATGCAGTAGCAACTGAGTGAGGCTAGCCACGTAAAACAATACCAAATAAATAAATAAATAAATAAATGAGGGCAGCTAAGGGGCTGATCATATGGAGCTTTTCATCCCGGCAGGGCGAGACGAGACGTTTTAACGAGATCCTAGCTTTTATGCAATTCTCACTAGATTTTATTGTCTCGGTTAAGCGGGCTCTCGTTTATTTTTGCCGGGATCTCGCTTAAGCGAGGTGTTTTTTTTCAATCTGATCATACTTATCCCGTCTTGCCGGGACGAGATAATATTTCACGCGTGTGCAGTAATTACAATTTCTATATAAACAATAACATAAAAACTATCCCGCCCTGCCGTGATAAGAAACTCCATATGATCAGCCCCTAACAAATAAAACTTTCACTTTTCTTGCCAATAACTGTTTACAACAATTTCAAACCTTTATTGTTGCCCTGTTGCTAATATAACCATGGACGTACAAAAGCAGAAGGACTCCCTCAAGTACCGTTAAAAACGCGAGCAAAGTTGCCTTATACAGTCTCAAATATGAAATTTTATGAATTAAATTAAGAGGCTAGCTTTGTTATGTAAATTCTCAGGCATCACCCAAGCGTCTTTTAAAGTTCTAATTGTTTGGATAAAAGTAAATACACCAATACTGCACAACTAGTACCAATACTGCATAACTTGTCGAAATTCATCGTAATTCCAATTCAACATTTTATAAAAAAGTTGAGTAGAAGTTTTGTGCTACTAAAAAAAGTCGCAGATGTATCTGAAAATCGCATTTTCTCTCATTTCTTTGTTTTTTCCACAATGCATTAAGCCTAAAGCGTCGTATAAACCCGCCCATGTAAGAAAAAAACAGTGAAATACGAGGCAAGGATTATATCAAAGAAATGTCGACATCAAAGATTTTGATAATGAAAGGCTTAGGAATTAGTTGTGAATCTTTCTCTTTTTATACTTTTTATCACTTTGTATAAATTTACTTTTTTATTTTCCATCTTTTTTTCTTTTCTCTGGTTTCTTTTACATTTTCATTGTTAGACCATGAACTAACGAAATCTGAGATAACAGTCACAAGATTTTCTTTTAGAGAAAAAGGTACCCTTACAATTTTTTTATTTACGAATCCGAAATTCCAGATTTAACAGTCTTCAAAATTATTGTTCCAACTCTATCAATATGACTACTATAAGTAATTACTAAACAAAATAGTACACTCCTAATTTGTAAACATCTGCCAATGTTATGATGATTTCTTTTACTTGGAATTTTTGAAATATCATAAAAAACACAGACAAAAAAGCATTTTGCTGCAAAGATTAATATGGAAAATAGTCTAGAAAAACATTGAAAAAGCATTTTCTATCAACAATATTGACTACCACGCTTAATACTTCGCATGAGTTCAACTTGTTAAGTGTCATGGTCGCCGACTGGTGCTCGCTTCCTGTTCGGGAGGTCGCGGGTTCAATCCCCGACCGAGTCCATGCCAGCGACTATAACAGTGTGAATAACTCCTCTCTGCTTAGCACTCAGCAAGAGAGTAGGACTGATGACTAGGGTGGTTGCTAGTTGAGCGGTTCCTGTCATTACAGCTTCCGTAGCCTAAATGGGGTCTTCGCAAGACCCTCATTGATAACGGTACCTTAAGGAACTGAAGCGGCAATCCAGGGTAAGCATTAGTAAATAATAAATATAATAATGCTGGTGTGTTCCCTCATGATAATTTCTCGGAAGATAGCGCCAACAACAATATAAGACGCTGAATGAAATGCGCCAGAAAGTCACCAATGTTCAAGTTCCACTATGTTTTTGCAGAGGTTGGTGAAAATAACACGCACCGAAAGCACAAAATTAAAACTCAAAAGCCCAAGTGTAACGCCATTATTAATCGGGTTTGAGTTAAGCTGCTGTGCTGCCGTAGTAACCTCCGCTGTCTTTAACATTGGAACAATTATCATTTATTTATTCAATATATATCATAGCTATATTACAACGCAGACCGAACTAAAGTTACTGTTTCTAAAATGTGAAGGATTAAAACGAATAAAAGTCTTCTTGACGATACATATAAAAATTTTAAAAAGAGATAAACTTTGAGGAAAATTATGACATAAACTAAAGAACATGAGAAAAAAGAAGTAGACATAGTTACCTTACCATAATATCTTATATGCTTCTTTTTATTCTCTTTCTATAACAATTCCTCTTACTTTAAATTTTTTAACGTATTTTTTGCTGACTTTAGTCACCTGTCTCCTTTTTTCTCTTTTATATAATAAACAGCAATCCTATAAGTATCCTCCCCTTTTAAAAACCTTCTGCATTTTTTCTTGTTGGTAGGTGAACATTGTTTTTGTTTTGCATTTCTAATGGATTTTTCGCTTTTATTTTATTTTTCTTTGTTTTTTTGTGAAGAAGTGTTTTTCTTTTTGGCTCTTGCATTATGTTCTTTTAAAAAAATATCAAATTTTGTTCTAAGATACGTATCCATGGTTACAGTTTACGTATGATGTATATTTCTTCTGTTTGTATATCTTAGTTATACCTTATTTAAACTTTTTTAAGAAAGCATATTGACATCTCAGTGTAACTCAGGCCTAGAAAACAACATGATATCAGTGTAACTCAGGCCTAGGAGAACTCAGGCCATGACAAGGGTAACTAAGTTTAACTTGGAATTTCAAACAAATAAATTTAGATCGATTTGCTTGTTCAAATCGCGTTATACGCGAGGTGTTTGGAATGCAAAGGTTTCGTGTGGACATTTTTTTAGCCTGGAAGTTTCTTGATCAAGAATCACAGCCTTTACCGTTCAGATCAATGTGCGCTGCCATATTCTTTGAAGCGGACGTGAATGTGTGTAGGATCATGGACGTATATATAACGTCCATGGTAGGATGTATAATACAGTTATTTTCTACGGTATATGTATTTCTTTGAATGACGTTTTTGTTCCATTTCATCGCTCATATTTTTGTTCATGTAAACTTAAAATTACTCAATAAGATTATCCAGCTCAATTATTCAGCACTGCTCAATTATTATTTACATCCATCTCTCTATTTTGAATTCCATTGCCTTATGTTTCTTCTTCTGGTAATAGTATTATATGTTGCTTTATTCTGCTCAAATTTGCATTTAGCTGCTTTAAAATTTATGTAGTTGTATATGGAATTGAAAGTAACCCAGGACCAAATTTTTCTAAAGTATAGTTCAAGAACCTTTTCACTTTACATGATCCAAAATTTGGCGAAACAGCAGGTTTTCAATGTACCGAAAATGGCTTACAATATGTTACAGTGCTATCAATTGCTATCACTCTTTAATTGTTGCAAGCCAAACAGCAGGGCCCCTAGTAGCAGTTGATCAAATATTCCTTGTAATACTTTAAAGTCAGAAATTCATTCGCAAAATTTTTTGTATTTTGCGGGAATTAATTTTCGTGAATTGGCCAAATATATTTTTTTGCGAGAATTAATTTTCGCGAATTGGTGAAAAATCTTTCACCAAAAAATGTTAGACTAGATTTTATTTCTTCTTTTTACGACGTATGCACTTGGTATTTGTCATGATATTTTTATGAACAAAGTTGAGAAGAGAAGAAAGCTAATTTGTTACAATCTTCGACACTCGAGTTATCTCGAACCCCCAAGGGACCGACAAAAATGTTCGACATTACAAAAGATAATGAGCGTCGGCTGTATATACTGTGTTTCAAATACGTTCGGTACAGTATGGTGGACTTGCATGCAAATATTAGGCGCGAAAGAACTGTAAATGCAATTTTTAAACAGATTTCAACATTTTTAAAGATTTTTGAAAATTTTTGCGTATCAGTGCAAAATCATTTTTTTCTGCGGGAATTTAATTTCACGAATGTCCCAAAAAGATTTTTTCGCGGGCATTTAATTTCGCGAATTGAGAGTCCATTCGCGAAATTCGCGAAAATTTCTTCCCGCAAAAATTTCTTCCCGCAAAAATTTCTGACTTTAAAGTATATTCATTGAACCCCAGTTAGTCAAGTTGCTTTTCTAAGTGTGGTAAATCATCTTTTTTTAGAAGAAATTGACCTTTTTCAAACTCAAAAAAATCTCACAGCCAATGATATGGTTACCGGTGCTATTTTTACTTGTGCAGGTTACAGTTCTGCACTTCTCTGGGATATTGAAAACATTCAATTATATATTTATTTGATTTCACACATAGTTGGTAGCCCCCCCAGCCAGCTGGGGGGGCAAATGAACTTCAAAAAATAGGCCTCTCGGGGGGGGCATTTATCGGTCTCAAATTTCTGGGGGGGCATCCCTATGTAGGGGGGGCATGAAATTTCTGGGGGGGCAAATGGGGTTAGACCTCACAAAAATAAATTTTTCAGTAGTATTGTAATTTGAAATTTCAACTATTCTCATTTTTGAAATTGACAATTCTCATTTTGAAATTATAACTATATACAATTCAACATATTTACACATGTGACTGTCCAGGGGTTTTTGATAACAAATAACAAAACGTTTTTCACTAACGAAAAACATTTTCTTGCTTTTTGTTTATCTTGATTTTTGTTTACATTTTAAATTCAGATGTGCTAGTTTACATGATCATGATGATAATGTTGTATTTGTTTCAATTTTACTACATTTCTTATCATCCCACATATCAGATCCCGTTTGTTGAATGTCTGTCTTTGCTTCAATTTCTTAATAAATCTCAGAATTCCCCTCATTTACTTACTAATGTGAATGAATAAGATTTGCCAGTCAGTTGATCTGTGTAGTGTGATATCAGTTAGATACACCAAAGCGGTCAAAATTATCACTATTTAAGAAAAATGAGTTTCGTAACTTTTTCTGGGGGGGCAACTGACAAAAGTGATTTTCAGGGGGGGCATTTAACACGTGGGGGGGCAAAAACTTATTTCAAAATTAGGGGGGGCACTCCAATGTAGGGGGGGGCAGCAAATTTCTGGGGGGGCACCGGAACCCTCTTCCAACTATGTCACAGTAAAGTAGTTGGTGATTCTGACTGTTCATCTGCTCCAAATGGCAATATTACTTGAATTTATTTTTTAAGTGAACTAAATGCATTATAAAAGATATGTTTGAACCTATTGTAATGAAACACAGTATAACATCCAATTATCGCCATTTATGCAATACAAGATACTATTTCTTCAACTAAAGCAATTATATAACAATTACGTTGAAAGGTCAATTTCCGAAATTGAAAGGTTGTATTTGCAATGTACCCTTTGATACTTCTGCGACCAATGTATTTCCATGTGGAGCTCACGTTTAGTTATCATAAAACTGAAAAGAAAGTTAGCTTTCCATGGACATGTTTACTTTGCGTCTGTCTCTCCAGAATCTATTTATTCAGGTCTTCAATATTTTCAGGAACACAATCCATTTGACATAAAATTCATCATGATAACATTCCTAATGATTTCCTAGATTTGTATGAGATTTCCACTTAAGATTTGCTTGAAGAACAAGTTAACCAAGATAACCTTGAAGAAGATAAAAATCCACTAGATTTGTTCAGATTGAACACACAGGAAACAATGTTGTATAATAGTTTCTCCTCATTGAAGAAATTAATATTACCCCTGGGGAAGGTCAGCAACCTAGTTCTCTGTTAACAGAAGCATTATGAAGAATTAGCCTTATTTGAAAAATTTGGAAATTATTCAGTTATTTCTACATTTCTACTATTTCCACTTTATTACTGGTAAAAGTCATAGATTCTTACATAATGGCCACTGTTTCCGCATTGATCAGATAAGCAATTTTAGGTGGCTTTCTTTTTCACCTTATGCTGATGGTGGATTTTATTTACCTTGCGTTCTCTTTGCTGATAAATTTCCTAATGTGACACTCAAAAATAAGAATCTACTTTTTCAAGCTGTCAAAGCCCAGCTCAAGTGCCTGTACTTAGAATTAAAATCATGAAAAGGCACCAGTAGATTGTAAAAAAATCTTGTCATCAATAAGTCTCTTTCATTTATCACACTTCTTAGTCAAGAAGCAAAGAAAGAAAAGTTGGTTCAATAAAATAAGTCAAAATATAAACAATTACCTTAAAGGTATTAAATTTCGCGGGTACTTAATTTTGCGATTGTAAAATTTTTACTTTTCGCGGGTATTTAATTTCGCGATTTTTGGTTTCGGACATTTTTTGTGGGTGCTTAATTTCGCGATTTTGGGTTGTTTTTTTTAATTTCAGCTTTTCTTATTTTCCTTTTATCTATGGATACAAAGTTATTCATTACTCATTTTTTATTGAATTTCAACACTTATGTTAATGTGTTTGTCTTCATTATTTCAAATGCATGGTAGGATTTGTGCGATGGGGGTTGTGAGCTGCCATAAAAGCTCATCAATAATGACTTTCTTCAATGTTGTATCAGTATGAAGGCATGAAAGGTATATCATTTTAGTTAACACATGTATAGAAATTGTTTTAACTTTGTTTAATTCGCTTTAGACATGTTATTTCTTTTTGCCTATATATATATATGTTCAAATGTGTAAATCAATGTTATGTTGCTGTCCATGTCTGGTTCTATATGCGAACCTAGGCATGCTGATGAAGCCTGATATTGGCAGAAACAGTGACTATGAGTGATTGATGTGTATGTAACAAACATCGTGTTTTCAATGTAGTTAAGTTAGTAGGAAAAGTGAATAAATATTCTGTTTTGCATGGACATCGGAAAAAAAAATTACTTCTTTTTTCTGATCACCTTAATAACCCGTGAAAAGTTTCATAAGTGCCTAATGCCACCATCCCAACAAGAACTGTAAGGTCTAGGCAACAAACTTTGTCGAGAAGAGCTACGACATTTTTCGGGAAATCCGGTTATCAATCAGGAAACATGAATGTTCCGATATTTTAGAAAAAGTTGAAATGAGTTCTACTTTTTCTTTTTGTGTTCTGAATAGAAATGTGGATAGAAAAATGAACCGATCAAATTTTGGTATTCGTTAAATTCCAAAAAAGTTCTATAAGCCTTTAGGTTTATTTTACATAAGCCTGTGATGTGCTGAACCAGTGAACTGATATTTTTCATCATGGGGCTCTCCTCGGGCCGCTTGACTTGATTAAACAGCGAGTCGTTCCCAGGACTTCGTCGAAGAGGTTTCTTCCCTTTCTTTTTCAACGGCTTATCTCCGAATTTGACTGACATTCATGTGTTGAATAAATCGCTTTGTGTTGTATTTTATGAATTTTGTTTGCTGCATCTTCCTTCATGTTCATTTTTAAAGAGACCTAACTTTATGTAACCCTCTCAAGCAGAAAACGCGATTTGTTCACATGCGCAGCATTTCTTGTTAGTTTTAAAAAGCTGCTATCTTTTTCTGCCGTATGTTACACCGACAAATGTGGTAACTCCGGCAAATGTAGTAACTCCGACAAATGTAGTAATTCCGACAAATGTAGTAAAAATCAATGGCAAAATGTAGTAATTTCACTAAATGTTTACCACATCTACGTCAAATGTAGTAAACGCCTTGCAAGTTGAAATAAACTAAAATTAGGCAAAACACATCAAGGTCTTCATGAAGTAACATTTCAAGGGCTATCAGGCGATCATATAATGGAACTCAAAATCGAGCATGCGCAGAAAAAACTGTTAATTCACGCTACATTCAGGCAAAACGCATAAAGGTCTTCCTCAGATAATTTTTAATGTGCTATCAAGCGGTCATATAATAGAACACAAATTCGCGCATGCGCAGTGGAAACATTTTTGTAGCATGTTTACAAGTTAAGTTTGTGGTAAAACACATATATTATATAACATATATTTTCAGAACTGCTAGCAAAACATAAAAGTTTTTTTTTTAGGTATCCTAAATTCAATTCAATTCAATCACACATACAAAGATTTACCTGCTTCCCACAAATCACTAGCCGGTTAAAACTAAAACGTTTATTTAAAAAATGATTGTGACCACAGGCTAATCGTGTGCTTCACTAAAGGCTGCATTTGCTTATATCCCAGTTAAATCAGGTTGATGAAAATAACGTGCACTGAAAGCACGGTACAGATTCAAATTTTCCGATAATTAAAAACATATCTCAGTTCACATAGGAAATATAACATACGAGCACATGGAATGAATGTGCATAAAAATATTTGCTAGTTTTAGTGAAGAAGAATTGAAAGAAAAATAGTTTGAAAAAAAAGTTGAAAGCGAACTGATTTCAACAATTTCATGTGGTTAAAATCGAAGTTTTTAAAGAGCCAAGAGTATTTTGCAGATGGAGAAGAAATATGGACGATATGGAAAAAAATTATGGACAAAAAACTGGAAGAGGAATCCGTTTTTCGAAGATTCTTACATGGACCGCTGCCAGTGTTTTGTCCATTACTTTTTTCATCTCAACCAAATTAGAAGAATAATACACCAAAATAAACTTAACGAATTCCTCCAATCAGAAATAAAAATAACTATCTTTCATAATTATTCAATCTAAAGATATTTTTTGTGAAACACCGGTACTTTTTTTTGACTCACCGGTATAAACATAAAAATCTTCATGCTGAAAATTAATCAGTTGAAGATTTATTTCATTCCCAAAGATTCGCATTTTGTAGTAAACCTACCTTCGGAAAGTTTGAGTTTGCAATGATATGCTAATTGCCTCTTTCGAGCAGTATCAGTTGCCTTGTTTGAAAAGCTGTTTGAATTTTATAATTTATAAAATATGGGAATATACTTGTCACACTCATCTTGAAAAAGTAAAAACGATATTATTTTTTAGTACACCATCAAATAATCTATTTACACAAGCACTTTGCGATATTGGGCGTATAGAATATACAACTAGAAAGAGAGTAAATATATTTCAAAAACCTTTAACTGGGTGTCTTTTGTTGGAGTGATGCCATTATGTAGTGTAATTCAGGCAATAAACGTTTTCGTTTATATCAAAGTTTTTATTCTGATGGTAACCAACGTTAACTAATGAGGGAACTTAATGTTGCAGATACTTTTGTCTCTGTAGAACTTAGAACGTGATGAATAAAGTCAGTTAAGGTCGGTTTCCACTGCGGTATAAGATGGTGTAAGCTGGTAGAACCAAAATGGAATAGACGGTTATTCCACCTTATACCGCAGTGGAAACGTCTAATAAAAAAATCTACACCAATTTTTTTCTGTCTTATTCCACACTATTCCATCTTTTTTCTTATTCCTGGATGGAATAAGATTTTAAAGCAAAACCACGCTATACCAACATTTTTTGAGACATCAAACGATGCCGCGCACACCTGATGTCTGTGACGTCACACTGTAAGGAATCTTTTTCGAATTTTGCTGTTTGTTTTGATTCACACATTGACAAGAGAGTTTCGTGTGTGTGATTGATAAGACAATGGCTTTGAATTAAGGGGGCTACCAGTCCCAAAAGGTGTCGAAAACGGTCTGGTGACATTCTGAAATACCTAAAATAAACAAAGAAACATCTAAATGTAAAATCTATCCATCTAAAATTCATGGATTTCAAGAAATTTTGTAATTCAAACTAATAAATTTCGGGGCTATGGGAAATTTGAATGAGTAGGGTATTTCAGTAGAACTTCACTCATGAATCTTTTGAGTATTTTGCGAGGTTGGGCTTACATTCATATTCATTCGAAAGATAATGTTGTAACGGAAAGAAAAGAAAAATTCGACTTTTTTGAAATTATCTGTGTTTACATAAAATTAAAAGATACGCTTACCTGAAGAAGTATTCACGATCCCCTTCACGCAATTCTTTGATCAATCGGTGATATTCTCCATATTCCTCTCTCAACTGAAAAATATCACGAACCCAGAATTTGGGTTTTCGACGAATTTTCTTTTTCACTTCACGGTTTTGTTTTTTCCTTCGCCTCCTTAAGATTATTACAAGGGAAGCCATTTCCAACAAATCATCTTCACTTTCATCGCACTCGAACTCAATCATCTTTCTCTTAAAACTTCTCTCTCTTTCTGTCACGAAAGTTTTTCGAGACAAGATAGTATTCCAATTGGAACGCGCTTAATTAATTAGGTTTAAGTAAACAATTTTCTTATTCCACCTTATTCCATTTTGGTTATACCAGCTTATTCCATCTTATACCGCAGTGGAAACCGACCTTAAAGAATTTCTGTGGAACTCTTGATGCTTATAGGATTATTTTTAGGTTGCTGTTAAAGTAATTTACCAAGATTTTGGGTGATACTAGAAAGAACAGCTTGTTTGATACAGATTTACACCAGATTGGCTTTGGGTTCTTCTGTATTGATTCAGTTTATTGGTCAGCGCCGTGAGGTAGCTGATCTTTCATTTACCCGTGTCTATCAGTCAGTGTGTAATGCTACAGTTATTTACGGCTGCTCTAACGCCCGCCATTGGGAACTTTCAATTTTGCAGTTCAAATTCACAAATCTTAAAGTACGACATTTATTTTTGGAAAAAGAATTTCCAGTTTGTCACAATCTAAATATACTGCAATACAAAAAGGGTTCGCTTCACTCCAATAAGAAAATCAAACATTCATTTAAGTGCGCGCTCTCCCACCCTTAATTTTGACGTAGTTTATCCTGGGAGCGAAACGCTGGTAAAACTTTTATGTCAACAAGGATCAAGAATCAGAGCAACATTACTTATATTGAAGCATATTGAATCGAGACGTTTACATCCACGTATTCCACGTATTTGACAGGAGACAAATTTATCAAGGAGAAAGAAAAAGTCAGGCAAGTTGCATAGATAATTTATATATATGTGTTATAAATATATTCTTCTCCATGTTGTCCAAACTATGTTTTCTTTTTCCCCCAACAAATAATGTTTATTCAATGATAAGGTATTAGCTTCCATGCCTTAATGGAAGACATATCTTAATGGAAGACATATCTTAATGGAAGACTTTTTGCTGAATTTTTTTATTCTACTACATTCTTGTCCTGTTGAAAACACTCCACTGTAAACTGAAATTTTAAAGACCAAAATGTTCCTGTAGAAGGATTTAAGAAGTACCACCGGTCCTTAAAAATTTATGTTTTGCATTTATAGGTATGGAAACGATCCTTATCGAGGGAAGGTTTGCCAACAAAATATACACTTCTATGGGGAAAAATTCCCTCTCAATCCAGAAGACATGTCTTTATCCCACCACAAAAGACATTTAAAAGATTTTGTGTGATAGACTGGCATTGTTTGTAGGATGTCTGTGCCCAAAAGCTTTCAGCTGTGTAGTGAATTTTTTACCAACGATACTTTCAGTGTTGGTCTTACTACATACATGCTTTATTTTTATAAGAACCTTTTTATATAAACACAAGTGTCAGATTTAGCCAAAAAATAAGAACAAAATCTGAACAACCTGAGGATCAGATTATGTTTCAAAAATTAAGCAATCAAGCCTGAAATGTCTTGTAAAAAAAGAAGCATATATATATATTGTTTTCACTTGTGATTGTTTCTTTTCTCACCTACAATATAATTAATGGTGTTCACCTGCCTAATAACTTGCATGCTCATATCGTTATGTTAGTACCGAATGGCTACCATTTTTAATATGTATTTGTTTCACTATCATGTTCCATTACAAATTAACTCATTGTCAAGATTGAAACTAAAGACAAGTAAAGGTGTTTCAAAAAAACGTTATTTTCTTGTTTAACTGGAATTCTATAAGTAAGAACAAAAGGAGGCTGAAATCTGAAACTGTTCTTAAAGCAAAGAACCAAAAAGGAAAAGGCTCAAAAAATAAAAACAGCTAACATACAATACACGGGTTTCAAAATAAAACGTTCCGTAAATTATATATATATAGAATTTACCGAATGAATTTTTTTCGAGTAAAAATCAAAAGTGAAATCGGTGCCAGAAACAACTACGAATATAAGCGAACCTTTAGCTCTTGAAACTGAGCATTCCATTGAGTATTTTAAGTTATTCAGCAAACAAGCATTAAATCAATACCTTATCTTGAGAAAGAAATCAACAAGTGGGTCGTTCGAAACAGGATTATCAAACAAGATTCGCAAAAATACCACTGTATTATATTTCCCCAAAGTTGCAAAATTTTATTAACTATTGTGTGTACATTGATAGAAAGTGATATAAAATTGATATAAAGTGACTCGAAGTTACTATGGACATTCAAAAATAAAAAGTTAAGAATTAAAAGACCTAAATGCAACTAAAATTTCCCCTTACACAACTGAATATCAATAACCTCATCAATGTGCAAAGCAATTGCATCATAATAAAAACACATGATCTATATTCCTGCAGAAGTTAAAGGATAGGCCTTTAAATGCATAAAATCACAGGAAACAATGTAATTCAAGAAACACTTGCTTTTTGTAACTTGGGTAAAATAATTATACATCAAATTTGTATACAGGTTTACAAAAGAAAATTGTCAAACCTAATTTAAATAATATATTAGTATTAAAAATACTTTGGAGTAGACAACAATCAAAGGAATCAAAATATCTACTAACAAGTGATATATAACATTTCAAATTAGGACAGAAAACTTATTTTCAAAAAAGAGATGTCCTTAAAGTGATAATTTTTAAAATTATATAAATTCCAATATTCAGAACAAGACGTCTATATTCAAAAAAATATGTTCATACTCGATATTTATTAAAAAGAGAATAAGTTTCATTTTTTGATTTTCAACTCAATACTTTGTACTGCATCCGCAGAACATTGTCAAAAACTTTAGGCCCTGAAGAATATCTTCAATATTTATTATGTGATAAAAATAACCTTCGTGGGAAAAAAACAACAGAATTTGGTAGTGAAAATACACATCTTTATCTAAATCACTACAAAACTGAAAGTAGAAGTTCATGTTCTGGCCTTGGATTGTGTTTTGATTTATGTTCCATGTTTGTATAAGAAAAATTGACAGTATATTAATTTTTACAAAATATATATAATCATTATACAGTATATCAAAACAGTATACACGATCATGGAATTAATCCATAGTAAATTATTATGTTTCTGTTGTCTGAGTAAATGACTATATATCCAGGGAAGCACACTCGACCAGATTCTTTCAAAAATTATGTATCACAATCCTGCCTGTGTTTTAAAATATTATACGTAATTGGTACTCTGAACATCTTATTGCATATAATACGACATTACGTTTTTACTTCTAGTTTTTGTAATGTACTCTTTGAATTTACAAAACTTGTTGAACTGGTTGTTCTCCACACCACATAAAAAGGTTTCCTTTATGGCTGTAACTACATCATCTTTGCATTGAAATCGCAGCTTCAATGTTTTGCTGCATTTAATCACCAATCATCATAACAACCAGTAAGAGCATTATTATTGTTATCAACAAAAACAAAACATCATTGATATCAATTTTCTTCTGTATTTTGCACGTTCATTCAAAAGTTTTTACAAAACTTTTTAAGACAACATCGAACTAAGGATTTATTTCCATCATTTAATGTTTTTCGTATTGAATCATTTATGTTCCAAGTCTAAAAGAACCATCCTTTCACCACACAAATGAAAGTCATTTTGATTTTACATTGAAAGTTTACTCGAAATTTTTGTGCTAAATTCACATGGAGTTGTTTCTATGGAGACGCGCTTATTTTGAAACCCGTGTATTTACTTCCTTTTATTATATACACATTTTTCTTTTTAAGAAACAGCAAAATCTGGCCTTGCATTTTTAACATTTTTACAATAAAATTCTATTCAATCCAAGTCAATTTGTTTGTTGATAGGGCAAGCATAAATGGGAGGCCAACAACACCTTCGTTTTAGTAAAATAAAGAAACAATATTCATATTCATATTCATATTCATATTAATGAATATTGTTTCTTTATTTTACTATCAAACTATGGCTTCGTTATTTATACACCTTCTTTTTGCCTCTCTTTTTATAGCAGATTTGTTGTTTGTCTGTTCAGACAAAATGCTATCAATATGTTATAGGTAGACCAGGTAATGTTAAATGTCAAAAGCACATATTTTGTTGTTGTCGTTTTCTCAACTTTTGTGCCAAAAAGACATTTTGAAAATTAGTTGTTAATACTTACAAAATATTAGAATTATTTCAGATTTTTTTAACCAGAGAAGAAAAAACATTTTCCAATGAATTTCCATGAACTGAATTTTATCTTATTAAGAGTGTATCATTAAAATTTAGGGTTTTATTGACTATTATCAGAGGAAAATTTGTGGAGGAAAGGAAAGCTTGCAAGTAACCTAATCGCCACTTAAGACTGAAAAGAAATTTTGTAGTATTTGACTCCTCCACTTTTTTTGACAGATCTCGAATACGCCTCTGATTATTGAGTCACCCCTTCCACCCTAAATAGAGAAATTGTGCAATTATTTTCCCTTCAAGTACAATGTTACTTTGAATATTTGGAGCTAAAATTATGATGCATGACTCTGTAATGCAAGTTTCTTTAAGGTCAGCATTTTTTAAATGGGCCTAAAATTTATTGGTGTATTGTGCAGTTATATAACTGTTTACACTTTCATGTTTAGTAATCAGCAACTGCTTGGCAGTAGATCTTCACTGAATTGTTAGAAACGAAATTCACCTGCGTGATTAGCCAAGCACGTAAGGTTGTAAGCAAGTAAAGCTGGAAAGTCCAACTAGTTACTGAAAGTTGAAGTTGAAATAGAATCAATTAAAGTATTAGTTGTTGTAGTTGTTCTTGCCCATATGATTTCTGGTAATGCGTAACGTATAACCATATGGTTTCTATGCAGCCACAAAAATCTCTTGGCTAATAAGAGAGAAGGACTTAATCGTCTTGGAAATGTTTTTATATGAATTTGTCCTTGACCTTTTAGCTAATGCGACTTCAGTTCAATGAATCTATCGGAAAACAATGCGCATGTAATACGTTATCGCCGATTTGTCATTCGGCTCTTAAGAATTTAAGATTTTGATCTCAATGAGATATACCTTATCGGGGAATTTTGTCGGGGAAAAGTGACGAAATATTTGCTTCGTGACAAAAACGTCCCCCGACAAAAAGTTTTGAAAAAGTGAAATTTATGAGAAAAATTTTGCAAAATTACGAAGTTTTTCCCCGGCGAATTTATCCCCAATAAGGTTGATCGGCTATCAATGTTAGAGGAAGTTATCTGTGTGAGGGGTCAGGCTTGTCCCGTTATCATTCATTCGACATCTTGCCTATTGAACACTGCTGATGTAATCCTAGTGAAATATGGTATCATCACGGGCAATAATTCTTTTCCATTGTGAAAATATTACGGGGTTTCTTTCATCATAGTGGATTTGATACGTCCTACTTGTTGTAAGGCCAGTGGATTTGCATTTTTGATTCGCATGTCCACCAACCGTTATGGGCTATCCAGATACTAACCAAGCTTCTTTTCTGCAAGCTATATTCTTGTGATTTTTAAAGCAGTCGTTCATAAAAATAAATAAAAAAATAAAAAAATAAAATAAAAACTTTTTAAAAGCTATATTTTTAAATGCTGAGTAGCTAGATTAGGTAGGTAGATACGTAGTATGTCTGATGAGTTTTTCGCTTTTGTTTCTTAATTTTTTTTTCAAAAAAGTTTTTTTTCTTTTCGCTCTTATACATCGTTTCTCGTTTTTTAAAAAAACTGTCATATAAAATGTGTATCCATGGTTACAATTAGCACCTTATGTGTATTTCTTTTCTTTGTTGTTTTTAGTTAAGTCCTATTTACACTTTTTAAAAGGTAATGTGCCATCATCCCTGGAAATGAACAAAAGTTGACAAACTTTTTAGGGGGTTTAACTATTATAGTTTTATTTTTGTTTTATCTATTTTTGACAGTTATGCTTTCATGGATTCCTAGGGAGTGTATGATCAAAAATGTGATGTTGTATTGTAGAAGCCGTTCAATCTTCAAATTTGAAGAATATCACCAGTCTTTCATTTTTCATGCTTCAGCTGGTTTCGCAGAAATCCTTATGCCTGTCAGGGCATCTTGTTGCTTTTACCTCGTAGTATTTATAAAACTTATATATACGTAGTATTAAAATTAAGTTTGACAATTTTCTTTTCTTCTTTTGTAAATTTGATTGTATAATGTTGTGATTATCTGAGTTACAAAAAGCAAGTGCAAGTGTCTTCTGTTGAATTACATTGTTTTGTTATGAGTTTATGATATAAAGGATGTCAAGCTTCTGCAACAATAGAGATCATATATGTTTATTATGCTAAAATCGCCTTACACATTGGTACGGTTGTTGATATTTAGTTGTTTAAAATTTATAAGAGCAACCTTATCATTTGACCATGAACATCTTCATTTCTTAATAAATTCAAAATAAGTTCTTTTGTGGTATTAAATTCAATTCTACCCTGTTTAGTAAGGACAACATTTTTATATTTTTCTTAACAATAACTAGCCGCCAAGGCGGCGTCGCTCGCCGGCCATGTCCACCTTCAGCCTGCGTTGGGTTCACAAAAAATAAAATTAAGGATTTGGCAATAATAAGTGTGCCCATGTTGTAGAGCTCGAACAACTGATCAAAAAAATGTATGGGATCGTTTTGCTACGACCAACCGTTACGGAGATATTTTTGATCAAAATTTTGATGACGTCATAGGCCCGTCCCCCAAAAAAATTAGACCCAAATTTTTCGTCACTCTATGGCCTGCATCGCGGACCCCAAAATACGTCAGTTATCCCTATTGGTTACCGAGATAATTTTCCCTAAACGTCGCATTCGATTAGGGTCTCAATACAATGGTTTCACACTGACGTCGCACAAAATAAAATAAAATAATCACTCTCACAACTCAATCTACCATTTTGCGTGACTTACAAACAAACAAACGCACAAACAAACAGAGAATCGGCTATTAATATATAGACTAGCCGCCAAGGCGGCGTCGCTCGCCGCCCATGTCCACCTGCTCTGAATCACTGTATCAATAAACGTCAAATTTCCTTATAAACGGCTCGTACAATTTGTGCTCAACCAGAAGCAGATTCGAAATCACAACCTCTGGTAAAACCAATCTTTTGTCAGTGTAACAATACACTCAAAACGTATAGAGGGAAAACTTCAACTTTTTATTAGCTTTTGTTTTAAATAAGTGACACACTCTAACATGGGTGCTATCAAACGTAAGGGGGAAATGGTTTCTCTTCTTAAAAAGATCACACGGGAGGAGAGAAAAAAAGGCACGTGCTAAATGAATAAAGTGAATAAAAAAAAACGTTCGATCTGAAGCGCATAACAATTAAAAAAAATAAAGAAAAGCAAAAAAATATTTTGTTTCGTGATACTCTTTTTTTACATATCGGTTTTTTTAAACATTTTGATTGCTCGAAAAAAAGTTTACCCGTCTCAGACAGTCAGGCAAGGATGCGTTACAAACATGCTACCACGTTCTGCCACTGCTGCTTTTTGTCCAAAATGTTTAATCAGTTAGTTTCTTTGTATTTAGTTGATGTATTGTTTTCAAAGCCAAGTCAACGTGGAATATAAAACTAACAATAATAATAAAAACAAAACGTTATTCCTATTAGTTCATCAGCCAAAAAAGTCACGTTTGATTGGGGTTGCAATGTATTTGCTTCGAACTCACGTCGCACACAAAAAAAGTAATAATTTCGCTCACAACTTAATCTACCATTTTGCGTGACTTACAAACAAACAAACAGAGAATCGGCTATTAATATATAGACTAGCCGCCAAGGCGGCGTCGCTCGCCGCCCATGTTCAGCCTGCGTTGAGTTCACAAAAAATAAAATTAAGGAATTTGCAATCATAAGTGTGCCCATGCTGTAGAGCTCGAAAAACTAATCAAAAAAATGTATGGGATCGTTTCGCTACGACCAACCGTTACGGAGATATCGTCGATCAAAAGTTTTGATGACGTCACAGACCCGTCCCCCAAAAAAGTTAGACCCAAATTTTTCATCACCCCATCGCCTGTATCGCGGACCCCAAAAAACGTCAGTTATCCCTATTGGTCACCGAGATAATTTTCCCTAAACGTCGCGTTCTATTTGGGTCTCAATGGAATGGCTTCACACTGACGTCGCGTAAAAAATAAGAAATGATTTCTTTCGCAGCTCACCTACCATTTTGCGTGACTTACAAACAAACAAACAAACAAACAAACAAACAGACAGAGAATCGGCTATTAATATATAGACTAGCCGCCAAGGCGGCGTCGCTCGCCGCCCATGTCCACCTTCAGTATGCGTTGGGTTCACGAAAAATAAAATTAAGGATTTACCAATAATAAGTGTGCCCATGTTGCAGAGCTCGAAAAACTGATCAAAAAAATGTATGGGATCCTTTTCCTATGGTCAACCGTTAGAGAGATATCTTCGTTCAAACATTTTGATGACGTCACAGACCCGTCCCCCAAAAAATTTGGCCTAAATTTGAGTTCACCGAAAATAAAATTAAAGAATTTGCAATGATAAGTGTGCCCATGTTGTAGAGCTCGAAAAACTGATCAAACAAATGTATGGGATCGTTTTGCTACGATCAACCGTTTCGGAGATATCGTCGATCAAAATTTTGATGACGTCATAGACCCGTCCCCCAAAAAAATTAGACCCAAATTTTTCGTCACTCTATCGCCTGTATCGCGGACCCCAAAAAACGTCAGTTATCCTTATTGGTTACCGAGATAATTTTCCCTAAACGTCGCATTCGATTAGGGTCTCAATACAATGGTTTCACCCTGACGTCGCACAAAATAAAATAAAATAATCACTCTCACAACTCAATCTACCATTTTTTGTGACTTACAAACAAACAAACGCACAAACAAACAAACAAACAGAGAATCGGCTATTAATATATAGACTAGCCGCCAAGGCGGCGTCGCTCGCCGCCGATGTTCACCTGCTCTGTATCACTGTATCAATAAACGTCAAATTTCCTTATAAACGGCTCGTACAATTTGTGTTCAACCAGAAGCATATTCGAAGTCACAACCTCTGATAAAACAATCTTTTATCAGTGTAACAATACACTCAAAATGTAGAGAGAGAAAACTTCAACTTTTTATTAGCTTTTGTTTTAAAAAGGTTACGCACTCTAACATGGGTGCTATCAAACGTAAGGGGGAAATGGTTTCTCTTCTTAAAAACATCAGGACGGAGGAGAGAAAAAAGGCACGTGCTAAATGAATAAATAGAATAAAAAACGTTCGATCAGAACGCTTAACAATTAAAAGAAGAAATTAATTTGTTAAAAGAAAAGCAAAAAAAAAAAAAAAAAAAAAAAAAAATTTGTTTTGATATAATACTCTTTTTTTACCTATCGGTTTTTAAACATTTTGATTGCTCAAAAAAAAAGTTCACCCGTCTCAGACAGTCAGGCAAGAGATAGTGGCAAACCGCACATGCTTCCACGTTCTGCCACTGCTGCTTTTTGTCCAAAATGTTTAATCAGTTAGTTTCTTTGTATTTAGTTGTTGTACTGTTTTCAAAGCCAAGTCAACGTGGAATATAAAACTAACAATAATGATAAAAACAAAACGTTATTCCTATTAGTTCATCAGCCAAAAAAAGTCACGTTCGATTGGGGTTGCAATGTATTTGCTTCGAACTCACGTCGCACACAAAAAAAGAAATAATTTCGCTCACAACTCAATCTACCATTTTGCGTGACTTACAAACAAACAAACAAACAAACAAACAAACAGACAGACAGACAGAGAATCGGCTATTAATATATAGATTAACAAAAGTTTCGCAACTTTGGGGAAATATATAGTCGCATTTTTGCGAATCTTGTTTTATTTTGATTTCGAACTGCCAAATCGGTTGACATAGACTTTAGTACATGCTGAATTGTAAATTGTTGCGTTGTAAATTTCTAAAAAGATTTAAGAAGGAGAAATTTGTATATTTTGTTGTTTTGATGACCCCAACATCCCAGAAAAAGGAAGTTGTTAATCGGACGTCTTTACGATGTCGTTACGGCCAGAGATTGAAGTCGTTGCGATATCGTTAGGATGTCGTCGAGACGTCTCAGTGAAGATGTGATTGGGACATCTTCTGAGATTCCGACTTCGCAACCATTGAGCTACGTCTAAGGGACGTCTCTACGGCGACTTTACGAAGACAAACGAGTAAATTTTACAATCCTGTGACGTCGTTTCGATGTCATTGGAATATCATCGAGACGTCTCAGTGAAGATGTGATTGGGACGTCTTTAGAGATTCCCACTTCGCGACCATTTCGCGACGTCTTAGGAACGTCTTGGAATGACGTCTCTATGACGTCTTTACGACGTTGTTGTGCTCGCTGGGTAAACAATCTCAATACCAGTATGTTAAATAACACAAAGATCTGATACAAATATCGAAGAAATTAATAGTTCACGGTATCAAAGCAGTAGCAAAACTTATTGCAAGTGCGGCAGTTCAACTGGAACTGGTGAAGTCCATGTAGAAAATAGGAATCAATCGTTATAGGATTTATTGTAATGAAACTTATTTTACTAGTAACATACATGTTCTTTTTATTAGTGACTTAAAAGCAAGAAGAGGATGTTAGCATGGTTTCACGTCCTGCAACATGTCCTAACGATATTTGCATTGGATTACCATGCTTTTCCAATTATTGAAATGCTTGATGTAAATGCGCGAATGAAGACTGACCTGAACAAGAAAATACAACGTAGATTTAGAATGAAAACTACCTGATATGTCACCTAAAATAACTCCAAGCCACTCTTCAAAACCATTGATTATACAACTCAGTGTTCGATAAAACATGTAGCGAAACTAGTTTGCTAAACTTTATTTTAGAAACTAGACGTTGGATTTACCACACTAAGAAGATTTATGGTATTTAAAATAAAGACTTTCGAAATCAGACCGAAAGTAAACCACGCAGTTCATACTTTAGCCCTGATAAGATGCACGTCATATGCGTAGCTATTTATAAATTGGAAACAAGAACCAATGGTGCAAAGCGGTAGCAGCATTATGAAACTAAAAGGCGATACAAGTAGATAAAAACTCCATCCATCTGAAACAGTGCCTAAATATTATTTACACTCACGCCATTTTAGGTTTTAAAATGATCTGTAAGTGTAAACATAGGAATACGAAATGTCTATGGTGTAAACGGAACTCAATAAACAGAAGTTCAAGAAGTTGAAAAATTAAAAAAATATACTTGAACCATAGATACATATCAATTTTTTTGAAAAAATGATTTTGTAAGAAAAATGTGAGCCAAAAAAGAAAGAAAATAACGTCATATAAATTATAAATAAATAAAAAAAAAATTCTATCCAAAATACCTAAAACAAAGTAAGCAAAGCAAATAGTAAACAAGAATAGTTTGTTAGACCAGGGACATACGGATCGAAGTTTGGGTTGAAAATTAAAACCGCTTCTACTGAAGCTTCTTCTTAACTGAGGTGATTTCGAATTACGAGGCACTACTAACATCAAAGCGTAAGTAAATTTCAAAGTGTTTGAATTAGAAGTAACTGAAATCGTTCTTTCAGCATTTCCTTGCGAGTAAGATCCATTTTTTGTGAAGAAGCGGAAAAATATATATATATCATCATCATCATCATCATCATCATCATCATCATCATCATCATTATCATCACTTTTCATGTTGCTGTTACACCAGTATTATTAGCTTTTTTCCTGTTTGAAACTATGGTACTTCTGTTTGAAAGCATGATACTGTAGGTGGCAGACAGAATGTTTTTATGCTTCTTTTACCTAAAATATTATTATATTATACTATGTTATATAGGAAGTTCGTAACTAAAATTGGTTAGACATTTTTCATATTATTTTTGTGTTGTTTTAGTGAAGGGAACGACAAGGATTTTGAAGCACAGCTTGAAATCTGAAATTTCGCCAACCATGCATTTTATTTTTGTATGTGTTGGCTCTAAATCTTTTCAATAAATTTTATTCAATGCAGGGTCTGTTACAAAAGTACTTGTCATGTCGGACGGGTGAATCGTTACTTCATGGCTATATAAAAAACAGCACGTTTATGATACAATAGCGACCTTACACAAGCGGACGTTAAATAGACGACGCCGTGAAAAAGTACAAACTGAACGTTCTGCGCATGCCTGGAAGGGAATCTCTACGCCATTTTGAACGTCTTCGCAGTGACGACTACTTCAAAACAAGCATTTCAAAGGCGTCGTGGAAAATGGCTGTCCCCAATGAAAAGAAGATGTAAGAATTTGCTCTTAAGCGCTCTAGTTTACAGAACAGCAGATCGTCTTTACAGGAGAAACCATTTTGGTCATTTTCATCCTCTAAAATTTCTTGCTAGCGAAGAAATAAGCTTTCACAAAATGCTGGAAACACTCACTAAGGCTATATATTTTTTTCATAGTAAAATGAAATGGACCAAAGAGCACGAACTTCTCCTTTGTAGAGGAGTTCTTGTCATGAAGCTTTACAAATTTAAACTCAGTACCAAAGAAAGTGGTGCAGCTTGGACTGGTGTTGCTGATGACTGAAATGCTGTGACTGAAAGCAAATTTCAGGTCACACAAAAGTCTGTGAGAGATCACTACGAGTTACTTTCAAACAATTTTAAATCTGGCATGAGACAAGAAGAAGGTGCTTCTGGTATAAATACAGAACCTACAGAAATAGACACATTATTGACAGAGATAAAAGAAGAGTGGGATGAAGCTACTGAAAATTATGATGAGTTAAAACAACAACAAGTAAAAGAACAAGAAAAAAATCGAGAACAAGCTGAAGAGATTAGAACTATTGCAATGGAAAATTTAGCAAACACTCGAAAAAGAAAAAGTGAAGAAAGTCCTTCTAGTAGTAAAAGAAGAACAGGCAGTGAGACTTTAGTTTACTTAATGACAAAACCGGAAAGTGACAAGGAAACAAAACAAGAAGAACTTGAATTGAAAAGAAAATCGCTTGAAAATCAAACAAACTTACCAAATAATTTTGCTGTACTACTTCACCAACAGCAACAGCAAATTAATCAACAAAACCAATTAATGCTACGTATTTTAGAGTCTATGACAAAGAAATATTCAACTGTTGAGATATGAAGCTGAATTTTTGTTGACATTTGTTATATATATATTTGTTTTTATTTAATTTCGTTCTTTCTATTTCTAAGAATTTGTCATGTTATTTGTTTATTTTTGTTTTTGTATAGCTTTGATGTTTTTCTAATTTTGTTGCTTCCAAGAAAATTTTTAAGTTGGTTCTTTTCTTTTGTTGATCATTGTAGATATTTTTGCTAATGTTTTACATGTTTTTTAACTGAACGTATACATCTTTTTTTATTAAAGTGTGCCCATAAGAATTTTGAAATCACCAGTCCCATTTGCCACATAATAAACACTGCAATCGAAGAGAATTCCTTTCCAGTCCAATGGAAAATCTCAAAGATCACCCCCATTCCGAAAATCGACCAACCGACAGAACCCTCAGATTACCGGCCAATATCGATTCTCCCCATCCTATCGAAAGTGTACGAGAGAATTCTAATGCTGCAAATCGTTGATTACATCGAAAACCAGAAACTTCTTTCCAACCATCAATCCGACTTTCGAAAAGGACACTGTACTAACACCACGTATATGAAATTCAAAAGTGATATCATCAAGGCAATGGACAGCGGTGAAGTTACTCTCTCCATCATGGCTGACTTCTCAAAAGCGTTCGACACTGTTGACTTTCAATTACTGATCGAAAAACTCCATAAACTTAACTTCTCAAAATCAGCCTTGTTAACCATGTCAAGTTACCTATCAAATCGCATCCAATTCGTGCAAATCAACGACAAAGAATCGAACAGACTGACTGTACTGAACGAAGTCCCTCAAGGAAGTATCCTCGGTCCTGTTCTGTTCAACATCTACATTCACGACATGTCAACAAATACTAATGCGGAATGTATGCAATATGTGGATGACACCAGTTTATACCGCCACACAAAACCACCTCAGTTCGCCGATTGCGTTGAGAAGATCAATAAGAATATCAAAGATCTCCAGCAATGGTCGAGAAGCCAAAATCTACTATTCAATTCCAAAAAGACAAAAACTATGCTCTTTACAACACAACAAATGGCCAGGCGACATCAGTTCGACTACGAGATAAAATCGCTCGACGAGAAAACTATCGAACGTGTCCAAGAATTCAAGCTCCTCGGTGTAATTTTCAGTGAGGATATGAAGTGGAACGCCCATGTAAAGAAAGCAACATCAAAGGCATACGGGACCCTCAAAACTCTGTCCCGTATCAAACGATTCATACCATACCATCTACGCAAGCAGCCAGGCGACATCAGTTCGACTACGAGATAAAATCGCTCGACGAGAAAACTATCGAACGTGTCCAAGAATTCAAGCTCCTCGGTGTAATTTTCAGTGAGGATATGAAGTGGAACGCCCATGTAAAGAAAGCAACATCAAAGGCATACGGGACCCTCAAAACTCTGTCCCGTATCAAACGATTCATACCATACCATCTACGCAAGCAGCTAGCCGAATCACTGGTGCTAAGCCAACTCGATTACGAGTAAAAAGAATGTCGCCTTGTGAAGGTTTGAGAAATCCTGTACATGCTGGTACGATGTTGGCTTGTCCAAATATTGTTGTGAATAGTTTTGAATATGATTCTTCGCGGGTATTCAACAGACTCCCGCCAAAGTGTCGGGATGAATTAAATTACAAAATATTTTGTAGTGAAACGAAAAAACATTTTTTAGACCAAGGCCTTGCAAAGAGCCTTGCTAAGTTTTAGACTAGTTTACCAGTATATTTTAATAAGTCCTCCTATCCTAGGCATTATTCCTAGCCCTATTTCGCACTTCCAACAAGACCAATGCTACCAATATTCCTTTATCATATCTCCTTACCTTCATCTAGTCCTTCATTTAGGTTTTAGATTACTTTTTGAGTTTGGTCTAAGTTCTATCTTTACTGCCATGGAGGAATTAATTTATAAGTTTATAAATATTACAGTGGCGTAACTGGCGGGGTGCGTTGGGTGCGATCGCACCGCCCTCTGATTAAGCTTGCCCTTTTTTCGGACCAAGTAATATTTCATACAATATTCTTTTCACTAAAGTTATATAAATCATTACTTTAAGGGCGGAAACTTTCGCGATTTTTGCCTTTTTTCGCGAAATTCAAGAAAAATTTCCTTATTCATTGTCATTCGCGAAAGTTTTTTTCTCCCGAAAGTAAAGTTTTTGGAGGATTCGCGACAGTTTTATCAGTAAAATTTATTTTAAAGCTGTCATTGGCGAAAGTTAAATTCGCGAAATTTCGCGATTTTCCATCCTTGCGAAACTTTCTGCCCGCGAAACGTTCTGCCCTTAAATTAATTATTTGTCAACAAAGTTGCAAAAAATAGCTTTGTGCATTTGTTACTATGGCATGAAGTAATATTGCCCAAATTTGTGAAAAACGCACCTACCCTAACATTAACTCAGTTACGCCACTGTATTATAACAGTTACTTTTCTTTCTAGTATTCGATTCTAACCTCAAATTTGGTTCTACACATCGGTTTACATGTTAGTCCTTAGGTTTAGTCATGTTCCATTTCCTAGTTTTATTAACTTCAGTCGACATTATTTTTGGTTTACGACTATCTGGGCCTTCTACTCTACCTTCGGCTTATCCACACCTAGCCACGTCCTATACTACGACTTTCTCTCTAGTTTCTGCCAGTATTTTTTTTAATATACGATATTTTTTAGACGCTGCATATACATAATTTTCTCAATTTCCAGGTGAAGAGGCAATTGTAAAATTATGGAGGTACTGTGAAATATATCATTAGTATTGTTATTATTATTATTATTTGAAAAGAATGCTTTTTAAGTTATTCCTCTGCTATACAAAGCTAAGCTTTTGGCGTATTTTTCATGCCTATTTTTGTTATGCAATATATGCATTTATATAATACAATAATTTTTGTTCTTCAGACGTTTGTGGGTTAAAGACAAGGAGTAGTTTAGTGAAATATTGACTTTTTACTGAAAATACTCATATATTGTAGGGGGGTCAATATGAAAGTAACTAGAGGATTGGGAACCATATAAACAGGTTCTAGCATTTGTGAGTAATGCGTAAACGGTGTACATTTTTCCTATTGGTGAAAGTCCAATTTTCAAGTTACGTTTAAAGTCCATGAAGCTGAAATATTTTACAATATCACCAAATACCCATTCCACTCCAATTCTCACCTTACTCATTGCAGTATTGAATGCTCTTTGATCATTTGTGATATTTAATTGTCTGTATGGAGTTAAAAGCTGCGGTCTTAAATGGGTACGCTAGGTCTCCATATATGCACAATGGATTATTACCAGGCCTATGACATACTTGTTGTAACTGTGGCAAAATGTTTGAATCATGCCACCATCATGTCTCCGCCCTTCAATAGGTCCATATAAATTTGCAATGAGTCCATTGGGGGTTGCAATAGCTTGATACTTAAGGGCATGGATTCTTCCATGACCATTATAGGTCACTCTTTGCAGTTGCTGTGGTCTACATATGGGTCGAACAGTTCCATCCACAAATCCCCAACAAGTAGTTAGACGTGCCCCTGCATTGTGGATTGCATTTGCAAATATCTGAAGATTAGCAGGTGAAAGCCAGGCTTGATTCAAATTTTGAACTCTATGATGATTAAGATTATAGACATAGTTTGTAAGTTCCCCTGTAATGATCGAAAGCTGTGGTTCAGGTCGACCAAATCTGGGTACCATATCACCAAATCTTATGGGGTAAGTATACCGTTTCAGAAAAATACAAGTGGCTTCAATTCCATCAACTTTGAGTCTGTCAGCACACATATATGTATCAGCAATGTGTAAAACGTCCTTTAGAACGTAGATACCATTTTTGTAAAACCGGAATTCGGACCTGCATTCTGCATCAGTTAAATCATCAAAATTGAAATTGTAATTTCAATAAGGAAAATCTGGATTTTTGGACCGATCATAAAGTAGAGCAAATTCCTCGTCGTCTATCACATTCAGAGCAGACTCAATAGCAATAATTCTCTAATTTCTCGGAGAACAACCATGAATCACAATTTAACTATTTACCACTACGGACCACATCAAAGTAAACATTCATTCACATTTTCATAAAAATATTTTACTTAATTGGAAAATCGTCAACTAGCGTCAACTTTGGCATAACCAAAAATTCCAAAATATTCCAAATTCCAAATTCCAAAATATGAATTTCAAAAACATTACAGTCACCTCAGCACATTCGTTTTACCTGGCATTCTAATAAAACCGACAGTTATAAATTGATAATTTGCGAAATAATTGCGTTTTTCCTACCGCGCATGCGTTAAAGAATATCAAAATGTTACCATCACCTTGTAAACTAATGAAGCCGACAAATTGATAATTAGTGAGTCATTTATTAAGATCTTAGAATTTTTGCTTGCTTAAAGGCTCAGTGTATGCTTCAAAAGTAAAAATCTTTGGGAGAAACTTTTAGAGAAAGTTATTTTTGTTTTTTATTAGTTTTAAATCATTTCTAAGTTATTTTTAACACAAATTTTTATACACAAAACCTGCTTAATACTCGTTGTGCTAAAAATAAATAAATAATTAAAATAAAATCAAACACCTGATTAATCAAACAACGATGACATCAATCATCATCATGAGCTGTTGAAATGGAGTGGATTCATCTGCTGGAGGTGACAGTCTTGCAAGGGTTTGCCCTCCCGATTAACACAAAATGAATCATAACACTCGAATCCTTTCTGAGTCTCGATCGGATGGATTAAGTAATAAAGCGAAAAGGAAAAGTAAGTCTATCACTATAATTTCTCAGAATGTACGAGTGATGAAATCAGACGAAAAAATTGAGGAACTCTGCACATCTTTACGAGGAGACAAATGAATTATTTGAAAACGATGCATTTAGTATTATTTCTACCGGCCTGTCAAAGGAAGTCATTAATAATAAAACAGCCGTAAACGACAGTAAACTTCGCACAGGAAGTCATAAACATGAAACAGGAATAAGAGGTGAATCGCATGAAACTCTAAAACTACAATTCTTTTAAAAAGAACTCAGAGTGTGGAAGTGGAATGCAAGACCATACACACACATTTTTAACAAACATTATATTTCCGCGAGAATCGGTGGCTTAAAGATATGAAACATCCGCTAAATGATTGGCCAAATTATTAGGAATAAGAGCCAGATGGCGCAAAATGTTCTTGTCAAACAAATGTTTTCGAAAGTGAACTAGAAGCCTCATGACTTGAACAACTTCCACTTTAACCCTAGAAGAATTTATCCATTCTTTTTTCTGTTAGAAATGCTTGAATCAGAATAGGTCCATTGTTCATCTAAAGCTGAAAAACACATTTGGTAGAAAGTGAACCGAAATCATTCGAAAAAACGAAGATATGGATTGATGACTCTCATAATTGTATGAATTAGGTCAAACTTGTTTAAAAGTTGAAGGTCTTTGCCTATTTACAGCTAAAAAATGATAAATAGTGAAAAAAGTGGCTGCCAAATTCGAAATAAGCACTTTCCAATTCACACATTTTTTTTGCGATCATGAATCTCATTTATAGACATATTAATGTTTTACTGCATCAAAGTCATATATTGCTTACATAAATTTTCATGAACATTCAAAATCTCAAAGTTGCAATCATCATCAGAAGTTTGTTTTCTGACACATCTATCCTGAATCATAGCCTCAGGATTTTCTTTTTTTGAACAATTTAGTACTAAAGGGGGATATACACGTAAAGATTTTTGTTTTAACCAGGTTTTTCAGGCTTTAGAAATGCATTGTAAATCAACTCATTAATTGTTCGTGACCAAAAAATTGGTGGAAAATCAAATCGATTTGATTTTTTCGACAATTTTTCTATTCAAATTACAACAGGTGGGAATGTGAAGCGTGCGTCAAACAAAAGCTTAAAAGAAATTTTTCAAGAATCTTTACGTGTATACCTCCCTTAAAGGTGATAACTTGACCGAGCATTGCACACTGACTGATAATTTGATATATGCTGGAATTACCCAGTTTCTGTCTTTTATTATATAACTTAACGACGAATCACTTTTCAATTCATTCCACATTTCGTAGCCAAAAAAACTTTGGATTGTATTAGACATAATCGTTCATCAATGTACATCTTGTACATGATGTTTATACTTTCAGTTTGCATCAGAACGTCGGTACAGTCTGGATCAATTCATTCCGAAATTTTAGAAATTTGCCCTTCCTATGACAGTTCCAGCTGTTTACGTTTTTTCGATATCTTCAAATGTCAGTGTCCTTTTAATGACAGTTGATACAATAACCAATGTTCTATCAACATACATTATGCTCATACTCTTAGTTAGTATAGTGCAGTCAATATGTGCAAAAAAACAACAAAACATTCCCTTTATTAAGTTTTCGTCAGTTCTTTCACAAGTCGATAAAATTTTCATTCAATTGAGAATTGAAATGAGCACGTTTTATCCATTTATTAGAAAATTTCGTGCATGTATTGATTAGATATTTCTCCAGTAATTTTGATATTACATGCATGTAACTCACGTATGTAAACGAATCGGGGCTTCGTTTATCGTCATATCTGGCAATCAATGATATGGCAACACTCACCACTCGTTTTAGGAAACGAATATATGGATACTTGGATACATCTTAGGTCAAAAAAGCATCATCAAATCGTTCACTTTATCACCAGTAGCAATCACACTCATCGTTTCACTGACGCTGGTATCACATCACCACTGGATCGACAGTGACCATAGAACAATCAAATGCATAGTTCGTTTAATGGTTCGATTGAAAAGGAAAGCCCCATCACGTCAATTTCTTTTATTACGTGACTTTTCTTTAAAAACTGTTGCCGAAAAAAAGGCTTTTTGTGACTCTGTAATGAATGTTTATGTCGATAATGAAAACGAAAACCAAGTATTCAAACTTGGAGAAGGCCATAAAAACTGTTTCGAAAACCCTTCCGAAGAAGCCAAGAAAACAACCTGGTTGGTTTTAGCTGGTGAAAGACGATTTATTACCTTTAATTGATAAAAGAAATTCTGCGATGAAAGCTTGCTTCCAAAGGCAAACTCGCAACAATTCAAAAACACTAAAATGTATTAGAAAAAATATCAAGAAACGAGTGAAAAAAGCTAATGACTGGATCGTCCAAAAACAAGAAGAAGCTTCGTTCGATAATGTGATAAAAAACACAAAATGGTGCTGAGATGCATTGAAAGAACTACAAACAGGACCTTCGAGAACTCGTCCTACCCAAATTTCTTGTATGAAAAAGGATGACGGTACTCTATGTTCAACTCCTGAGCAAAATGCAGGAGTCTTTTACAAACATTTTCAAAAACTGTTTGGCGCACAAACAAATTATGATGAATCAGTTATTGATTCCATACCACTGAAGCCTGAGAGAGACGGGCTTGACTATGTTCCAACAGACTCTGAAATTCAAAAAGCTGAGTATACCAGAGTTTTCCTGCAACGGTGTGGAAAACGTTAACAAGTTGTTGTCAAACATCTGAAATATTGAACTCTATCGTTATTGATTTTTGGACCACAGAATTAACACCCAAACAATGGGAAATGGGATTACGGATTATTAATAAAAAAGGAGACTCCGGGGAACCGTGGAGTCATGCTTTTAGAAACATGTAATAAAATTGTTGCCATTATATTGAATGAACGTTTGAAAATTATTGAAGAAGAGCTTGAAAAAAATCACAAGAGTCAATGTGGTTTTCGTTCCGGCAGAGGGTGTATGGATGCCATTTTCACGGTAAAATTGGCCATCAAAAAACGTAGGGAGCATGGCTTGAAAAGCTGTGTCAGGTTCCTTGACCTAGTGAAAGCTTTTGATCGCGTACCACGTGAACTGTTATGGCGAGTCCTTAATAATCTATCAAATATTGAATTTGAAAATGGAACTTTCTTGCCTATCGTGGACGAATTCTGTTATCTTGGATCCGTTTTATCAAGAGACTGCTCTGATGAAAAAGACGTTACCAAAAATATAACAAAAGCGAGCAATACCTTCGGTGCTCTTCGCAAATCTGCCTTCTCGAATCGAAATATTACAATGAATGCGAAAAAGCAAGTTTACGAAGGGCTTGTCCTCCCCCATCTTGATATATGGATGTTACTTACGGAGAAATTATACAACAAATTACGCGTTTTTCATCATACCTGTATCCGTTCAATGAATCGAATCAACCGTCTACAAGTTTGGGAAAATCGTATAAGCAATGTTGATCTAATTGGTCGTTCTAATCTCAAAGAAATTTATATTTATATTATTATACGCTGGACACGTTTTCAGAATGAATTTTGTCCGTTTTCCACGTATGATGTTGTCAAGCTGGGTTCGAAATAAGCGTCCCACTGGTTGTCCTAATTTCACATATGGCGAAGGCCTAAAGAAAGCGTTTAAAAAGGCCAATATTGATTTGAATGACTGGCATAATGTTGCAGCTGAACGTATAAAACGGAGAAATTATTTCAGTATTTTTTACTGGGCTTATTCCCGCTTAGGAAGGTGTCTGCCTTCTTTGAGCTCCATCCTTCTCCCCAGACAATGGCTCATTTCCTTTAAAACTGCACAAAGGTACCTGAAAGCCTGTTAACAAAAATCTGCTCGCGATTTGAGAGAAATTTCTGATTGGCTCAAAATCCTTGATTAGTTTCAACTATTCAATAGCGCAGAAGTATGGAAAAAAAACCCCAAAAAACCGTTTTTCCACTAATTGAGAATCGAGGGAACCTAACACCTTGTTTCTATTGATTGTGAGGAATCGTCAGAACTAATATTACACTTAAGAAAGCCATTTCTTTAAGAGTTTGAGCTACAAGAAACAAACAAAAGTATGCATTTTTTATTGATTATTTTCTTCCTTATTATTTATGTAATTTTATAATTTTTATACACCGCTAGAAAGAAAATTTATTAGTGTACACGAATTCACGAAAAAAAAATTACTTTAAATGTAATGGTAAAAAGAAACAACGGAAAAAGTTATGCAATACACGTGAGTAACACATGCCCTTAAATATCGGGAAATAAATTACCAAGTAACCCGAAAGTAACAAGTAACCCGAAATAAGTATGAGAGATAGTGCAAAGTAACATTTTGCTTTTCTATTTCATGAAACACGACTGTGACCTGAAATTTGCAATTTCTTAAATCCATCAAGTAAAATTCCTTATAGACAAAAAAAAATATTCTCTTAAATACAAATATAATGTCCCTTATTATAACCGGTTTATTTTACAAATAAATAATGTGTCTGTGTAATTTTCACTTTCAATTCTCACTTGCCATTCACCAAGCTTGTTTGCGACCAGCCTCTTCCGGCTTTATTTAAAACCACACCATTATTGTTCTGGCTGCGTTTTGTCATTTGACTTAACCTTGGTACGCTGTTGAACATACTAGCAAGACTGTCTTTCTTTTTTCTACTACTGCCAAACGAAAAAGAAGAGGCATCCAAATTTGAAGGTAATCTTTTCCGCACGATTTTAAAGAAAACTCTCTTAAATGCTTTTCTGAATTGTTTGTTTGAAAAGCTGTAAATAAACGGATTCATGGTGCAATTTAGGACTGGCAAAACTTCAATGAACGCGTAGTAAACAAACAGAAAGGCGTCTTTATTTTTCTTTTGAAAGTTTTGAAACGATGATGCATCCAGATACGTAATTAATACAATCACCATAGATGGTAACCAACAGATTACAAAGGCGCCGTAAATAATTGCGATTGATTTCGTCGTTTTCATCTCGCGTTTGCGTCTTTTATTTGAACTTTTTCGATGCCTGGTTTCAGGTGAAAATCTTCCATTGACATCTAAACCTTTCCATTCTGAATTTTTCGGCGTATTGTTCTTTTCGATGGCTCGAATATGCGATAAAGCGATGTACAGGATATTGACGTAAATGCATGTCATTAAAACAAGTGAACTCAGATAAATACCAAGAAAACTTACTAAATAAAATATCTTATTGTTGTTCTGACACATTTCACGAATATAAATGCTTGGTTCCGATTGGCTATCCCATCTTATTGTTCCAAGGGCACTCCATAAACCAGCTAACAACCAAGTGAAAACTATCGCTTTTTTAGTGCGGCTCTTCGTAACAACTTTTTGATAACGTAACGGATATTTGATGGCTGCGTACCTGGAAGTAAACAAAAACAGTATTATAACAAGTAAATGGACACTAAATAGATTTTGTTAGCACAAATGTTCCTTGGAAATTGCCCTCCTCTTTTCTTGAATTCATGGCATCTGGTATCAAGTGTATGTTTGTGTATATCTTTTTGGATGAGATTTTGGTAAAATTGTACTATCTTAAACAACATTATCGTGGATTTCGTTACATTTCAAATGAATGATATGCGGACATTTTCTTTCATATTTAAAAGCTAAATGTTATATCAAAGCATTATAACAGATACTCTCACGTAAAAAGTGTTAGCGCTAACATACCTGTCAATAGCCAACATTAAAAGGTTCAATATACTAGCAGTGTTTACAAATGCGTCTGAAATGATGTACCAATAGCATGCGTCTATTCCATGACAAAATCTTGAATGATACAACCTCACAGAAATCCGAAATGGAATGAGCATTGCTGCGTAGATGAAGTCAGAGCAAGCTGTAAATTACACATAACAACAGTGAATGAAAAACTGGTTCCTTTTCACTGAGACTTAACTACTTCAAAAAGGAGCTTGTAAAAGCACACCTCGCAGGCGAATAAAAAAAGCCAAGTATCGATAGTAAAATAAAATAAAAGCGAAGAAGCATTGATGCGATGCTATGAATGACATAAACTTGTTTAGACGAACGAAAATTCACATAACACAAGAAGAAGTCTTACCCAGACTACTGATAAGCATTGAAGATACTTTCTTTCGTATTCCTGGAGACATAATAACTGCTATCACCACAAGTGCATTGCCAGTCAGACTAATTAACAGGACGATCAACATGCAAATGACGTATAACACTTCTGTGGATGAAGTGTTAGACAAATTGCAAATATTACTTGCATTAAAGAAGTTCGTCAGATTCAAGATTGCTGTTAAGTTCGACATTTTACTGAAACCATGTGACTATTCGATATCTGCACCCAATAAGTAAAATCTGTCAAATTTTGACTCTAAAACGAAATAAAATTTGATCGAATAAATTAACACGATAGACACATTTTCTTGCAGCTGAAATTTATAAATTTCATAAATATACATGATAAACGATACATGCCAAAATCTGAATAAAATTTCAAATACTAAAAAGTCTTCTTCTTCTTTTTTTTCTTTTTTTATTTTAACGAACTTAACGAAAATAAAACCTAGCAAAAACGCTTGAAGAAACATAAAACGTGTGATGCGAACAAGAAACCAATATAAGAACTAATAAAACTTCGATATTTGCTGAATAAATCAAAAAGGCCGACCCGTTCTCACCTGTGATCTACAATTATTATTTATCTCTAAGCTCACATATCACACATTATGAAGATATTACCAACGATATTTGTAATTAATATTTCATTCCAAGAACCTTACCCACGAAATTATGACTTCAGATAAACGTGTTCCCTTAAGCTTGTTTTCTACCATTGAGATATGTGCTTCTCCCGTAATTTTTTACGCGATAGTTCAGTAAGATAATTTTTGTGAGAATCAAAAGTTTTGATATTTTATCGCAGCTTCTATCTCACAAAATTGGTGCAGTTGACTCTCTCTAATTCTCAAGGGAGATACAGAGAAATTACAGAATTACAGAGAAATTCGAATAGTAGAAAACAGAGATATGTAAAATTGACGGTGACTTTGATTTCGTTCGAGAAAGATTCGAATAATAGAGATTCGAATTAGAGAGAGTCAACTGAAAGTCTCTTTAAACGAATCGAATAAAACCTATTGTTTGTTCCCTGTCTTTAATTGTGAGCAGAATTTTTACATGTGTTTCGTTCTGTTGTGAAAATCTGAATGGTTTGAGCAGTTGGTTAAGAAGAAGTAGAAATAAAACATGAGCAAAACAAATAAAGTCTGACCTCAAAGAAGACGTAAGTCTGAGTGAAATTATGAAAAAATTCAGTTAGTTTTACGACAAAGGAGATCAAACATACCGAGGAAAAGATCGCGTGGCAAACGCTTGGAAGGATGTTGAAGCTGAACTTGGACATGAAGAAAGTGAATATTTTTGAAAGCTCTTTTAAAAGTTTTTTTATCCTATGAAAAGATCTTATATAATCTTATATAAATTGGATAATAATTTTCAAAATGCTGAATGTTAGAATTGGAATTGGAAAACGTGATCTGACTCTTTTCGGCATTTACGCGACAAATACTGGGAACTAAACTAAAAACTAAAAAAACTAAAAAAATCACAAGTTCATTTTTTTTGCACTGTTTGATACAGCTTTAAAAATGCTGAAAGTCAGTTTTTGAATTTTCAAAAAATCATTTTTCGTTCTTGAGATATTGCCGTGTATAGGTTTTTTCCAAAACATGATCTCCGTGGCAACGTGACATCACAACGTTCAAGAAGATATTGCTGATATACAAATATGTGAATAGCTCAGAATGTTTTAATGATATATTGTTAGAACATTGCATGTAGAGTGGTAAATAACTGCAGTTGTGAAAATAACAAAGAAATTTATTGTCATTGCTACTCCGGCTAGTTTCCAGGTCTCTATTACTTTTTGCTGACAAAGCTACATATCAGCTTCCAACACTGTTACTATGGCGAATATCGCTTTTACTTACGTCCAGTTGAAAGCTGTTCCATTTTCTAAAATTTCGTATCCCTTACCTGAGCAGATCCCCATTTATAGGTTTGTCAGCAAAAAAACAGAAGAGACCTCGAAACAAGCCAGGGTAACTATGGCAACAGTTATTTTTTAGTGATTTGATATCACTACACCTACAAAATTCTAGCAGTGTATCACTAATATTTCTTCAGTTATTTACATATTTGTTTGTCAGCAATTTCTTTTTGAACATTATGATGTCACGTTGCCATGGAGATAAAGTTTTGAGCAAAAAATTTAAATGGTAACATCTCGGTAACGAAGAATGCTTTTTTGAAAATTCAAAAAACCGACTTTCCTCATTTTTGAAATTCTTCCAAATGGTATAAAAGAATCAATTTTGATTTTTTGAGCTTAGTTCCCCTTGAAATGCTATCTCACAAAAACTCACTTGATAAATTAAATTTGACCTCACTAAGCCATCTCGTAAAAAATTACGCGATAAGAGATATCTCACTGGTGGAAAACAAAATATCTGCCGCAATTTTGTTTTGGGTTGGTTATTTTGATCATAATTTAGGATTTTTTAAAGTAAAAAGTATAAACAAAGGACTTTGAAAGTCTGAAATTTAAGAAATAATTTTTCTATTTGATAAACTTTGACTCAATCCTTGTTTACACACAAATGTCGCTGAAACTTAATAATAAAAAACGATTAATAAAAACGATTAATAAAAAACAATCCAGCAGCTGCTAATAAGGAGATAATAAGACAAGAACTATACATTTTGAAACCATTGACGTAAATTCACTTAACATGTTGGATTCCTTTTTTCAGCCTGTGAGAAATCTGTGACCGGACATTTTTTCCTGCTTGGCATTTATTAAAGCTTTCCTCCCTTGCCAAAACATATATAACTGAAAACATTCAGAATGTCACAGTAATACAGAAAATAAACTTTATTTTTCATAATTTACTTTGTCAAGTCCAATATTTTCACAACACGTTTTTACTTTTGTAAGAGCTCGACTGCCCGTTCCGCCATTTTTCAAAACAACATCCGAAGGCCTGTGACGTCAGCAAGTTTCATGTCCAGATTTACGGCTTTAAAAAACGCTGAAAATACCGCCTTCACACATTCACGTCTTTTTCCTTCGATATAGCCCCCGTTTATTCATAGTATGTTCTAAATACGACTAATTATGATCTTGATGCATATTCGCATTCATAAACAATTTGTTTCGTAACATACGGAAAGACGTTGATCAAAGATTTTAGTTTGTTTTTTATTTATGTTCACATGTTTTTGTTATAATTTAAGGGCAGAAACTTTCGCGGGCTGAAACTTTCACGTGTTTGGTCCTTTTTCGCGAAAGTTTATGCCTTTGGAAATTTCGAAACAGAAAAACGCGAAAGTTTTTTTACGCGAAATCATAGATAATTTCGAAAACGCGAAAGTTTTTTCACTCGAAGAAACCCTTTTTTCCAAGCAAATTTCAGCAAACTTCAGCGGTACAGTGGGTGGAGATGGAGAAACCGATTCTGAGTGGGAAAAGTTGAAGAAAATTAGTTATAGTTTTTTACTTTCACTTTAAACAAAGAAAGAAAAATTACAAAAATAAAAAAAAATCGGACTTTTTTGCTCATTCGCGAAAGTTTTTTCACAAGAAAATTAACTTTTTCTTCAATTTGCGAAAGTTTTTTCCCGCGAAATTTATTCCGAAATCTGCGAAACGCGAAAGTTTGTTCCATAAATTTCGCGGGTTTTTTTGACATGCGAAACTTTCTGCCCTTAAAGTATCTATCAGTTTTTGGCAACATGTCGTGTGCTATACCAGGCTGTACAAATAATAAGCGCAATTCTTCTAAGAATCTTTTTTCGCTACCAAAAGATAAATTGGCGAAAGCATGGATAGCAAGAATAAATAGAACAGACGTCCTTCCAAAAGCAGTTTTTGTATGCGAAGATCATTTTCAAACTTAAGACTTTGATTAAGGCAACGAGGTTAGAAGACGTTTGCAGAATTAAGAAATAAAAGAGGTTTTTTTCTTGTCGTAAAATTCGCAAATTCTTTCCTTCTCCTCTGAAACCAAGGATTCGCTATCGCTGTGTGGAAGTTTTCGCGCTATCACTGTCTCTCTCATATTTTTATTTTACGGGTTGGAAACAAAAATATATTATACGCACTCTATCTCGGTATTTTTCAATCAGGGGGTAATAAAAGAAAATATAAGCAGTCTGTATTATTTTGTTATTTATTAACGAAACATAACCCCTCAGGTCAGCAAACTTGCCTAACTTTCAGTTATCGTATTCATGATGATACTTGCTGACGTCACACGGGATTTCAGTGTTTTGATTTTGTAGAGAGAAAGATGGCGGCGAAGAAGTGTCTTGTTGATCAAATTTAAGTTTTTAATGTGAATTATTTTTCTTCTGTACGGTTTTTGAAGCAAATGAATATGATTTTCTGTATTACTGTGATATTCTGAATGTTTTCAGTCATATTTCTTTTGGCATGGGAGGAAAGCTTTAATCTTATATGTGTCAGTAGGGACAGAAGGAGAATTTTTTTTTAAAAACTAAGAAACCAAATCTGATTTTATCATAAGTGCTTCCTTTTGATTGCAACTGCCTCAAATGCTACTTTTGAAATTAGCAAATTCAATCTTCTTAACTTTTTGTAAGTAGCAAAGAGCTATCAATAAAGGATTGACTTGTAGAAATTTGTAAGATGTTGTAGCGCGTTTACCCACAGTACTTAACTTATAGAAGTTCATCTGATGATAAAAGGAATACATCTAGCATTTTAAAAGCCCATGCTGCTGAATTGATCATAACAATATTGTTATTCAATACAGTATATTTTTTTTGTTTTCCATCATGTAACGGAAGGGAATTTTTTTTATGAGAACGCCCAGAAAATGGAAATCACAAATGCCATCGTTAAATTCGTTGCGTTTGAAATTATCTTAGCAAACCCCCATTTTTTAAACTGTATGCAAATTAAGTTCAACACATACACACATTTTCAGGACTAAACATATTCCTACTTACCGTTAAGTCATATCGCATCAAGAAGTTGAAAATTTCCACTGTGAATATATGTAAATTCAAAACTTCATGTTTAAGTCATTCTTGATACATAGCAAACACGATAAGCGTCGTTTTAATGTTCCTTTCATCATATTTTCTTGAATGTTTATTTTAATAAGCAATCTATAATTCCATTGTATAAACTTCACTTTTATTTGATCAAACGTTGAAAGGAATAAATATCATAATCAGACTCGATACATTTCCATTTGGAAGGGTATTAACGAAATTTGCATACACAGTCATGTTTTTAATGAAATCTATGATACACGGTCATGTTTCATTCATTTTCAAAGTTTGTTAAGTTTGTTAACCATTGAATAGAAACAAACAAAATAATGTTAGATATTAATTTGTATGTTTTGAATGGCGAACTAACCCCAATGATGACGATGAGAAAAGAATTGGCTTCCTTCAAAGAATTGCATGACAAAGGTTCTCCGCCCATTTTGAGTGTTGTTGACAGAGAAACACAAAAAAAGATTGAACATCTGGAAAGAAATCCAATGTAGTGGCAAATAAAAGTTAAATGACTTTACAACATGCAAATCCAAACAAAAATATTATAGCATAGAAGCAATACGCTGATATCCGAAGTGTTGGAGTGCAACTTTTGCTAAATGGCTTTTTGAATAATATTGAGTATATATTTTGAAAGTATATTGAATGTCAAGATTATTTCAAATCGCTATGCAATGACAGCTTCGGACAAGCTTTCAAAATTAAAGAACATTAAAAAATAATCTATAATTACAAGTATTTTTTTTCACAACATCTTTGTTTTTTTGGAAGATTTATATGAAAAGAAGTTTATGTATTTGTAATTTGATGTGGCTGTGATAAGTCAACGAAACATCGCCACAGCTCCCGTCAAAAATTAAACATTTGTTTATTTATGTTGTCTTAATACTTTAATTGCATTAATCTTTGCGAGATTAATTTTCGTGATTTCGCGAATTTTTTCCTTTTTCGCGAAAGTTTGTATCGTGAAAACACGTAAAATCGTCGGGTCGCGAAAATACTCGTTCGCGAAAATAAATTCAGCATCTTTCATTTTATTTATTTTTTCTTGTTTAATTTCTTTTTGTTCGTTAATTGGATCAAGAAATGACAAAATGAACACAAGTTAATTGAATATTTTCCCTTAAAAAAGTGCTGCATCACTAAATTAAATCTAATCTACTCTAAAATGATGACATTTTCTTCTTGTTTTTTTTTTTTTTTTTGAAGGCACTGTTGCGAAACAGTGTCCCTCAAAAAATATTTTCTTTATGTCCATGGATTTTAGCTCTATTTTTTTCTTGGTTGCTATGACATTCTTAGGGCATTTCCTCTTTTTTTCTGCTCATACTCCATTTTCAAATTGTCGCTAAGTAATGGAGCGAAGAGGTCTTCCCGTCAAAGAGTGGAGCTTTGGAAGAGGTAGATGTCAATTTATGTTTGTCAACTCTCAAACTCCTTTCTATAATTATATCACTTCTGCTGATATAGTAAGGAAGTAATCAACAATGGATGGGGTGCAGCAGGGATTGCTGACGCTAATCGTCTGGGTTTAAGAGAACTGTCAAACTGAGACCCAATAATGGGTGACAATTTAACGCTCGAGGTGGAGGTGAGCACAAATGTCAATGCGTTATGCAATCTAATAGTCAATGAAACAGAAGGCCACCGTACCTTTTACCTGAAGAGTCTATTTTCCAATTATAAACCTTTTGACCGCGAAAATAAATCTACAAGATATTATTCGAAACAACCATTCGCGAAAATTAATCCACGCGAAATGTTTCAAAGCGCTTATTCGCGATAATAAATTCAAAAACTTTCGCGAGTTTTTGAAGTCGCAAAAATTAATCTCGCAAAAATTAATACGATTACAGTAACAGTAACTCTTATGTTTATAGATTATCAAGTTGTAAGACCTGCTTTGTAAGCCTTGAGATTTTCTAATAACAGACATCATCGGTAGCTAAAGTTCTAAAGTGTTAGCTGATACCTGATACCTGCAAATTTCATAAAAGATCAGGTAATCTAGAGATCTTGTAGGCATTTGGCACAAATAATGGCATTTGATCTTCAAATTCGATTTCAATAATATAAATCCTTGCATTCAGGTTTACCGTGAAACATATTATTTTTGTCGAATGTTATTTTCTGATATTAAATGTCTTATTCGAGTGCTTATATATTTTGTCTATTTGTGAAAGTTTTTGGTCGAATCTATGTTGTCTTTGACAAAATGGCTTATCACAGAGATGTTAATAAATAAATCTTGGTAGATTTCATTGGTGTGTGGCCTTGCTTGACATGATTTTACTGTGAGTCGGGTTGTGATACACCCTATCGTAGCCGTTGCCTAACGAAAAACGCGAATTAATAGTACCTATCATATTCTGTTATATTCTTACAGTTATGCACTACATCTTTGAAGGCAGTGAAATGCTTCAACAAGCAATCCAGAGACCGTGCAAACTTGTAACATTATTGCAAGATGACGGAGTCAGAAGTGGTCGATGGAGTAGTGATGGGACGTCACTCAAACTTTCATCATTTTCAATTTTGCTGTAGATGAGGCAATCACCAGTTCCATTCATAGTATTGGAGTTTTCAGTTTTGACATTAATACTTTGGGATCTATTTTGATAATGCCATACCTTATCGATAAAAAATCCGTCGGTAAAAAGCGACGAATTTTTGTCTAGGTGATGAATATTTATTACCGGCGAAATTTTTTGCCGACGAACTTTTTTACAGACTGATTTTTTACCGATAAGGTATACAACATAATATCATTTTAATAAACAAGTGATATTAACTTTTACGATAAACTTATACCCTTCATACGTGCTTTTCCATCTGTAAGCATAAGCAACTAGTACTTCCTTTATGGCTAAGAACGCTATCAATAAAGTGCATCATTTCGTTAACGTTTCCACACGCAGCTACTTTGAAAGTTTTTGCCCAAGTACGATGGCCCAGAACCTTACACTGCACACTGTCATTGACTATTCTCCGTTACCTGAAGAGTGCGCACCAAGAGAAAAGAGCCCACAGTGTTTCTTAGCGTGCGCGCAGTTTGAACCTTCTGGGCCATGATAGCCATGGAATGACAGAGTTCAAGGCACAATGGGAAACAGGCTTACCAACTAGCCTAAATGTTACAGGAAAATGAAAAAACGACTTTCGAAATCCGAATGCAGATTTTTATAGTTATAACTTCCAAAGTGTGATCTATTTACACATACGGGTACGAGGTTGTTTTCGTCTCAAATATTTGTCCGATATTAATGCAGAGAAATACAAATCTCCAAGGCAGAAAGTTGACACTATTTTGTTAACAACAATCTCTTGTTTAAATGCGAGAGTTGCTTGCAGAAGTCATTCGAGAGGTATTCGGTGAATTCCTTGCTGAGCTTCTTGGAGATAAATGGAACGATGTAGTATACTCATTGTTGTATTGCTGTGACATTCCACAAAGTTCATAAGAAACTTTCTTTAATGCATTTCTGAATTGTATGTTTGAGAAACAGTAGATTAGTGGGTTCAACATTCCATTGGTGGCTGGTAGTATATGGATGAAAAGATAGAAAACAGCAAGAAATAGCTCTGGATATTTTTGAAGCAATCTTGGAAACACATTAGTGTCGATCAAAATTATGACATTGATGATGAATCCTGGCAACCAGCACAAAACAAATGTAATGTAAACTATACCAACTGATTTTGTGGCTTTGATTTCTTTCTTTAAAGTCCCAGCCTTTTTCTGGTGCAAGTTATGCATATAATTATCCTCACTTTGAACTACTACTGCGGTTTTTGCAATCGCTCTAATCTGTGTGATAGCAATAGTCAGTACAACAATGTAAGCAGCAGTCATAAAAACTAATGCTGGTAAGTAGATACCTGCAAACGATGCAACATAGAAATAGTAGTTGCTATTGGTACAAAGTCTTTGAACGGAAACACTAGAGATAGCACCACTGCTTTTATCAAACTGCCATTTAAATGAACCTGCAATAGTCCACACTGCTGCAAAAAACCAAACAAAACATATTCCAACCCTCACACGACGCTTCGTTAGAATTCTCTCGTAGTGCATTGGATACTTAATGGCGATGAATCTAAGATAACAAGAGTGAAATGGGAAAAAGACAACCGTTTCCAACTGATAATGGGCAAATTTGATTTTTTGTAATGTATCCAAAGCTCACACCTTTTTTACTAAGTCATTTACTCAGAAAAAAAATGATTGTTATAAAACAGCTTTCATAACCCTTTTGCATTCACATTCAGTAATTTATATAGATTTTTCTTTTAAAGAGGCATTGGTCGGCTTAAGACAATAGAATTTCAGTTATTCTTGGTTATTCGAATCTTCCATGGGATTTGACGAATAAAAAATTAAAATGGTCGAGACAACTTGTAAACATCGTGGCGAAGAAGATATGACGAACCAGAAGATTTTCGTAGCTGTCAGAATTATTTTTTTCAAGGTCTTGTCTTTGGGTGTAAATTTTAACTACTAAATATTGACACGAAGTCATCATGAGTTTATTCAGGAACATTTCCGCGCTAGGTATTGAATGAGAGTATTTGTCATTTTAAAAGTAAACACGGGTTAGTGAGAGCCGGGAGAAATCTCTACATTCACATCTATACATAGTTTATACAAAATAAGTTTAAATTTGCTAGTGTATATAACTTGCATTACTGTTTTTGATGCTGAAGAGTCCTGGATTGCCTTGGGTTTTGTTCGGTTTTGTCTCCTTAAATTTTATTATACTTACTTTTTTACTGTTTTGTTATTTTTGGCCATTTGATTGCTTACTGAACCTAATCAAGAATGATCATATCCTTATGCTTGTGTAAAATATTACTTTTGTCTTCACACTGAATCGTATGTCACAAAATACATCTGTCAGTTGTATTTATATTATTTAAAGCCACCTGTTTTTGTTATTTTATGATTACTAGTAACCCAGGTAAAGATTTTTGCTACATATAACTTCGAAAATGATGTACGCAAATTCCGTGTCGAAAAAAGGTGACAAAAAATATAATCCAGGTGTGCAAACCCCGTGACGAAAATTTGAATCACCTAATTCCGACGATAAAAAAAACTGACGTCACGGCACGTGCTCATCATGAGATTTTCAACTTATGTCTCTCTTCAGATGTAAATAACCGAATACAACCCTGTGTAACGGTGCCTCCCTCCAATATGATGTATACTAATACAATATGTGTGAATAATTAAGAAGTAATATTGAAAACCTCGTGAAGAGGAGTAATCCATACCTGTCCACTGAGATGAAGAGCAGACTTAAAATGCTGGCAACATTACCGATTCCATCCGTCATTATGTAAAGGTAACAAATAGGCAAACCAAAGCAAAACCTGTTCATGGATAGTTTCTCTGAAATCTTGAATGGGATAAGGAATGCACTGAGAATCAAGTCAGAGCAAGCTATAGAAAAACAAAAAAAGGCCAATCTTTTGAGCAAAATTGCTTAATATAAATATCAGCTTAGATGAATTAGGTTGTAATAGGAGATGAATTACCTAAACTGACAATAAGATGAAATGCATTCTTAATACGTAAAGGTGACTTTAAAATCACGATAATCACGGTACTATTACCAAGCAAACTTGTGAAAAGGACGAATACCATATAACTTGTGTAACCAACATTTTCCAACGAGTTCACATTATTTGTATTGCAAACATCCTGTTTGTACGTTCTATTCGGGTTGTATAGTGTGTTAGAGGTGTTCCTACCGAGTGACATGACAGGACTTTGTTGATCAACTTGGTACTAAAAGATAGAGGAATAGCCAAGAAAACACATCAAAGAATAAACTGCTATTATATTTATTCATTCAACCGAATAACATCTGATATAATTTTTGAAGATTTTCAAATGATCGGTTCATTCGACCATAAACAGAATGCCTGTCAAAATTGACCTTTTTTATAAAAAAATATAGTCTACGAGTGACATTGCAATAGATACTTAAATTTCAAACCGGCAATGTTTGAGATGTTCTTCGCCTCACACTGCAACTAAAGTGAAACAGAAAATGTTTGTGTAAGTTATATATACTTTACCAATTTGAAAAAAAACAATAAGGTTCTTTGTTTGTACACACATACGTGATACTTCAACTCATAAGAGCAGGTGAAATCTGTGAATGAAATGGATTGATGTAATTTCAACGATGTATTCGTTCCTTGTGAATGAAGTTCTATAGACTTAAGAATTGGAACATTAGACACAGCATGTAATCATTCCATAGGACTTACGTTTGATATTTAGAAAGATATGATATAATGGAAATATATAATATCAACAAAAAAAAATTATTAGTACTGAGTAAATAAAATAGAATTAGAAAAACAAATTTAATTAATTAATTTAAACCTTGAATAAAAAGGATAAATATTGTGAAAGCATAGATGGTGTTGCAAAAGATTTTCACCAGGGAATGTATTTTCAACCTCTTATATGACTGAACTACTTTGTATTAAAGTTACATGTCTCACTCTTTTGTAAAAGCTAATCTAACTGATGTCAAAACAGCTACTACTAACCAAATTAAAGCAAATTTTGTTTAACTGTTACAATTTGATTGAAACATGGACATTTCCTTTTTCTTATTTTTTTTGTATTTTTGTTATGGTGAGCTGGAGTTGGAGGGGAACTTGTCCTTTATCTAAATTTAATTTAAGCTACAATGGATGGTAGTCCCAATCACGAAGATTGTGAAGAAATATGGAAGCCGAGCTCCTTTTCAACCATGGAGGTAGAAAAAATATTATTAATTAATTATTTTTTCTACCTCCATGTTTCAACCTATCACCTTGACTTAAACAAATTTTTAAAAAACACTTTTGATTCAACTGTTTTATCATTTTCTATCTTGATGATTAGAATTTGTAACGCAATGTAGTGAAACAAATATAATGTGAAAAACAACAGCGATGGACAGCAAGAAAGTGGATTCAAATCCACAAAGTAGTCAAATTTACTCTTTGTGTCAAAACGTATATAATATTAAGCTGCACAACTGTATTATCTTGAAATGTATACAATTAAGCAATTATATAGCTATGTATATAAAACCAATTTTCCATAATTTTAGCTTTGGAAAATGTCATTTTGTGAATGTAGTAACTGCGACAAATGAGTAACTCTGACAAATGTAGTAAAGCTACGTCAAATGTAGTAAAAGGCCTTGAAGATTCAAATGGCCCATAATTAAAACCAAACACATGAGGGTCTTCACCAGTTAACTTTTCAAGGGCCATCAGGTGGCCATGTAACAAATACCCAAAACCCTTTTTTTTTGCCTAATTATGACTCATTTACCTCATATTAGCATATTTCTAGTGCGCATACGCAATTTTGGCTTTCATTTTATGGCTACTTGACAGCCCTTATAAAGTAAATTGATGAAGACGTTCATGTGTTTCGCCAAATTATGACCCATTTTGTTTGTATTGACAGTTTCTTACTGCGCATGTGCGAGTTACTACATTTGTTGTTGATTTTTGTTACATTTGTAGGAGTTACTACATTTGCCGTTAAAAATTTACTACAAATGTAGTAAACACCTTTAAGGTTGAAATGAGCCATAATTAGGCAAAACACATGAAGGTCTTCAGCAAGTAGCTTTGTAAGGGCTGTCAAGTGTCCATATAATAAAACCCAAAATCGCGCATGCGCAGTAAAAAAATGTTAATATGAGCTTCATAAGCCATAATTAGGAATAACTCATCAAGGTCTCCGTTAGATAATTTTTCAAGTGCTATCAAGTGGCCATATAATAGAACCCAAGTTCGCGCATGCGTAGTACTGCGTTCAAGCCAAATGAACCATACTTAGATAAAATGCTCGAAGGTCTTAACCAAGTAACTTTGAAAGGTCCATGAGGCTATTATTTTCCGTTATTGTGTTGTGTAATGTTCTTGAGCGAAAAGAAGTTTTTACTATAATCATATGTCAGTTTTCTGTAATTATCAAACAAGGAAGCTTTTGAAACTAAGTATATGTGCTTCTTGCAAGTAGGTAATTATTAGAGTACAACTGGTGCAGGTGGTTATTTAAGTTTTTTTTTCTAGTGCAATGTGTTGACATTGTGGACGCACTAACGATACCAATACGATACCAATTATGAGAACATGTCGAAGTAAAAGTAAGGCCACGTCTATTTTACATAAGATCATCTGTCACGCTCCAGCATCCTTTAATGCAAGATATCCTAAAATTCTCTCCAACTTCTTTACTTCTTTGGCTATCATCGTTGAACATCATTGGAATGTATTTGGATACTGTCTCTTCATAAAAACGTTTGAACATTTAAGGAGATAGTAAAATTCAATGAAGAAACGTTTGCAAAGAAGTACAGATCTTCATAATTAGATAAATGCGTGAAGTATTTACAAAATTGCCGGCAAATTTTCACAGTGAAGTTCATTTGTCACCTACATGATTTATAATTGTTTAATTCATACAATTTTGAACTTCTTGATAATATATAAATTGAATACTGGTTTGAGTTCAACCAGTATCCAAGTGGTTGAGTGATGTTTAGAGTTTTGAGCAATGTAAGGAATTGTTTTTGGATTTCTGCGAAAGCAAGAAATACCTTACAACCGGCTTTGGTTTTTCTTTTTCATACTGTCCAAACCTAGCGGTTTTTTGAAATTTCGTGCGTGCATTTACATGAAACCAAAGCACCGTGCATTGCATGTCAGCGAAAGATTTACAAAAGTTTCTTTGATCACTATTAAATGGATTTTAAAGAAGATATACATATTTTAAGGTGAAAACAGAAAATATATAGAAGAAACTTATAATTATCTTGGACTGTGATCATTCTTTTCTAACTAAAAAGAAGTTCTCAACGTTTTGTAAACAGAAGAGTCAAAAGAGCTAATTAAGGTAGAAAATACGTTTTCTTTGATATTTTATCACTTAATTGATGAAGGAATGGATATTAATCAAAAAGGTCTACATAAAACTGGGACTTTTAGTTACTTATGGTACTGAATCAATGTACTTTGGCACTTGAAAATAGATATGTTTTTCATGTCAGTAAAGCACAGATCAGACTTTCTTATTACTTTCTACGTTTGTTAGCTATCTGTTCTGTCTTTGAACATCAGATTTTCAAAAATCAAGTTAAAAAAAAGGAAGTTATCTGTTCGAATTCATTTTCGGTTTCAAGAAATTATAATTCAAACATACATGTGTTTTTCGAAGAAACGAGTTTTTTTTCTACATAAGCTCTTATAAAAAAAACGTACGTTATGAACAGCTCATGCATGTATAATTCTTTTGTCCTCTAATAAATTAAATTGCTGGTGTGTTACAATTAGACCCTATTTACACGAGTTAGTAATTTTAAACATTATTATCGTTTATGCCTGTTTTCCACCAGTAAGATATTTCAAGAAATAACGTTTACAGAACTTTAAGTAAAATTTCGAAAGTATTCTTGTGGCAAGTACTTTTGCTGTTACCGTTTTGCGCCACGTGGCTCTTGTTTATATCTATACTGACGTTCATGGCTTCCGTGGCACAGTTGGTTAGTATAGTCAACTGTTAACCGAAGGATCGGTGGTTCGACCCCATGTAGATCTTCTGAAGTCTTTTTCGAATTTTTAAATATGTCATAAAATATTTCGATTTTGGATTTTTGCAAAAGCAAGAAATACATTACAACCGGCTTTTGGTTTTTCTCCTCCGTTTTTTTGTTACTGTCTAAACCTAGCGGTTTTTACATTATAGGTACATGTAGTTCTGTGGCGCAGTTGGCTAGTTACTCGGCTGTTAACCGAAAGGTCGGTGGTTCGAACCCACTTAGGTCGTGTAACGTTTTTTTGTCGAATTTCATAAATGTCATAACATTTTTCATTTTTCATGCTTCAACAGATTTTGCAGAAATCTTTCTGCCCGTAAGGGCATCTTGTTTCTACCTAAAAATGAAACATGCATAAAAGAACTGAAAATTATTGTAACATAAATCAATTTGCTTTCCCTTGTTACTCCTGCCTTATCTGGACATTTTTCTTTTATAGTTATATTGCTAAACACTCTCCTACACAAATAATGACTACATTCTAGATTCTCTGCTGGACTGTAACCACTTTAAATTAAGGATGGAATAAACCCATTAATACCAAACATGTTTGAAATTTGGAGCGTCTGTATGAAGTTAGATCGACGCCAAAATCTCGTTTATCAAGTCGTCGAGTCGTTTTAGATGTTAACGCGGTTCACAATAAGTCGATATTCAAGTCATCAAGTCGTTTTAGATGAACACTCGCTTTTCAAATGAAGGCGTTTTAGAAGTTTGTTCGTTTCAGATGATGACGCGTTGTTCAAAATTTGTCGGTCTTTCATATCAAAAACTACTACAATTTCATGATCTGTTTATTCAAAATGACACTATTCGTGAGCCCCTTTCTTGAAATCAGACGATAAAGGTGTTCCACACTAACTGAACATGAACATATTAATGTGAGGTACATATTTCATTATAAAGATAAAGAGAAGGGATCTTTCAGAATTCTACTAACAAACAATCAAATGCATCTGAAAGAAAAGGGAATCCTTCACAGTTTGGTCATTTTTTCATTCATAACCATGCAATGGCCCATGCTTCATGCAACTACTAGAAAACATGACGGCCAGCATCATGACTTATGTAAATATGACACAAAAATCTGTTTTTGTGTAAAAGCCAACACTGACTTAGAGAAACTGGTAATCAGGTTGCACCGCCTCATTTTCTGAACCGACTGAACATCTAAAACGGCTAATCTTCCGAAGCGCCTCAATTACACAACATCTAGCGACCCCAATTTCTAAGACGCCTCAAATTGAAAAACGAGTGTTCATCTAAAACGATTCGACGACTTGTATGTCGCCTTTTTGTGAACCGCGTTAACTTCTAAAACGATTAATGACGTCACGAGTCAACATCTAAAACGACTCGACGACTTGACAAACGAGATTTTGGCGCCGAATTAACTTCATACGTCTGTTCTTCGTTTGAACTAAAAAAAAATTTTTGTGTTACTTCTCCAAAACAAAAAAAGGTATACACATTCATTTGTAATTGAATAAAAAAATAGTACACGTGCATCTGTGCACACGCACACACTCTACATCCCTTATAGTGTCTCTACATGGTATTTTGGTAACAAACCATAAATATGTGTAATGTTATAAAGTTAATATGAACAAAAAGAAAACAATAAAATTTGTTGAAATAACGTTATCAAAAAACATATAACGTTTTACAGTTTGTTAACAAAATCCCCTTCAACGTCTCATATATTGAATTAGTAGCATACGTAAATTTCATATTTAATCCCCTGTGTTTGTATTTAACTTAAAATCTATATATATTTCAAAACTGAAGTTTGCGAATACTGTGTACGAGTCGGTATCTTTTATCTTTTTTATTCGCAGCCACTCAAACTCTTGTTACACCGAAAAATAAAGGAACTCCAACAAATGCAGTAACTCCCGACAAATGTAGTAACCCCAAGACAAATGTAGTAAACACCTTTAAGTTTGAAATGAGCCATAATTAGGAAAAACACATGCAGGTCTTCACCAAGTAACTTTTTAACATTGAGGAAGACTGTTATAAGAAGTAGCAGATCTTCAGAATTAGACAAATGTATAAAGTATTTACAAAATTGACGCAAACTTAATGCTGCCTTTTTAAATAGGATTTCTACTAGACGAATTCGCCGGCAAATTTTCACAGTGCAGTTCATTTGCCTAATAAAATATTCTTCTTTAACTCATATGCATACAACTACCGTCATGCATTACTATTCCAGGAAAGGTCTATATGCTTCCTCTATACACTTCACAATACAAACAAACTTTTGATATTTATACCGGTGTCGCAGTAAAAAAGTACTCCTCAGTATTTATTTCCTAGTAAATAAGTACTCCCCCAGTACTTATTTCCTAGTAGGCAAAAAGTACTCCCTTAAGAAATAAGTACTCCCCGTCGAGTATCATTAAACATGGATGCATTAGGGAGATTCGTAAAACCGACGAGCCTGTTAGGCTTCGGGGACACGGGCAACATTTTTTATGCGATTGCAACAAAAATCTGTTTCATTGCAATTGCAAGGCATTTGTTGCTCATGTCCCCATAGTATATTTGTTTGTTGCTGCAACAAATTTCACCCACAAAAATGTTGCAGCAACAAATTTTTCATGTTGCAAATGCGTTTTGTAAAATGTTGCTAGTGTCCCCACATTTCCAACATGCTTTTATACAAAACTTTTGTTTTAATCCAATGATATTCGTTTATTTTTGCTGACATGTCAAAACAAGTTTGCTTCGGTAATCATAACAACATGGTTTCTGACGAGAGCACGCAGTATTTTGTTGCAAGAAACTCAACATAGGCGACACTACGTGCGACTGCAACAAAAAATATTTTGTTGCAATCGCATGAAAAATGTTGCCCGTGTCCCCGAAGCTTTACACGAACAAAATCAATTAATTGTGAGAACTTTTTTAAAATTGTTCAAAAGTTACTTCAGAGATTTAAAGCCTTTTCTTGTATCAAAAGAAACATCATTACTTTGCACGCTTATTTCAAGTGTTGATGTGAAGTTTATAATGACTTTGTAGGGAAAAGTTCACGAACAACTCTACTAAGGGGCTGTTTATATGAGAGGCGGGACGGGACGTTTGCCGGGACGGGACGAAAAACAGGATCCCGCCTCCATTGAAGTTTTTATAAAAAATCTATCTCGTGTTTATATGAAAAAAACTATCCCGGGACAAAAAACGTCCCGTCCCGGTTAGGCGAGATCTCGCTTTCTCAAACCGGGATCCCGCTTAAGCGGGACGTTTTTCATCATATAAACACACTGTCCCAGGACGTTTGAAAATTGACTGGTTCTTATATTCGGTTGGAGATTACAGATACAGAAGTTAGTTCGAAAGCAACCACAAGTAGAAACCATCTGCGATAATTCTTTTTTCTAAATTGTTCGATTGCCATTCTATAAGCTCTTGGGAGAAACCTTTTACAATATTAAATAGTAAAATTGCTGTCTCGTCCCGGCAAAACTACTTCTCATGTAAAGGCGGGATAAAATCATCCCGTTTTTCGTCCCGTCCCGGCAAACGTCCCGTCCCGCCTCTCATATAAACAGCCCCTAAGTTGTATATAATTCCCCACAAATCTATAGAAAAACAGTTTCGTGTAAACGAAACATGATTTTTCCGAATCCCGCTAATTGGCTAAATAGCAGGAAAGATTTTGGGAAAACTGGAACAAAAGAATAATAGTCTGAAAAAGTGAAATGTTTAGTATTTCAATTATGATTTATATTGATGAAACTTAGGGAATGTATTAACACTACCATAGGCGGAATTAGAACATAGTCAAACCTTCTGGAGGAGGAGTTAAATTATTAAGAGAACAGAAGAAAAGCGTGCAATTATTAAACAATAATTCGTGACAACGTACTCCTCCACAAAGTTTGACTATGTTTGTATCCGCCTCTGACTACCTTGATTTGACAAAGCGCCTTAAGTCCAGTTTTTTCGATTTTAATAATTTTTTAAAGAGTCAGTTCTCACACATGAGAAAAAAAGGAGCGTTAGAAACATAGCATATACAATATTCTCATTTTTGAACTTTAGGCGCTTTGTCAAATCACGGCAAAAGATGTTAAAGTATGAATTCTTAGGATGAAATTTAAAGCAGTCAAAATATTTTGGGTGGAATGTTAATTGAATCAAGAGGGGTATGAAGGCTATAAACTGATAGGAAAGTCGAAAACATTTTCGAGTTAAAATTCAATATCCCCCTGCTGTACCCATTGAAAATGACCCCCATCCCCCAAGTAACGTACTCTCTCTCTCGATAATATCGCATTTTTTAACAACTGTTGACTAAAAACAGAACTGTTCAATAAGAAAAAAATACAACAAGCATTTTGGGATCTTTTTATTATAATAAAGAAAATGAAACATTAATGATGACATGAAATAAAAGACTGAAATAAAGTCCCCCTCTACTTTTGGAAATGGCTTCAAATTCTTATTGTGAAGGCATCTAATCAAATGTCGTCGCATTTCTTTTACGTTGAAGGTCGCTTCCATTGGTGACTTCCCATCAAGAATTTCAGCAGCATATGCTATCACGAAGAGGTCACAGTTGAACCCATCAGATTGCTTTTGTACTCTTAAGAAAGTAGGAGGGATTCTTTTTTCAGATTTCATGGCCGAACGATTCATAGAAGATTTTAAACAGTCACAGATCTGGACTCGACCACTTGAGTGTACACTCAGGAACCAATGCGAATCTCCATCATGAAGCAGTTGAATGTGGTCTTACTGGCCGAAAAGGCATATTATCTTTTTTGCGTATATTCAACATAGATTGGTAACTGTCCTGATCACCAAGTGTTTCACAGATCAGCTTTTGCGCTGCATCCATAATCCTAGAATTAAGCCACGCTGCTCTGGATTTTAAAATTTCAAAATCTTCATTCTTTAAAATATACAACTCATTACGAATCCAGAATTCCTCTCTTTTGATAGGTTCATCATCGGTAACAATCACTATATTATCGGGACTGACTTTCCAATTTTTCCAATATACTTTATGAATTCGACACCACGAATTTTCCTCCGGTTCCAAAACCAACCAAGACGATCTCCATTTCTTGCTACCAACAATTTCTGAGATGCAGAGTGAAACACTAGAAAACGATCCAAAATATTTGATGATCTTTCTAGCAGATACTTTAATCTTTCCATTATACCTACTAAGTCCATACTCTTTGCTTACTGTTTTTGGAGGAGTACTTTGAATATGGAACACGTTAGAAGGAGATGATTAAATGTCGATAAGGAATCGTCAGAACTTTGGACAGCCTTGAGAAGAATGAGTTCGACAATTTCAGTAGGCAATAGACTGAAACCAATCCTACGTTGAAAGCAAAAGTGACAGAAGAATCAGCAGGTTCATCAGCTTTTGGATCTTCTGGAGCAGGAGAACCAGCAGGTGGATAAGCTTGAGGATCTTCTGGAGCAGGAGAAGCAGCAGGTGGGTAAGCTTGGGGATCGTCTGGAGCAGGAGAATCAGCAGCTGGATAAGCTTGGGGATCTTCTGGAGCAGGAGAATCAGCAGGTGGATAAACTACTGGTTTCAGGTACTTTTTCAGCAGAGAAATATTGTATTTTCGTTTAAGTTTTTTTCCTGTTTCATTAATCAACGAGCAACGGTTGTTATCGTGCATCTTATGAATGGTGTAAGGACCCAACCATTTTCTATCTTCTTGTTTCTGGTTCTTCATAAGAACTTTTTCGCCGACTTTGGTAAAATTTGGAGCTTGATGACGTCGATTATAATGAAGTTGTTGCCTCCGCTGCGCAATCATAATATTTTCGCCAGCTTTTTGATGAACCTCTTTCCTAATAGTGATTGTACTGGGAAGGACCGAATCAAAGGTTTGTCGATCAAACGGCTCTTCAGCAATATGTTCACCAACCAAATTATACTTGATGTACATTGGTAAGGTCGGTTCACGGTTGTAAAGAAGGAGAAACGGAGAATATTTTGTTGATGCATGGCTACTTACTCAATGAGCAAATAATACTCCCTCGATCATAGTCGGCCAAGTGTGATTAGCATCCAGGACTTTCACTAAAGAGTCCTCTATTGTCCTATTCTGTCTCTCTACCAAACCATTACTCTGAGGACGTTACACGCTGCTCCGTGCATGTGAGGCGGTGAAGCTCCTCGCTGACTTCATTTACAAACTCCCTCCCCTGGTCATTGATCTGGATCTTGGAACATCCATGACGACAGAGAAGTTCGTACAAGAACTGAGCTACAGTGGAAGCTGTCTTATCTCTAATCGGTTTTGCTTCAGACCACTTTGTGAAATAATCAATGAGGACAATCAAGTGCTTGAAACCATTAGCTTCGGGAAGGTTGCATATGTCAATCCCGACCTGTTGCATTACCTCATTCTTGATTGGAATGCTGTGCAGTTTGTTTCTGACACTGGTCACATTTTTTAATAAAGACATCAACATCAGCCATAATGTTGTGCCAGTAAAATCTTGATACGATCTTTTCGTATGTGGCAAAATATAACAACAAACGAAGTAGAATTTCTTTCATATCATTCTACATTCCACGTGTTCACATTCGATTCCTCAATGCAATAGCTTCATTAGGTTTTTTCAAGGGAGTACTTTTTATATATTTCCCCATAGGGCGAAATATATGTTAAAACCGGCATTTTCCTTCTTCATCATCTTCTCCGTTCACTTTTATAGTCGCGGTTCGGTATTGAATTTTCGCCTAGCCAAAGTAGATAAGAACAGAGGCTAGCCTACAGCACGCCATTTTTTTCAGTCAGTGCAGAGCAGATGAACAATGGAAGATTTTTGTTTTTTTTCTGCTAGCTTTTAAAATGATTCAATAATAGATGAAACGTTAAATGATGGAAATGGATCGTGATGATGATGTTTTGTTTTTGTTTACAACAATGTTATGGTGACTGGTTATTAAATGCTTGGAACAGTAAACCATTGAAGCTGTGATTTCAGTGAAAGGGTGAAAATTCACTAATAAAAGCCACGCTGAAGATTTATTTTTATGTTACATCCTGGATAAATGTGGCCCAAACTGAACAACACTGAAAGCACATGATGTACAGCCATTTAAAGGAATTATCCTTTTTATATGGAGCACATCCAGTTCAATCAGTTTCTTTGATTCATAGATTACATCACAAAAACTGCAAGTACAAACGTGACTGGTTATTAAATGCTTGGAACAGTAAACCATTGAAGCTGTGGTTTCAGTGCAAAGGTGAAAATTCATTATCAATAGCCAGGCTGAAGATTTATTTTAATTTTACATCCTGATATAATGTAGCCCAACTGAACTGAAAGCACGATGCACCAGCCACAATAAAGGAAACCCTTTTCATGTGGAGAACAACCAGTGTGTTAATTCAAAAAGTACATACAAAAGCAGCAAGTAATGAAGCAATAAGTCAGAAACTAATTGCGTATAATATTTTAAAACACAGGATTGAGACACATAATAACTTGACAGAATCTGGTCGAGTGTGCTTCCTTGGATAGTCATTTAATCCAACAACAGAAATGTAGTTTGCTATGGATGAATTCCATGGTCACGTATACTGTTTTGATACTGTATATATATCATATATTTTATTTTGCAAAATTTAATATATACTGTCAATTTTCCTGTACGAACAACGAACGTAAATCAAAACACAATACAAATGACAGTCTGTAAATTAAATCAAGCTGGAACACGAACTTCTACTTTGAGCTATGTAGTGATTTGGTTATGGATATGTATTTTCACTACCAAAGTTTTTTTTTCCATTTGGGATTTATATATGGTCATTTTTAAGCACAAAATAAACAATGAGGTGAACATATTTTTTTGAAGAGAGATGTTTATTCTGAATATATACTTGAACTATTCTGTCCTAATTTGAAATGTTACACGTAATATTTGTTACTAGAGATTTTGATTGCTTTTGATAGTTATTTGCTTACCGTATTCTCTGTAATAAGTGCGGGCCCTTATAATTTTTTTTTGGAAATTGGGGGGGGGTTTGGGCACTTATTAGAGAGGGGTGCTAATTGGAGAGGGGCGCTTATAAAAACATTTTGAAATGGTCATGCTAGCTGTGAACGAGGCATTGCAATTGTAACAACTGTATTATATTTTCATGGCAACGAAATAAGATTTTTTACTTATAACTTAAATTTAGACATTTAGTCTTCTGTTTCTATTATATACAGAATTTTCGCTTTTTGTTCAAAGTTCTAATTACCACCCGGGCGCTTATAAATTTCTGAGTCTAGTCTAATTTCTGTCTAGTCACTCTACAAGCGCCCGGGAGAGGGGCGCTTATAAAAATATTTTTGACTAGAAGGGATGCTTATTAGAGAGGGGGGGGGGGGGGGTCACTTACTGGAGCGGGGCGCTAGTTAGAGAGAATACGGCATATATGTCTACCCGAAAGTATACCGTGGTATCAAAATTAAGTTTAGCAATTTTATTTTCTTCTTTTGTACAGAAAACCTGTATACAAATTTGATTGTATAATGTTTGTAAGATAGTTTTGTCCGAGTTACAAAAGGCAAGTGTTCTGTTAAGTTACATTGTTTACCCTTATTTTATGGTATAAGGATAGGAAACTTGTCAAGCTTCTGCAACAATAAAGATCATACATGATGAAATTGTCTTACACATTGATGGAGTTGTCGATATGCAGTTGTTTAAGGAGAAATATTAGTCGCATTTAGGTCTTGTAATTTTTAGCTACGTGTCCATAGTAACTTCTCAGTCACTTTTTAACTCCACGGCAAAAAATTTTAAGAGAAACCTTATCATTTGACCGTGAACAACTTCATTTCATAATAAGTTCAAAGTAAGTTTTTCTGTGGTATTAAATTCAATCTTAGTATCAGGTTGATGGTAGTTATACTGTACCTATTTAATGATACATTTTTTCTCATGGTTATCAATGTACACATAATAATTGATAAAATGTTTGCAACTTTGGGGAAATATATAGTCGCATTTTTGCGAATCTTGTTCTTAGTAAAAAAATACTCCCCATCTCAGAAAAATGGAATATCTTATCACAGGGGAGTACTTATTTCCTAAGGGAGTACTTATTCCCTAGTAAATAAGTACTGGGGGAGTACTTTTTTGCGGGGAGTACTTATTTACTGTTTACACCGGTGGTACTGTATTGTTTGTAGTATTCTTTAAACAGTAGGATTGCAGGTAATGGGACTATTCAGTTCAAAACAGCAAATCAAGATTGTACAGCATTTACGCATACACTTATGAAATTTACAACAAACTTTGTAATGATTCTCCCAAAATGTTTCCACTGCCCATACGCAAACTTGGGTTCTATTATATGGCCACTTGACAGCACTTGAAAAATTATCTAATGAAGACCTTGATTAGTTATGCCTAATTACGGCTTATTTAGCTCATGTTAGCATTTTTTTACTGCGCATGGGCGATTTTGGGTTTTATTATATGGACACTTGAAAGTCCTTAAAAAGTTACTTGATGAAGACGTTAATGTGTTTTGCCTAATTATGACTGATTCTGCTTGTATTAACAGTCTGTTACTACGTTTGCGCTAATTTCAGGCTTATTACACGCTACCTGATAGCACTGAAAAAGTTACTTGGCAAAGACCTTAATGTGTTTTGCCTAATTATGGCTCATTTAGCTCATATTAGCGTCTTTTTTACTGCACATGCGTGATTTTAGATTTTATTATATGGCCACCTAATAGCCCTTGAAAAGTTACTTGGTGAAGACCTTCATGTGTTTTGCATAATTATGGCTCATTTCAACTTTAAAGGTGTTTACTACATTTGTCGTTGATTTTTTCTTCGTATGTCGGAGTTACCACATTGCTGTCTGTCGTTGAAAATGTACTACATTTTCGGAGTTACTACATTCGTCGGCGTAACAAGTATTTACCTTTATTATATGGTAGTGAGCTTAAAATAGCCTTTTTTTTGTTTCAAATTTGAATTAATAGTTAATGAATATTTCAAAAAACAATTCCCAACATCAACTGTACACGTTTTTTAAAGCAACCAAGTCTTTAAAAAACTTTAGCAACGTTTCTAGGCCCAACTTTTTAGCTTAGCATCATATTTTTTTAAGATTTTCGGTATATATGTTACGGGGGAATATGGTAAATTGGGAATTATGCATATTTCCCGGTTGTTATGCATAATAACCCTAACCCTAACCCTCTTACCGTAAACCTATCGGGCATTATGTAAAACTAGTATCCCGTGTAAAAATTTTTTACGGGTTTAAATTCTGAAAGTGACTTCCAAACCTGGTGTCCAAAAATTAAATCACAGCATGATGAACAGAAAGGGTATCAGTGCTGTAAGTACTTTAAACTTTAGAAATAGGAGCGCAGAACAGTCGTTTTACTTGGAAGATCTTAAACCCATCAAAAATAAAAATACGCGCTGCGTGTGCATCGGCTTTTTTCACTTTGTAAAATAAATTGTATCGATTGAAGATGCAATGCAATGGTTGCCCGTGATGAAAAATCTAACGTCAATACGAAAAAAAACCCACTTCTCACCCTTTTAATTAAGAAACCCTAGGTATTCCAGCTAAAGCATTTTTAGTTCACTATCAACACTGGAGTTATGAACAGAAAAACTTTTTAATCGGAAGATCTGACACACATCAAAATATTCATAATACATCTTTCATGATAGTAGTAAAAATAACTTGTGCGTACAGGAAAACAACGAAAATGCTGGATAAATAAACTGTGTTTAACTAAATAGATCTATAATATTTTAACTTTGGTTTAACTTCAAACAAAGAGAATATACCTATCCATACTAATTCACATCATCGTGTTAGTAAACAACAACATCTTCTGCAGCCATTTTCAAACACTTATAAACTCTTTACTTTCCATATTTCATATCTGAAAACAAAATAATAATACTTTAAACTACTACTAATTTAAACTACTACTTTCCAGCACACTTTCCTACTGTAAACATATACTTAAAACACTTTCTTCTGCTATTTCTTTTCCACTGAAATTACGCTACCATATTTATACACTGAACAACATAAAACTACTTTCTTCGTTTGGAAAAACTGCTTTTATGCTTATGTGAGGTAACTTTCTCTATTTTGCAGAAGATTTTCTACTATAAACATACACTAAATACCTCTGTAAACTTTCTTTTCTTTCCAGTAAGTGTAGTAAACCTTTCACCTTTCACCTTCGTCTGCTTCGTGAAACTGTCTGTAGACTAAGGGATTTACTAACGGATTCCGTCGGCAACCAATCAAAACGGCGAAAAAATAATTTCTTGCGTTTTGATTGGCTTAAAAATAACTGACGTTAGATGCCCCGTGCTATTATACTAATCGTGAATGTGTCTTGCGTGGTCGAACTGCCGCTATATGACCACGATTAAGAAGATTTTGGCCGTAAATTTTTAAAAAAACAATCACTCTCTAAGTTAAATGTGTTGCACACGATTGCGGATTATTATAAGTAGACTAGTATCCCGGGTAAAAACTTTTTACCGAACTTAACTTCGAAAACATTAGGTCAAATCCACCATTCCCGTGTACGTACCCCATGATGAAGAAATAAATCATAGAATCGCAACTCAAAAACATCCCAGGCGGCGTCGCTCGCCACCCTTGTTCAGTATGCGTTGTGTCGCAGAATTTAACTCTTGCAAAAGTTTCTTTTCAGGCATTAATTTTTTAATTCATTTCTTACATTCAGAAAATTTAAAACAGAAACAAATAGCAACATGGCTCAGAATATATATTCATACGCAGAAGAGAAGTAACTTTAATGTAAAAAAACGCAATATATAACTCAGAACCGTTAACCCAGACATACAAAACCAAACATTGAATAATATTACAAAAATGATACCTTCGAACTTTTTCTTTTGTTCAAAAGTTACTACTGGACTGCAATCATTAATGAATTTTTGAAATGATATATTTAGTTCTTCCCAAAACCATCAACATCATGATTAAAACCATGAGTTTCATTTCTTTGTGCTTTTTTATTATTGCCTAAAAGAATAATATTTCAATTGTAATACCGAAAATAAAAAAAAAAACAAAACAAAAAAAAAAGGAAATTCAAGTACGCATTTATCCTAAAAACAATAACTAAGAACAAAAATTTACACAGAAGATAAAAAGTCACAAATAAAATCATACAGCCAAAGTTATATACCTAGGCATAGTACGTAAACGATTACCATAACACAAAATATGCATAAACGCGATAAAATATAAACTTAAGAAAAATACAGCCAACAACGCTTATTTGTTGTAGGATAGTTTCATTGCACAGTCATTTAAATTACATAATCCATTCTTCTCTTAAGTAACCCTCTCAACATTATAACCCATCATGTGCTTCATTTCTACTTAACAGATGAAAACATTCAAAAAACATATACAAAAAACCTAATCATGCTATGACGAAATCTAAAGAAAAACAAAACAAAGTAAAAGAAACTTTGAAAATATATTAACCTTAAAAATAATAATTAAAAACACAAACGTAATGACAGAATTAGTATAGCTGAAAAATTTTTAACATATGAAAACATTCGTGGAGCCATTTTTTATTTCCAGTTCAAAGCTCCTCCTCTGCGCTGGAAAATTCAAAACACAACAGTAAACATCCCTCTTATCCTTTATTTATCCACTAATACTAACTGTGTTTTAACTAAATAGATACTATTTTAACTTTACCTTTCAATACCAATTCACATCATCATGATAGTAAACAACAATAATTGATCATGTTCTGTAGCCATTATCAAACACTTCTAAACTCTTTTACTTTCTATATTTCATACCTGTAAACAAATTAATAACACTCGATTAACTTTCCAGCATACTTTCCTATTGTAAACATACACTTTCTATTTGTTTTCTACTGCAATTTCACTACCATTTTTATACAGTGAAAGACATAAAAATGCTTTCTTCGTAACTTCATAACTGTGGAGCCATTTTGAAATAAATAAAATAAGGAACAGTTCGTTACCAAAACAAATCAGTAACTGCTCGTGTAGGACCTGCATCTTTATGATCTGATCGTTTTAACTCTGTTTTTATTCTCTTTTAACGCTGTATTTATTAAATCCGTTTGACTCATGTACTTACGTATATTACTTTATATCTTTTCCAAACAATTTTCCACCGAAAAAAAGTAAAACCATTTTCACCAATGTAAATAAACATCATCCTTTCTTCAACTTCATCTACACTACTTCTGTACTGCTGCACTCCCATAACTATTTGATAACTATAAAAAGAAATTCGTAAAATCAGCACGACTTTCTTCCACTCGTTCTTCGTTTGGTTTTCATCTGAAAAAAACAAACATCTGTTCAAAAACTCACCTACGCATGTGTGCTACCTGCTAACTAATCACTTACACACATGCTGCTGCCTGTTCTTTTATTAATCGTTCGATCTTTCTGCAGCTTATCTTTTAAAAACTTCACTGCACTTCTTCTGTATATCTAAATATGATTTTTCATTGTAAACAAATAACTAACTCACTTGCTACCCGTGTTGTTTTATTAATAAGAGTAAAAGTTTAGCAAAACGTTTTATAATAATAACAATACCTTCGTGCATACAAACCTGTGTTTCTTCGTCAGTTCTTTCGTCGATTTGCTGCCTAAAACAATCAAATTTCAATTGAAATATTCGTATACAAAAAGAAACCCGTCTTCTTCGCGAAGTTTCTTGCTCACGAAATGATCGTTGACAAATTTCGAACGAAGAAATTGCATTGCTCGCACTCCTCCAAAGACGTTTTTCGGCTGATTTCCACTGCGCAAACCAAAAATAACAAAACGGAGGAGCATATACTAATCGCGGAAAATCAAAAAAAGTGTCTCTCGTCTCTGCGTGGTTTTACGACAAAAAGGGAAAAAATAAGAAGGATTTGACCGTGAAAAAAAAACAAATATGTCACTCTCTAAAATAAAAACCGGATGCACAATCGCGAATTAGTATAATAAGACTAGTATCTCGCGTAAAAGTTTTTTACGGCTTTAATTTCGAAAAGGATGTGCAAGAATCCCACATTCCCGTGTGCGAACCCCGTGACCAAAATTTCAATTACGGAATTGGGACTGGAAAATGTACCCAGGTTGTAGAGCTTGAAAAACTGAGCAAAAAAATGTATGGGATCGTTTCGCTACGACTAACCGTTAGAGAGATATCGCTGATCAAAGATTTTAATGACGTCATATCCGCAGTACCAAATAAAGTTTAGGCCCAAATGATGCGTCACCCCTTCACCCGTGTTGCCGACCCTAAAAAACGTCAGTTATCGCTATTGGTTCTCGAGATATTTCCCCAAAAACGTCGCGTTCGATTGGGGATGCAATGCAATGAATCCCCCATGATACGACAAAAATAACTGACGTCACGCCGCGTGCTATTATACTAATCGTCAATTATCAATGGTCTAACGAAAAAATGACCACGATTAAGAAGATTTTGACCGTAAATTTGAAAAAAACACAACACTCTCTAAAATAAAAGTGGGATGCACGATTGCGGATTAGTATAATAAGACTAGTATCTCGCGTAAAAGTTTTTTACGGCTTTAATTTCGAAAAGGATGTGCAAGAATCCCACATTCCCGTGTGCGAACCCCGTGACCAAAATTTCAATTACGGAATTGGGACTGGAAAATGTACCCAGGTTGTAGAGCTTGAAAAACTGAGCAAAAAAATGTATGGGATCGTTTCGCTACGACTAACCGTTAGAGAGATATCGCTGATCAAAGATTTTAATGACGTCATATCCGCAGTACCAAATAAAGTTTAGGCCCAAATGATGCGTCACCCCTTCACCCGTGTTGCCGACCCTAAAAAACGTCAGTTATCGCTATTGGTTCTCGAGATATTTCCCCAAAAACGTCGCGTTCGATTGGGGATGCAATGCAATGAATCCCCCATGATACGACAAAAATAACTGACGTCACGCCGCGTGCTATTATACTAATCGTCAATTATCAATGGTCTAACGAAAAAATGACCACGATTAAGAAGATTTTGACCGTAAATTTGAAAAAAACACAACACTCTCTAAAATAAAAGTGGGATGCACGATTGCGGATTAGTATAATAAGACTAGTATCTCGCGTAAAAGTTTTTTACGGCTATAATTTCGAAAAGGATGTGTCGAAAATAGGTGACGAAAAATTAAATCACAAAATCGTGACTGGAAAGTGTTCCCATGTTGTAGAGCTCGAAAAGCTGATCAAAAAAGTGTATGGGATCGTTTCGCTACGATCAGCCGTTGCAGAGATATCGTCGATCAAAGATTTTAATGACGTCATATCCGCAGTACCAAATAAAATTTAGGCCCAAGTGTTGCGTCACCCCGTCACCCGTATCGCCGACCCTCAAAAACGTCAGTTATCCCTATTGGTTCTCGAGATATTTCCCCAAAAACGTCGCGTTCGATTGGAGATGCAATGCAATGGTTCCCCCGTGATAAGATAAAAATAACTGACGTCACGCCGCGTGCTATTATACTAATCGTCAATTATCAATGGTCTAACGAAAAAATGACCACGATTAAGAAGATTTTGACCGTAAATTTAGAAAAAACACAACACTCTCTAAAATAAAAGTGGGATGCACGATTGCGGATTAGTATAATAAGACTAGTATCTCGCGTAAAAGTTTTTTACGGCTATAATTTCGAAAAGGATGTGTCGAAAATAGGTGACGAAAAATTAAATCACAAAATCGTGACTGGAAAGTGTTTCCATGTTGTAGAGCTCGAAAAGCTGATCAAAAAAGTGTATGGGATCGTTTCGCTACGACCAACCGTTGCAGAGATATCGTTGATCAAAGATTTTGATGACGTCATAGCCGCAGTACCAAATTAAATTTAGGCCCAAATGTTGCGTCACTCCATCACCCGTATCGCGGACCCTAAAAAACGTCAGTTATCCCCATTGGTTCTCGAGATATTTCCCCAAAAACGTCGCGTTCGATTGGGGATGCAATGCAATGGTTCCCCGTGATCATAAAAACATCTGACGTCAAATGATGCCACGTGCTATTATACTAATCGTGAATGTGTCTTGCGTGGTCGAACTGCCGCTATATGACCACGATTAAGAAGATTTTGACCATTAAAAAACAAAAAAACAAACACTCACTAAATTAAAAGTGGGATGCACACACGCGGATTAGTATAAGTAGACTAGTATCTCGCGTAAAAGTTTTTTACGACTTTAATTTCGAAAAGGATGTGTCGAAAATAGGTGACGAAAAATTAAATCACAAAATCGTGACTGGAAAGTGTTCCCATGTTGTAGAGCTCGAAAAGCTGATCAAAAAAGTGTATGGGATCGTTTCGCTACGATCAACCGTTGCAGAGATATCGTCGATCAAAGATTTTGATGACGTCATAGCCGCAATACCAAAAAAATGTAGGTCCAAATGTTGCGTCACCCCATCACCCGTATCGCCGACCCTGTAAAACGTCAGTTATCTCTATTGGTTCGCGAGATATTTCCCCAAAAACGTCGCGTTCGATTGGGGATGCAATGCAATGGTTCCTCCGTGATAAGATAAAAATAACTGACGTCACGCCGCGTGCTATTATACTAATCGTCAATTATCAATGGTCTAACGAAAAAATGACCACGATTAAGAAGATTTTGACCGTAAATTTAGAAAAAACAAAACACTCTCTAAAATAAAAGTGGGATGCACGATTGCGGATTAGTATAAGTAGATAACTGGTTAACATGCGTCATCCCCGAATTTATCACAACCCCGTAATTTCCTTCCAGTTAATAATTCAATATTCACTGTTTCTGATTTTTCTTTCCCACAATGCCTCTTTACATGATATTTTTATTACTTGGTCCGAAAATTCAACATTATTCAAGATTAGTAAGCAACCTTTTAACGACTTTCCTATTGATTTTTAAACGAATTTCAAGCAACTTTCTTATTAGGTAAACAGCGGATTGCTTATAAAAACAAATACGTTTAATAATAATAGTAGCATATAAGAGAAAGGATCTGAATTCCGTGTCTCACCTAATGGTATGTAGGGTTTCGGTTCCCACCTATTCCTTATAGTGTACCAGGTCCTATCTATCGCAGTGTAGGGTCCCGGGTCCTACTTTTCTGGTATGCCCAATTGATTGGTTGTCGTAAGCGAGAAAATAGGGACCTTACGAAACTACGACGGCAACGTGGACGACGACGTAAGGCAAACAAAAGATTCACTTTACTTCATGGATTTGCTTCAGAATGGAAGTCATTTCACACTACACTATTGGGAAATGTCTTTAATTTTACTGATATCATTATTAGATTTGCACGTTCTACACACAACGTGAAAAGTAATATTTTGAAGTCGTACTGAAAACGAAGACGTGAGAATAGCAGTATTTCCGATAAATTTTCCTTGGTTCCTTCATGATTCTGCCTCTCAAAGTTCAAAAACAAACTTCAAAGGCATTATAAACAAACGTCTTAACCCAAGTGTATAGTTACTTCTCTTTTTGGATTCATTGAAGATGAATGTCTTGTACGTCGTCGTCCACGTTGCCGTCGTACTTTCGTAAGTTCCCTAATGAGTTGTTGCGACTAAGCTTCTGTATTTCATCGAGAATGGTTCCCAGTCTGATAAGCGCAACTAACTGAAAAATTAAAGGGATTGAGACGAAGTGATCACATCATGTCTTTTATTTGTCTGTATCACACTGGATGAATGCGTTGGTATAAAAGCCCTGACCGGTGTGGGTTTGATCTGCTTTACTTTAGAATGAAATGCTTTAGAAACTTATCAACTTTCCCTGACTCAAACATCCCCATAATCCAAACCAACTTTTGTTCCTCCAGTGAGTTCAAACTACAGAAAGTCGTCTGTAATTTCTCTGTTGTTTCTCAGTGAAGTCTTAATATACGCATGTTAACGTATAACGTACAACTTAATTTAACGTGGTTACATGCAGAATCTTAGATATAACTTTATTTCGTTGAAAGTTAGTTTTGAAATTCTGCTAAGGTTTTTTTCTTGTTCGCCTTATACTTATATTTTGTCAACATTTAATATGTCAATGAAGGATCAGTTCTTGTTGATATAGGGAACAAGCATAGAAACACAAACATGCTTTTAATCATATGATGATTGTCCCAAACCATTTGTTGGATTGTCACTCAAAAATATTACGAAAAAATACCAGTCGTGTATATTCATACCTCAACTAGCAAATCTAATACAACATAGCTACAAGAAATTCGCATAAATGCGACTAATATCATTTACCTTCACCCAGAGCTTTTTTGTTTAACTAATCATCAGAAAATAATATTCCATTAACATTTATTTTACTCATAAGTATAATGTACAAGTCTTTTTCAAATCTACCTCTGATTGCCCGAAGTTCTAAAAAGGAACTGAGGAAAAATAAAAGAACTGAGCTGCAGGGAAAGATGGAAAACACTGTGGGGAAATATATAAAAGTAAACTCCTCAATTTTACAGCAAAAAGTGAAAACCTAACATTCACTGCCCACTGTGTATTATTGGCTCACGTTTTCGAGATTTATATTATGTAACTAAAAGTTATATAATTTTCAAAAATCTGACTTTGCAAAACGAGATTGTTTTCTTAATTAATATTTTGAATGATTAAAAGACAAATAATATTTGTTTATGTTGACAATTATGAGGTCATGAAGGGCAAATAAAGAAAGTGTCCAGTGTAATATTTTCGAGTAATTATTGTTATGTAACTTTACTTTAATGATGTATATATAGACATATATAAGAAGGTACTTACATGCCAGGTTTGAATTCAAGGTAAGATGTTATATTCGTAAGGTGTGCTAAAGGCAAATCGAAGGAAGGGCACTTCCTATACAAAAGTTCTTTCTGAAAATTAACAGCTTTTTTACAAAGTATTTTTAGTTATTACCATATCATTGCATTTTACCAGTATAAGTTTTTTTTAGCTTTACAGAAGATAACAGCACATCATGAAATTCATACTAATGTTTCTGGTGTTTTCATTCTGTCAGCAGAGCTCTGCAATTGACTGGAAAAGTTTAATGAACCCAAAGACATTATCAAAAGTAGGAAAATTTTTGGTTAACGGTGTAAAGCACAATATCCAAGGATTAATCAACGGGAAAAAGCCAGGAGCTGACGGAAAACCATGGTTTTGCCACGATTTGGATTGTCCACCCTTCAAAGTCATTCATAGGGCTGAAAAATACGAGGAGAGATGCTATTCTGATACACATTGGGTTATGACGCAAACGAAAGGTCCTCACAAGGGAAGAACAGGTACTTCACATAATTTTGTAATTATGTTATTTAACATCAAGCACTATCAAATTTATACATTCTTAAAAACGTACCTGTTTAAACTTCCGATTTTTTATGCCCCAGTTAATTTATTTTCCTATTTTTCTAGTTTTCTTTTTCAAGTGATAAAATCAACAAACCACTAATTTTGAATCTTTCTTCTTCATAGATTTTTCTGACATGTTCCATAAACTATTCGATTACATTGATGGTGAAAATGACAGAAAGGAGAAAATTCCAATGACAGCGCCGGTGTTGGTCAGTGTTGAACTTGACAAGACTTTAAATGATACCCTCGATATCCAAATGAACTTCTTTGTTCCAGAGACGGATGTTGCAGGCTTACCAAAACCTACCCGATCTGACGTCAGGATGACAAAATTGAGCGAAATGTGTTTGTATGTCTACTCTTTTGATGGATGGATGATGGCTGTTGGCAACCAGATGAGGCTCAGATTATTGGAACTTGAAAATGCATTAAAGAAAGATGGCAGGTCATTTGATCGATCGACAGCATTTTTTGCCGGGTACGATCCGCCATTTAGAATTCTTAATCGACATAATGAAGTCATGCTCAAGGTTGCTAAAGAAGATTCGAAAGAAATGCCTAATGTTATAGAAAGCATGGCATGAGGAATCGAGCATTTTCTTAGACAGCCATACGGCACTTTTTAATCTTAAGAAATCCCCTTTGTAATATAAAGTATAGTAACTATATTGAGTATCCTTGGTAACTGCTTGTACTCCTTTGTTTTACCCAACCAGTTAGAGCACCACCCATTAAGAAATCACTGAGATAAAGAGTTTTTTATATTAAAAACAGTGCGTGTATTTCTATAGAATTGCATTCGTTCGCAGTGGTTTTTCAACAAATTTACCCACTTTGTATGAGAGCAATTTGTCTGACGCAACCTTCAAATTTTCTATTGGGTCGATATCTTTCTTGAACGAATGCGACTTTTAGGTTGTCAAACGTTTCAGGGTAAAGATTTCTGATATTTGTAAGATAACAATGAACTGAAACTTCCACTTTGTACAATACTAAAAAAATGTTCACGAAATCACAATCACGAAATCAAATCTCACGACTGTTCATCAAGTCTATGTATCGTTTCATTTATAAAGACTAGCATGTAGCTTTAGCTAAAAATGCCCCCGCGCTCAAGCATTCCAATTTATACAGACAGCAAGCTATACATTAACAACGGAAACGAAAACAAGTTTTTGACCGAACAAAAAATGTTTTGGTTGATTTGAGACCTGATATGAGGCAAATGTATATGCTTAATATTTCGACAAAATCAGTTAATTAGGGAGCCTGGCGGCATTTTAAAACCATCTTGCAATTTGCAAACCAAATGGATCTACACTTAGGTGAAAATATGCACAAAACTTTGTTACTTTTTGTTATCTCTTAGGCCTAAGTCACACTGATGCTAATATACCTTTCAAAAAGTGTAAATAAGGCTTAACAAGTAATATCAGAAAGTATTTGCTACAAACAATAGAAATGTGTGAACTGAAACCATGGATACGTATTTTATAACTAAAATAAGATTTGTTAAAAACATTTTGTAAGAGCCAAAAGAAAAAAACCCAACAAATTATAGCGAAAAATCCATTAGAAATCTGCGTTTCAAACTTTGATTTGAAAGTTTATATAAAAAAGCAAGAAAAAAATATAATAAGGTTTTATTGATCATGATCTTTTTAAGGAAAGATCCGCCAAAAATCAGTATATTAAATAAAATTATTGAATGAAAGATTTAGAGCTAAAACATATACAAAAATAAAATGTATAGCTGACAAAATTTCGCATTTCAAGCTGTGCTTCAAAATCCTTGTTGTTCACTTCACTAAAACGATACAAAAGTAACATGAAAAATGTCTAAGCAATTTTAGCATACGAACTTCCTAAATAACATAGTATAATTGCGCCCGTAAGTGCGCTTTTAATAACGATCCCCGGGCGTATATTTAGAATGGTGTTTGTAGTCAGAGTGTTGTACTGGAAAAATCTCGACTGCAACTGTGTTGTCGATGTTTTTTTAACTCGCTTGCCTAACATCAGGGGGCTACTAAAACTATTTTGGGAATACTTTATTAAAGTATAGCTTGTTTTTGTTTAAATTAAAATGATTTATGATTTCTTTTAGTTATTCAAAAACTTAAGAGGAGAAATTGCGAATAAAATTTAAAATCCCTGTTATAATTGCCGTATTAAATAGTTGTTTAACCCCCGGTGATCATCTTTTTTTAACAACAATGCATTGCGACGCACGTGTTGGATCTTATGAGTAGTTATGAGTAGTAAAATGAAGTAAAAGTGTCGCTCTCTACCGTGTCTTTTTATTTTAATAGACAATGCCGACTTGTTTTGATCCACTTTACAATGAAGAGAACACTTTTTTGCAACTCTTTATTATGAATAAAAACATCTTGCTATGAATAATAAGCGACCACATGTATGTGAACTACGAAAGAAATATTCGACATATTTAATGAAAAAATAACATAGATAGACGTACGCATTTCCTTGACAAGCTTGAATTTACTTTTGGTACCTCCTAATAAACGAAGGTTGTATTCAAAAGAATTTTATTTAAACACTAATACACTTAACTTTAAATGCGAATGGCAGCGACCGTTGTAGAATTTCAGGAAAGAAATTAGTTCTTGCGCATTTTTCATACATTTTGGGAAGTTTTAATGTTATTTCATGATTTCTATGTGACTTGGCAATGATTTATGCAATAAAACATTTTTGACCTCCCGTTCTCCATTAAAAATTAATTTCATTCACGTCGGTCCTTTCTTAAATTTCAACGTATTCGCGGCAAACAATAGGGAGTTTAAGCAATCACAACGGCAACGAAGACGGCAACGTGTTTAAAACAAAAGCTTTGTTTTCTATGTGGAATTTGTTTAGAAAGAATGTCTACTGCTAATGAGGCCATTGGGAAGACAATTACATCATTAACACGTTTGCACGTTCTGTGCTCAACGTGAAAAATCACATTTTGAAGTTGTGCTGAGAACGGAGACGTAATTACAGAGATGAGTCTTTTTCTCTTATGTAGATTTTATAGTAACTTGATAACTTTCCAGTCGATATAAGTTTATCAATGGCATTGTTTCCCTAACAAAAACAAGTTATTCATACTTTTATTTGGTAGTAACTATTTATTTTGTTTGTTTTTCCTCACGTTGTCGTCGACGTTTCCGTCGCAGTTGCTTAAACTCCCTAATGTGACAAAACAACTTTCGCTCGCTGCGGGGGCGATTATTACACAACTTGTGCTATTAAGGTCTTTTGGTAATATTTTGCATGATTTTGCACAAAAAGTATGAAAATGAATTTTCTAAAAGTGATTTTAGAAAATTGGAAAAACTTAATAATCAAGCTAAACAAAGCTGAACTGGATATCATTTTTTTTAAGAAATTTTAAAAATTTTAACGTATTTCCACGGTTTGTATGTTTTAGTACCAACCATCAATAAAGATGATGCCGTGTACATAAAGAAGAAATTACTCCGGAGTGCTATCGGTAAACGTCACGTCACTCTCTTTACTGACTGCTACGTTTAAAGCACGCTTATCTTCAATTAACTGGTATATATTGATCCGTATGATTGATCTCGGCCATCCGTAAAAATGTAAATAAAGGCAGTGACAAAATACTCAAGACACATGGGAAAAAACTTGCTAGTTTAACCAACAACGCTACTAAACCACTTCATCACCACAACGCTATCACAAATCTTTCATCATACAATCTCTCACCGGATGAGACATCCCTTCTGCAACAAAGACTTACACGCAATACCGCAATACCGCCAGCTTCGTTAAATAAAGCAGACATTTCTCGAGGAAGACCTAAATCTCGCACAAGACGCCGAACATCTACGCTCAGAACTTTCACATCTCCCTCATTCTTTTTATTATAATTATACACCATCTAAAGAAACTCTACATAAACATAAAATATTAAATCGATTAAGAAAGACCAAAGCTATTGTAATCACTCGTCCAGATAAAGGAACAGGCGTTGTAATTTTGGACAGAAAAACATACGATGAAGGCTCAACAAGTTAATATCAGACGCTTCAAAATTTAAAAAACTGGACAAAGATGTTAGACATTAGGAAAAGGACAATTACAAGATTCCTTAGAAAACTTATGGTGTCTTTGTATATTTCAAGCAGTTGCAAATGCAATAAAATAAAATACTGAGAAACTAACTCTTATTACCCCATTTGGTCTCCCTTAGTATATGTGATGCTCTAGGGCATTTTGAGAACAAACTGTTACGTTATATATTGTCATATAACGTTATGTTTTCTTTAATAGCGTTACTTTAAAAACTTTTATTGTTCTTTTGTTCTGTTATTTTGACGTTATGACGTAATTCATGTAATGGCTTCATGGCTTATGCCGAAATCTTCCGGAGCGTTAAAAGTCTGCTTTTAAAAGCAAAAAGGTTCCTACAGTGATATGTTAAGGCGTAGCTGGATGCGAGATTCGACAAGCAAAAATGTAAATTCAATTTCTTTTGTTTTAGGGGCTGTTGGCATGGAGATGAGCTGGCCCGGTTAGCCAAGCTAGCTCACTTAGCAGAGATCTCACTGTCATTTAGTAGTGTAGTAGGAATCCACGGGTGTTTTAATACGGTATCCGCTTTTGCTGCTACCGTAAAAAAACATTTTCCAAAATTTTGACGGTAGAACCCTTTCGTCCAAAGTCGCGAATTCACTTGTGGATTTTAAGGATAGGGGTGATAAAGCAAAAGTAGATGAATTGATGACGCAAAACATTATATGTACTGAATGTACTGCCAAAACGCTGAACATTAGAAGCATTAAACACGTCCATATTTTTATAGCTATAGTTGAACATTCAGGTGCTCATTCCACTTGAGAAGTACTTACTGAAAATACGGAGGGCAAAAAACTTGAAGGAGCCGACACCTTTCACTTGTTTACCTTAAAACATTTTTCAGACACCAGATACTTATATCACAGCAGAACTATCTAATGCTACAAACTATACTGTAAGGACGCGTAACTACCACCCACACCTCCCCTAGATCAGCATTTTATTAGCGCAAATACACAAGAAAAAGTATACATTTTCAATGTTTTGCCTGGGTAACTTTTGACATGATAATATATGAGAGAGACTAATAATCATTAAGTTTGAATGCGTCTATTATTGCCATTTGCTTCGTTGTATAATTTCAAAATAGTGAATCTGGCTAAGAAGTCTACATTAAAATTAATCCGTTTTGGTTTAAAAAACGACGCTAATTGGTTCATTTAAACGTTCAAACAAGCAGATGGAGATACTCATCTTGATTGATTCATTATAACGTTTAAGCAAGCAGGTGGAGATATTTTATTTCTTAATTGAGTACTTCGTGTTTTACTTTTTCGAATACATATGGAAACAGAAAAACATTACTTTTTCAAAACAATTATCATGTAAAGATAGTAACAAATATATATTGAAAGGTATATTAAGAATTAATAACTTCAATATGAGGACCTGCCACTTAAATGAATATTAGAAGGATGGATCACTGAGACATAACGAATTTAATCATTAAAATTTAATATTTTTGCTTGAAAATTTTTATTTTCTTTTTATGAAAACCGTTTTTACATTACATTCGAGAAATCTTTTTCGAGTACACTAAAAGTTCTTATTCGTCTATGAAGTGAAAAGACACCAAGATGGGAGAATCTTTACATTTTTGGACTTATCTATGTATAACTGCTATCGGAATACATGTAAAATATTTTTGTTTTTCGTTTATTATGACAGCTAATAATTGCATTATTATTTGACGTTCCCCTCGACAGAGACGTCGTATTGTTGTCTCACTGTACTTAGCTCATGATTTTTTTTGTTTCAACTTAGGTGATTTTGTGCGCCGACCCAAAAGCTGGAGTTAGTAAGTAAACCTTTCCAGTGTTATATCGGTTATTCTATTCAAGAGAATTTCATTCAACACGCGGAATTCATTGCCATTTCTAAAAACGCGATTTCCTTTGGGCAACACTGGAGCATGGCGCATAAATCTGTCTTGAAATCAAAGTTTTTTTTCTGTCTTTTTCATCTAGCCTTTGACCCCAGATGCACAAAAACATTCAATAAGACTGGAACAGAACCGGAGTACACCATCAAAACGCCAAACTTCCCTGAAAAATACGACAATCAAATAAGGTGTGGTTGGACTATTGAATCACCTGAGGAAGCAGCCGACATTACTATCAAATTTCACTACTTTGATTTGGAATCCAGTAAACGATGCGCTAAATATGATTATGTCATGTTATATAAACAAGGAAATGGACAACAAACATGGGACCAGGTAAACTACATAGTTTCATGACCGTACATGTGTTCCGCCAAAAATAAAAGAACATTTTTAGCTATAAGTTGTGTTGTATATTTAACGCAGGGAGAATTTTAAAAAAAGGTTTTTGAATCTGATAGCAGAAAGATCACTATTGTTTGATTTAACTATTCGTGCTTTGTGCTTATATACTGCAGTTCAAATGAGCGCCTGGATTTATGTTGGTGGGCGTTTAATGGAGGGTGGGCGCTAAACACAAGAAAGATAACATTTCTGGTAGCAACCTATATAAACATAAAGAAAAAATTTGAACAGTACAATATATTTTAATTGGATTGAGTAACCCAGCGGGCAAATTTGTTGAAAAGCCGCTATGAAGAAGTGTGTTTATATAGAAATATACACACTATTTCAATAATAATGCCCTTCATCGCAGTGACTTTTGAAGATTTTTCCCACTGGGAATGTATTTAATCCACACAAAATCAAAACTCGTGAAAATTAATTGAACCTTATAATATTTATTACTACATTGCAATAACGTGGATTATTTTATATAAAACTAATATCGATGTTTTGCATATATTCTGCTAGGATTGAGTAATTCAGCGGCTTTTAAATACGTTATAGATTGGGTATCTCGAAGGATATTGTGGCAAACAGGATTCCTTCACAGTATCTGCTACAACAAAAAGGGTTTTTATCAAGTTTTTTGCAGATGATACAAGGGCATTTGCTGGATTCAATGCAACATTCGAAATCCACATCACTCAAGGTTCAAAATTAAATCAAAATTAGTCAGTATTCGCAGTATAGATTATAACAAAAAACCTCTCATAAGGTTAAGTATATCTGTAGTAGAAAATATTGACCGCTTAGAATATTTTCACCCCCCCCCCCCCCCCCCCCCCCCCCCCCCCCCCCCCCCCGTGGTTTACGCTTATGACTAAACCTAAACCTAACCCTAACCCTGACCCTAACCCTAACAATAACAAAGAAAACCTAACAAGTCATAAGCGTAAACCACGGGGGATACGAAGGAGCACCATAAGGATTAGCTACCCATAAGAAATACCCTTGTGCCCTTACAGTAACGTACAGCAGACATTGAACTGATGAATACAGTGCTACAAATGTTCATTTCAATATTTTGTTCTTTCAATTTATATGCCTGTCAATCAGTCACACAGAGACACTTAATTACTTATGAGACTATTTTAAGAGAAAAAATCACCTTAGAGTCTTAAAATCTGTTCCAACTAATTTAACAAATTTTAGCTTCACCAAGAATTTTGTGCCTTGGTAGAGAAGGTGACACAACATGCAACGGAACAGTTAGAGCCGAACAGCGTGATGTTTTGACGTTATCATGTAGAGCAAGTGCCATCCCACCTGCTACTTACGAATGGGAAAAAGTCGTGAATGAAACGCATGGAATAACTTTGAGAGATGGTTTGGTGAAGGTATGAGCTCATGTATAAGAAAGATCAAAAGTATGTAATATTAAGGAAAAAAAACAATAAAAAATAAACTTGATTTTTTGTAGACAAAATTCCCTAATGGTTCCATACAGCTTCATAATTTGGATTTACCAGATGCTGGAAGTTATCGCTGTCGGGCAACTAATAAACACGGCAGCACCGAACAACCCGTAGCTTTGAATGTGGCCCGTAATAACTTCATTTTTTTATTATAATAAGATTAGCCAGCATTTACCCTAATCATTCTTCCTAAAGAGTTGTTATTTTAAATTTATAGAAAAATGCTTATGTAAGCGCGATATCCGTGTCAGTTGGTTTCCAAAACCGCCATATACAAAATACAGAAGAGGAGTAACAAAGGGAATCTTTTACAGTATTCTCGACGACATGGTGCAAGCCGTTTGTGGAAATTGCGAGAAGGTAGAATTAACATCTTCCCTTTATCTTCAATTCTGCTTTTCTGATACACACTTGCACACTTTGCTTAAAAGTCTTCATGAAGAATGAAAAATTTGATTTTAGCCACTTTTAGGTGATTATTGTTGAGAAACAATAACGTGTTTGTTTAGGGCCATGGTAGGAGTGTTGTACAGTGGTATGATAGTGTAAACAATCAGCCGAGTAGAGGATTGAGTGATGTCAAGGACGAAATTGAAGATGGTCGCGCTGATGTTTACTTGCCCATCTTAGGTCTTAAAACAGATGACAGATACCGGTGAGCGATTCATTTCACACAGCATGATCAAAAGCAATATTTCCGTTTATTATTGTAATCTGATTTATATATTACCTAGTGGTTTGTTAAAAAATGGTAGGATGTTTTGCCATCTGATTTTCAATTTATTCATCTAGGAATGTGTACTATTTTTTGCCTATTGTTGATTCTCCTGGAGTAGCTTTAATGATTATTGGAAGCGAAGATGGTGCAGCCGCTATGGCAATTTTTGATTCGATCGTTCAAGGCTGGCCAATATTAGTTTTAACAATTGTTATGGCAGCACTGGCAGGCATAATTATGTGGATGCTTGTAAGTGTGCTATCGATAACGGTGATCTCAAAACTTTATGGATAAGTAAAATGAAAACATGTGTTATTTAGGATACATACTGGAATGAAGAGCAATTCCCAAGGACTTTCTCTGAAGGAATCGTTGAAGGCTTTTGGTGGGCATTTATTACCATGACAACGGTTGGGTATGTATGTTTCTTAACAATTGCAACGTCAAGTATACCTAAAAATGTCAGCTTTGACCTTGATCCTCGATAGAACATACATTTTCTGAGCTTTCTTTTCTTACACTAGCAGGTTATTCTTTTACACATTTTGATGATATACTCCCTTTGGTGATTTTTGCTAAGAAAGTTTTGAAAATACATTGTATTCAATTTATTCTGTAGATATGGTGATATCGCTCCAGTTGGCGTTCCTGGTCGTTTGTTTGCTGTGATATGGATATTGACTGGTCTTGTTATTATTGCAATATTTACTGGAGTAATTACAACATCCCTGACCGTGACTGCATTGTCTGGCAATGTTAAACTTTATGGTACCGTGGTATGTGTACACTGCAGGTATAACAAAAAAAATTTGATTGCAAATTCTAAAAGAGATCGTAATCTCATTATAGATTGGTGCTCTGAATAATTCTGCTGAATATCGAATGGGTGTGGTCAAAAATGCTGAAATGAAAAGTAATGATTTTGTTTTTAATGTGTCGAATATCAGAACACAATTTTCCAACTAGCTAATTTTTGATTAACTTGAGAATGCTTTTATAGGTTACTTGACTTACGATGCTATGAAAGTCGCCATGGACAAACGTGAAGTTGAAGGAACACTCCTTGATTCATACGTCGCTGCATACCATAAGAATTTATTTGGAGAGTTTCGTGTTAATAACATCTTCAAATCTTCAAAAGCATTCGGTTTGGTTCTTGGCGAAGATTTATCGAAAGATGACATCCCAAAGAAATTTGCAAATTATTTGGAAGAGAACAAAGCCATAATTACAAAAAAAATTGAAGAAAATGTGGACAGCCTGCCTGTAAAGAAATACTCATAATACTAAAGTTTCCTCCTAGAATTATAATGTCTTACAATCGCTTTCTTATATTTGTATAGGAACCGAAAGACAGCGCGGCAGAAGAAGCTTCTGGAGATTTATTTGATCCGACGAGCACACTCTTTGTAAAGTCCATGATTGCTTCTTCGATCATCTTGTCTGTCCTGACGGTGGGCGGGCTCATGTTCGAATATGGGTACCTGAGACCAAGACATCGGATGATTGAAGCAGCTAAAAGTAATCTACTTTTATAAGTCTGGGAAAAATAACTATGTATCTCAGTAAATATCCCCTTTGATTTGATAATGCAAATATTTCGTATCTAGATTTGGAAATGGTCGAATCTGTGGAAGTTAAAGAAATGGCGCGTCGTTCAAAGCTGCTGAAAGAGACTTTACTGGAAGAAGTGCAGAAGTTCTACGATCACTGGGAAGAAAAATTTTCAAATCTCACAAAGAAACACAAAGCTGAGCAAAAAAAAATTCTTTCAAAAGGTAGATATGCAAATTATTGTATTTCTTGTTTATTTGCAGCTATCAAACATTTGGTTTCAAGCCATTTAAAGAGAAATCTGATAAATTGCCCGCAATCCAGTTATCTCCCAAATATCACAATGCAATTGGTATAATTACTTGCATTGGGAATATTTTAAGGACTATTCTAAATTCCTGTGAGCGTTTTGTTCCATCAAGGTATTGTTAGGGTTTCTTCCTATCGCATTATGGAAGTTGAATAATGATGTTTTAAAAAAATAACAAAACTTTACTGATCTAATTTTTTCACAGGTAGTTCAAGCGGCCCGCCACCCATCAACAACAGTGATGGATGCGTGAATGAAGCAGTTGAACTCGATGGAACTGACACTGTTGATAAACCATCGTCGGCCGGAGAATTTAGTCGTAGCAACGGCTCCAATACGTCGTTAGTCAAGTAAATTATTCAACATTTCGATATGGCTAAATAATATTTTGGACATTTATTGTGTTCAAAAATGTTGCGTTTTGATAACAATTTCAGCACTTTTTGTGCTCTTTTTAACAGAACAGAGAAATCAGTAGAAAGACCTAGGCAAAGAGGGTGTTTAGATAAAGTCGAACAAGAATCTCTTGTTGCGTTTTTGACGATATACGCGGTATTTTTTATCTTGCATGCATATTGACAATTTATCTATATTTACGTTTTCTCGCATCACATTCGTACACTCATGCACCATTATTATGTTTATATTTTAAAGACAAAATAAATAATGTACACGCACAGATGTAGTCATTTTATCCTGTTGGGGGTTCCAAAGGTATGGAAGCCGAGAAGGGTCAAGCCATGAATATATTATCAAATCTAGGAATATATTTCAAAATCGAGAAATATTTTTCAAATCCAGGAATATATTTCAAAATCCAGAAATATTTTTCAAATCCAGAAATGTATTTCAAAATCGAGAAATATGTTTTACAACAATCTAGAAATATTTTTTTAAAATCGAGAAATTTTTTACTGGTAAATTCGTTTACCGGCAAACAAGCGAAAACAATTTAATTAAAGATAGCTGCACCCGCAAGCATGCATTACCAAGGACGTAGAATTAGGGGCCCCGGGGGCTTGAGCTTGAGCTTGAGCCCCCCCTCCCCCCCTCCCCCCAACTTTTTTGTCAATTATGAGAAATTTGTTTTTGCCTTTCCTAATAATTGAAAATCACGTTGAAATTATAGATTTTGAGTGCTTTTATAGGCAATCTAGAGGTAGTATTTGTTTCGATAATAGAAATTTATCTAGCCCCCTCCCCCCCCCCCCCAGGTAGGATAGGTACACTGTCATTCCAAGGGCATTAATTGAAACCTGTTGGTTTACCTCCATTAAAGCGCCCGGGTTGGTTAATAACTTTTGCCCAATACAGGGTGTCTCAGAAAGTCTTACCTGAAAACCTTCAGTGTCCATTTCTCAACGATAGACCTTTCCCGAATTTCTGTTTAAACGCCGTGTTATAGCCTAGCATCTAAGTTTCGCCTCTTTTTCAAACTCTTAATTACTTCTAATTATTCCACTGGGGAACTGAAAGAACGAGTAACTATTACTTACTAAAAACATTATGCAATTAGAAAAACAATTGAAACATAGAAACGAGGCGAAACTTGATAACTAAGCATTAACTCGGCATTTAAACAGAAATTCGGGAAAGGTGTATTATTTGTCAAGAAAATGATTATTCTTCGGAAAGTTATTGAAGAAAAACAGACAGATTTGCAACATTAATTTCTAAAAAATCAACAAGGAAGTATAACCAATTCAAAAAAAGAAAACAAACAATAAAAAGATCTGTTTTCTTAATTAAACATGACGTTTTGCCAAAGGTAAACTGGCAAAGTGAAAATGGAAAAGCACCTTGTAAAGATACGATCCTGTTCGATGAAATTAACGGTGAAGTGAAAACTTCCGTTGACGCTCATAGATCTCCTGATCGACAAAGAGGTTGGGGAAATTTCAAAAAGGCTTCCGAAGAGAGTTTTAAATGTGTATATACATGTGATTCAAAATGTTATAACTTGATAATAAATTGGCTAGTATATATGTTGAATTTTAAATTGTTGCGTTATAAATTTTTAAAAAGAATTAAAAAGGAGACATCTTGAATTTGTATGTTTTGTTGTTTTGATGGTCCCAACACAATTGGCCTATGATCTCAGAAAAAGAAGGTTGTTAATCGGACGTCTTTACGTTGTCGTTATGGCCAGAAAATGACTTCGTTGTGATATCGTTAGGATGTCGTCGAGACGTCTCAGTGAAGATGTGATTTGGACGTCTTCTGAGATTCCCCTCTTCACGACCATTGAGCGACGTCTTTGGGATGTCTTGGGAGCTGGTTATATGGAAGAAATTCTCCCGCTTAGCCGGGACGGGACGTTTTAACTAGATCTCGTTATTGCATTCACTTCCTTTTGTTTTATCAGATTTGAGTCATATGATAAAAACTCATCATGCTTAAACGGGATCTCGCTTGCAGAGACGCGGGATTTCGCCTAGCCGAGGCATTTTTTGCTCATGTAACACCGAGACGGGACAATTTTAGATTTTATCTGACATCAGCCGCATGCGTATGATAAATATAGATTTCAAAGCAAGCTTTATAGAAGGCAGATAAAATTCTGTCCCCCTTTGCCGGGATGGGTTTTTTTTCATGCAACCTCGAGACAAAGAACACCCATAAAGAATTTTTGTTCCGGTCTTTACGACGTCTTTGTGCCCGATGGTTTTTTATAAGAATACGCTTTATAAGAATTTCGAAATGAAATTTGCAAAAATATTAAGAATTTCTTAAGAATATCACCATCTTGAATAAAGCATTGAAAAAAACTGAAACTATGACCAATGCCATTTTTTGTCTCTAAGTCAAATTTTTTGACCACGTCCTTTTATGACGTCATAATTTGGGTTAATTTGGTACAGTACGCTTATTCGAAATATCTCTGAAACAAAACGTCTTTGGGACAAGAAAATTGGTAGGTGACATCAATATTACACATTCTTGTGGGACATACAAAACTACACCCCTTAATGACGTCATCATTTGGTTAAATTTTGTCCAAATTGTGAACACGCTCGAATTTTTGTCAAAATTTGCACTTAGACCAATTTGAGGGTGCAGATTTAGGCCTGATCGACTACATTACGGGGAGGAAGGCTAGAAGTGGCTCGAAAAAGTTCAAAGGCCTATATATAGAAATAAAAGTTTATTTTAGTTGTTTTTTTTTTTTTTTACTTTCTGTGGAGCAAGGAAGATCTTTAAAACCGTACGAAATCTTCTGTTTTTGGATTTCTGCGATAGCGAGAAAGACTTTAAAATGCGCAGCGATTTTTTCTTGGATGCGAGCAGAGCAAAGACAGTCTTTAAAACCGTACGCGATTTTCTGTGTTCTTCTGTGTTCTGTCTTCTTTTTATCCCATCATCTGTAAAGAATACTCATCGTAAAACGAAAAAACACCATTCTTGTAAAAACAAGATTCGCAAAAATGCCACTAGATATGTTCACACAAATTTATTATGTGATTAAAGACCCCTTCATACATCCAAAAGGAAAAAAAATATAAACATATTTTGGTATAGTGATACATCCATAACCAAGTCACTAAATAGCTGAAAGTATTTTAAGGAATGTTATACACGCTTTATATTTTGTAAGAACAAATTATATAAGAACATAATGCTTCAGAGGGACAAAACGTAACAGTGTGCTAAGAACATCATAAGTCTTTTAGTTTTGACATTTTCATTCCTTGAAAAAACTAAAACACTAAATATAAAAAGGCAAAAACACAACTCGCCGCCCATGTTCATCCTGCTTTGTGCTCCAAATTATTGCACGTAAAACCAGCGATAAGTGAGGGACGTATAATGGGAGAACTGAGGTTCAATTCTAATGATTTTCACTTCCTTGCTGGCTACTGCTGGCTTTATCGCTTAATAAAGCTCGTTTGCTGGCTTTATCGCTTAATAAAGCTTGTTTGCACATGAAGACAAATATGTTCCTGGTGTTTCAAATCTTGCATGTTCTTAACTCAGCCGTTCATTGTCGCGGCCGCATTTAAAAAGTCAGCTAACTTTCTTGCTTTACAGAATGCATTCCGAACGTGAACTTCACGTGGTTTTTATTTACGATTTTAAACCAATCAAATATCAGTTTAAACAATGGTTCCAAAAAAACTGTAAGGATAATGATTTTAAGTGTTAGGATACAACACTGGCAAACCGAACACGCTACCATGTTATGCCACCGCTACTTTTTGCCCAAAATGTTTAATCAGTTAGTTTCTTTATATCTAGTTGATGCGTTGTTTTCAAAGCCAAGTCAACGGCGGTGGTCCTTGGAATAGAAAATTATTAATAATAACAATAATAAAAAATCCTTATCCTTATTGGTTCACCAGCCAAAAAAAGCCACATTCGATTGGGGTTGCAACGTATTTGTTTCGCACTGACGTCGCACACAAAAAAAGAAATAATTTCTCTCACAGCTCATCTACCATTTTGCGTGACAGAAAAACGGAGAATCGGCTATTAATATATAGACTAACCGCCAAGGCGGCGTCGCTCGCCGCCCATGTCCACCTGCTCTGTATCACTGTATCAATAAACGTCAAATTTCCTTATAAACGGCTCGTATAACTTGTGTTCAACCAGAAGCAGATTTGAAGTCACAAACTCTGATAAAACCAATCTTTTATCAGTGTAACAATACACTCAAAACGTAGAGAGAGAAAACTTCAACTTTTTATTAGCTTTTGTTTTAAAAAAGTTACGCGCTCTAACATGGGTGCTATCAAACAGGGGGAAAACGGTTTCTCTTCTTAAAAAGTTCACACGGAGGAGAGAAAAAAGGCACGTGCTAAATGAATAAATAGAATAAAAAAACGTTCGATCAGAACGCTTAACAATTAAAAGAAGAAATTAATTTATTAAAAGAAAAGCGAAAAAAAAAACATTTTGTTTTGATATGATACTCTTTTTTTACCTATCGGTTTTTAAACATTTTGATTGCTCAAAAAAAAGTTCACCCGTCTCAGACAGTCAGGCAAGAGTTAGTGGCAAACCGAACATATGCTCCCACGTTCTGCCACTGCTGTTTTTTGTCCAAAATGTTTAATCAGTTAGCTTTTTTGTATTTAGTTGATGTACTGTTTTCAAAGCCAAGTCAACGTGGAATATAAAACTAACAATAATGATAAAAACAAAACGTTATTCCTATTAGTTCATCAGCCAAAAAAAAGTCACGTTCGATTGGGGTTGCAATGTATTTGCTTCGAACTCACGTCGCACACAAAAAAAGAAATAATTTCGCTCACAACTCAATCTATCATTTTGCGGGACAGACAAACAAACGAACAAACAAACAGACAGAGAATCGGGTATTAATATATAGACTAGCCGCCAAGGCGGCGTCGCTCGCCGTTAGTGTGCACCTGCTCTGTGTCACCTCGGTGACCCCAATAAACCTCGTATTTCCTTAAAAACGGCTCGTAGAACTTGTGTTCAGCCAGAGGCAGATTCAAAATCAAATATCAGTTTAAACAATGTTTCCAAAAAAACCCAAATTTCATGATGTGTTACTTATTTATTTTTTAAAACAATCGTTGATCAGTACAACAATACACTCAAAACGTAGGGAGAAAAAACTTCAACTTTTTATTAGCTTTTGTTTTAAAAAAGTTACGCGCTCTAACATGGGTGCTATCAAACAGGGGGAAAATGGTTTCTCTTCTTAAAAAGTTTACACGGGAGGAGAGAAAAAAGGCACGTGCTAAATGAATAAATAGAATAAAAAAACGTTCGATCAGAACGCTTAACAATTAAAAGAAGAAATTAATTTATTAAAAGAAAAGCAAAAAAAAAAAACATTTTGTTTTATGATACTCTTTTTTTATCTATCGGTTTTTAAACATTTTGATTGCTCGAAAAAAAAGTTCACCCATCTCAGACAGTCAGGCAAGGATACGTTAGGATACACTGGCAAACCGAACATGCTAGCACGTTCTGCCACGGCTGCTTTTTGTCCAAAATGTTTAATCAGTTAGTTTCTTTGTATTTAGTTGATGTACTGTTTTCAAAGCCAAGTCAACGTGGAATATAAAACTAACAATAATGATAAAAACAAAACGTTATTCCTATTAGTTCATCAGCCAAAAAAAGTCACGTTCGATTGGGGTTGCAATGTATTTGCTTCGAACTCACGTCGCACACAAAAAAAGAAATAATTTCGCTCACAACTCAATCTATCATTTTGCGTGACTTACAAACAAACAAACAGACGGAGAATCGGGTATTAATATATAGACTAGCCGCCAAGGCGGCGTCGCTCGCCGCCCATGTTCAGCCTGCGTTGAGTTCACGAAAAATAAAATTAAGGAATTTGCAATCATAAGTGTGCCCATGTTGTAGAGCTCGAAAAACTGATCAAAAAAATGTATGGGATCGTTTTGCTACGACCAACCGTTACGGAGATATCGTCGATCAAAAGTTTTGATGACGTCACACACCCGTCCCCCCAAAAAACATTAGACCCAAATTTTTCATCACCCCATCGCCTGTATCTATTGATTGATTGATTGATTCGTGGACCCCAAAAAACGTCAGTTATCCCTATTGGTTACCGAAATAATTTTCCCTAAACGTCGCGTTCTATTTGGGTCTCAATGGAATGATTTCACACTGACTTTGCGTAAAAAATAAGAAATGATTTCTCTTGCAGTTCACATCTACCGTTTTGCGTGACTTACAAACAAACAAACAGACAGAGAATCGGCTATTAATATATAGACTAGCCGCCAAGGCGGCGTCGCTCGCCGCCCATGTTCAGCCTGCTTTGAGTTCACGAAAAATAAAATTAAGGAATTGGAAATAATAAGTGTGTTCATGTTGTAGAGCTCGAAAAAGTGATCAAAAAAATGTATGGAGTCGTTTTGCTACGACCAACCGTTACGGAGATATTGTTGATCAAAAATTTGATGACGTCACCCAAAAGAATTACACCCAAATTTCTCGTCACCCTGTTGCCTGTATCGCGGACCCCCAAAAAAGTCAGTTATCCCTATTCGTCACGGAGATAAATTTCCCTAAACGTCGCATTCGGTTAGGGTCTCAATACAATGGTTTCACACTGGCGTCGCACAAAATAGAATAAAGTAATTACTCTCACAACTCAATCTACCATTTTGCGTGACTTACAGACAAACAAACAAACGGAAAATCGGCTATTAATATATAGACTAGCTCGCCGCCTATGTCCACCTTCTCTGTATCACTGTATCAATTAATGTCAAATTTCCTTATAAACGGCTCGTACAACTTGTGTTCAACCAGAAGCAGATTCGAAGTCTCAACCTCTGGTAAAACCAATCTTTTATCAGTGTAACAATACACTCAAAACGTAGAGAAAGAAAACTTCAACTTTTTATCAGCTTTTGTTTTAAAAAAGTTACGCGCTCTAACATGGGTGCCATCAAACGTAAGGGGGAAATCGTTTCTCTTCTTAAAAAGATCACACAGGAGGAGAGAAAAAAGGCACATGCTAAATGAATAAAGAGAATAAAAAAACGTTCGATCAGAAGCGCTTAACAATTAAAAAAAGAAATTAAATTAAAAGAAAAGCAAAAAAAATTTTTGTTTCATGATACTCTTATTTGACCTATCGGTTTTTAAACATTTTGATTGCTCGAAAAAAAGTTTACCCGTCTCAGACAGTCAGGCAAGGATACGTTAGGATACACTGGCAAACCGAACATGCTAGCACGTTCTGCCACGGCTGCTTTTTGTCCAAACTGTTTAATCAGTTAGTTTCTTTGTATTTAGTTGATATATTGTTTTCAAAGCCAACGTAGTCAACGTAGTCCTTGGAATATAAAACTAACGATAATAATAAAAACAAAACGTTATCACTATTAGTTCATCAGCCAAAAAAAGTCACGTTCGATTGGGGTTGCAATGTATTTGCTTCGAACTCACGTCGCTCACAAAAAAAGAAATAATTTGGCTCACAACTCAATCTACCATTTTGCGTGACTTACAAACAAACAAACAAACAAACAAACAGACAAACAGAGAATCGGCTATTAATATATAGAAGTATATTAGTAGTATAAATTAAGAACATATTAAGAACATTTTAAGCCTTTGAAAGGAAAACCAACAATATAATAATATATTAACTTTTACAAAATAATATACACACAGCGGGTACAAAGACGTCCCTTAAGCGCTATTTCCACGACAATTTTTGATCGATTTACGAGCGAAAATTTTCGAGAACAATTTCTGCTATAAATATTTCGATCATAGAATTCCACATAAAAAAATTGAACTTTATTAGCTGGTTTTCATATTCAATAGAAGATTAAAAATACAGAAGTTACTTCGAAAGCAACCACAAGTAGAAACCGTCTGCTATAATTCCTTTTTTCTGAATTGTTCGACGGAATTGTTATTTAATAGTTCAATTTAATACACAAAGTGTCAACACATTTTTCACCATTTTGATTGGACGAATATTTTTTCGCAAAGCAATTTCGATAGGGAGTTGAAATTATTTTAACTCACATTTGCACAGTAGAGAAAAGAAATTTTTCGCTCGAAAACCAGAAAATATTTAATGCGCATGCTCAATTTTTTTCTACGTCGAAATATTTCGATCAAAAGTGGTCGTGGAAATAGCGCTTAAGACATCGCGAAATGGTCGCGAAGTGGGAATCTCAAAAGACGTCTCAATCACATCTTCACTGAGACGTCTCGACGACATCCCAACGACATCATAACGACATCGCAACGACGTTAATCTTTAGCCGTAAAAACATCGCAAAGTGTTGTGAGAGGTCAACTATCATCAAAACAACAAAACATACAAATTCAAGATGTCTCCTTTTTAATTCTTTTTAAAAATTTATTATGCAACAATTTACAATTTTACATATATACTAGCTAATTTTTTTTTTTTATTTTATTTTTTTTATTTGGTATTGTTTTACGTGGCTAGCCTCACTCAGTTGCTACTGCATCTGCTTTCCAGGAGGGGCCACGGCTTAGGTTGGAGGCTCCGAAGTATTTGACACTCTCATGAGTGACACAAACCCAATCAAGGACCTGTGCTCTTCTGGATGACCTCCTGCAACACCCGATGTATCATCTACCCAATTTCCCTCACATGGCATGGGTCGACCCGGCGCTATGGTACATTCACTCGCGCACGGTGAATCGTCGCCAAGGGGAATTGAACCCCGATCTCCCGCATGAAATGCGAGAGTGATAACCGCTATACTACGGCGTGCATGCATTTCCCCATTTAAAACTCCCTTCGGCGAGTCTTTTGGAAATTTCGCCAACCTCTTTGTCGATCAGGAGATCTTTGAGCATCAACAGAAGTTTTCTTTTTATGTCATCTTCAGTGCTTTTGTGATACTGGAGTACTGAAACTAAGTTCAAGAAGAATGTATAAATATTTATAAATATACTCGCCGAACAGATTTAGAAAACAGAAACGCACCGTTAATTTCATCGAAAAATCCATTTTCCCAGTTTAACCTTGACAAAACTCTTCTAAGTTTTATCTTAACCTCTTTTTATCTTTTTATGTCACATGTATCATTACTAACAGTATTAACCTTTTCTTACAAGAAAATCATTTTATGCTTTTGAAACTTTTTATCACACATGAATTTTATAACCCGGGAATTTCTCTTTGTCTTATGTATTTGTGATTGGTCTATTTTAAATTCTTAAAATCATTCAGCTGTGGTAGAACATATCCGATGAATCTTTGTCGCCTGATCGCATTTGACAATCTAGAATTCTTTCAAAGGTCGTAATTTAATCTTTATAGAGACGTCCTAGAAACGCCGTGAAATCAACCCTCACATTACCAAGAAAAAGAAATGGCGCGAATGTAAATTCCATATGCAGTATGTTATTATTACTCAAAGCAAACTGTTTAGAAACAGCAGAATGAAATTTTCAAACTTTTTCCCAGTTCGTTATTTGATACCAATTGAGACGCCCCACTTTCAGACGTCTGTTACACCGTCAAATGTAGTAACTCCGTCAAATGTAGTAAATTTTCTACAACAAATGTAGTAACTCCGTTAAATGTAGTAAAAATCTCCGTCAAATGTAGTAACGCTAAATGTAGTAAAAGTCTACGACAAATGTAGTAACTCCGTCAAATGTAGTAAACACCTTTAAGTTTGGATATGAGCCATAATTAGGCCAAACACGTGAAGGTCTTCACCAGGTAACTTTTCAAGGGCTATCAGGTGGCTGTATAATTAAAACCAAAATCGCGCATGCGCAGTGAAAAGACGCTAATATGAGCTGAATGAGCATAATTAGGAAAAACACATTAAGATTTTCACCAATTTTTCCAGTGCTATCAGGTGGCTGTGTAATAAGCCTGGAATTTGCACATGCGCAGTAACAGACTGTCAATACAAGAAAAATGGGTCATAAAGAGGCGAAACGCATAAACGTCTTCATCAATTAGTTTTGTAAGGGCTGTTAAGTAGCCATAAAATGAAACCGAAAATCACTCATGCGCAGTAGAAATATACTTGTATGAGGTTAACGAGCCACACTAAGTTAAAACGCTCGAAGGTCTTAACCAGGTAACTTTTAAAATCTATAAATTCAGGCTATTGTTTTCCATCATTATGTTGCGGAATTTTGCGGAATAATCTTCACTAAAAGTATATGTCAGTTCTCCTTAACATTTACTTTCGAATAAACAAGTTCCAGATAATCCTGACATGAACTTATATTTTTCAAGTCACTTGGCATGAGCAAGTTGTCTCTGTTAATAAAATCATCGTATGTGGCGGAGTAAGTGGTACAGTTTTGCACCTAGAGACGTTATTGAAAAGTGTGCGAAGACCAATAAAAATTGGTTGGCATGTGAAATGGAATAGTGCGCTTGTAACTCTATTGGCTGCTGAGCATGGGTGGTGTATAATTAAAAGTATAGCTTGGCCGTAAATTTATACTACTGGACAATTTTGCATAAGATCATTCTACAGGCTCCGTTATCCTTCAATGGAGGATATTTTAAAACTAAAATATTTGTTTACTTCTTTGGTTATCATCGTTGAAGATCATTGAATTGTATTTGCATAGGGTCTCTTTATAAAATCCTTTGAATAAGTACTTGTTCGTTATTGTTAAAAGTATCCTGAACTCATTGCTTTAACTGGGACATAGGGAGATATAACCTTTAGTGAAGCACGCAGTTGGCATATTGTCACACTTTAATTAAATATTTCATTTCTAACCGACTCTTAGTTTGTGAGAAGGAGGTAAACCCTTGTATGTGTGACGTCAATTGAATTCAGTATACCTTCAAACAAACACTTCTTAGCTATGTTTTGTTACCAGTACTGAAAATACGTGTATATTTACATGAATTTTACTTTTCTTGTCATAGTTCTACCCAAATGTTTTTACTGCGCAGAAGCGAAATTGGGATCTATTATATGGCCACTTCATTATACCTGGAATATTATATGATGAAAACCTTGATGTGTTTTGCCTAATAATGGCTCAGTTACCTCATACTAGTATATTTCTACTGCGCATGCGCGATTTTTCGTTTACTACATGGTCACCTGAAAGCCTTTGAAAAGTTACCTGGTGAAGACGTTCATGTGTTTGCCTAATTATGACTGATTTTTAACATGCTGTAACTGCGCATGTGCAAATTCCAGGCTTATTACACAGCCACCTGATAGCACTGGAAAAATTGGCGAAGACCTTAATGCGTTTTTCCTAATTACGGCTCATTCAGCTCATATTAGCGTCTTTTCACTGCGCATGCGTGATTCTGGTCTTAATTATGACGTCGCAAAATGATCTGACGACCGAACGACTATTTTACGATTAAAATAAGACGTTTCAAAAATGTCTTGTGCCCACTGGTTTAGTGTTACTCTATTTACTGTTGACGTCCCCACGACGTCTCAAAATGATCTTAAATTTATAATTGTTTCGAAAAAACGTCGTAAAATCGTCCCTCACACGATCAATAAACAGAATGCGATACGAATGTAAGTTCTATATAAACATATTAGTTTTACTCGACTTATACTGTTTAATAACTGCAGAATGAAATTTGAAAATTTTTATCAGGTCGCAAATTGATTGTAAAAGGATCCCAATTGCGACGTCCCATTTTCAGACGTCCCTACGACGTCGCAAAACGATCTCAAAACCAAACGACCATTTTACGATTAAAATGAGACGTCTAAAAACCGTCGTGTGCCCACCTGGGCAGTATCAAAACGGTATGCGTTATCACGGAATTCATCCATAGTAAAACTATGCTGTTGGATTTAACGACTATCCAGGGAAGCACATTCAACGAGATTCTTCCAAGTTATTATGTCTAAAATCCTGTGTATTAAATATTATACGTAACTGGTTTTCTGAACTTGTTTTCGCGTATAAGAGATCACATTTTTACTTAGAGTTTTTGTTATGTACTCTTCTAATCAACAATACTGGTTGTTCTCCACATAAAAAAAGGTTTCCTTCATATATGGAATGTATATCATATGCTTTCAGTTGGGCTGCTACATTATATCAGGATGCAAAATAAAAATAAATCTTCAGCCTGGCATTCAATAATAAACTTTCAACTTTGCACTGAAACTTTGTACAGCTTCAATGCTCTAAGGGAGTGATCACATGGACGGGGGCTAGCCCGGTTAGGCGGGCTAGCTCGGTTTGCTGAGATCTTGCTACTATTAAGAAAGTGTCATAAATTTGTGTTTGTGATCACATGAGAAACAAGCCAGCCAGCTTTATTGAACCGAGATCTCGGTAAAGCGGGCTGAAGAATTTCTCATGTGATGGCTTTCAACCGGGCTGGCTCTCTTTGCCGGGATGAAATTGCATACACGGCGCTTGCGTAAAGTTGAAAAATATAACAAATATCACGTGATCAGTTCTTTAGCCCGGTTAAGCGGGCTGATACTTTTCCATGTGATCATAAAAATTTATCAGCCCGCCTAACCGGGCCAACCCGGTTTACTGGGCTATCCCTCCTCATGTGATCACCCCCTAATGCTCCAAGCATTTAATTATACTATTATTGTTATCAACAACAAAAACAAAAAGCGTCCAGAGGTATGTCGAAATTTGTGTAGGAGAGCATTAACATAATTTGTAAATTCAGTTTATATTACCAATGGGATTATTTGAACGCTTTCCTTTTATGGTCAGATTGCTAACACTCTCCTACACAAATTTTGACATACCTCTAAAGTCTGTTCAAAAAATATGTGCACTAATTTCAGTTACCATGTGGAAACCAGATTTAGCAAATTACATAAATTCCCTTGAGCCTGGTTTTTATATAAAAGCTGAAATAAGTGCATATAATTTATGAACAGACTTTAGATCCGCCACTGGCTTCTGTGACATATTGATATCGCCTCTTCTGTTTTTACACGTTCATTCAGATTTGTTTACAGAACTGAAAGGAGTTATTTTCATCATAAAACATCATTTCATCATTGTCTCTTGAATCATCTAAAAAGCTAGCAGACAAAGCAAAAATCTTCCACGCCCAACTGCACTGACTGTAAAAAGTAGCGCAATACTTCACTGAAGACTAGCTTCTTTTCTTATCTACCTTGGCTAGATTAAATTTCAATACTGAACTGCGGCTATATAAGTAAACGGAGAAGAAGGAGAAGAAGAAGAAGGAAACTGCTGGTTTTAACATATATTTCGCCCTATGGGGAAATATATAAAAAGTGTGTACCTTCCTTAAAATTGCAAAGTATAATACCTTGTTCCTGTTCATGGCTTCAAATTCATTTTTCGTTTTCAAGTTTCGGAAGTATGAAATATTTATTGCTTGTACCTATATATTGGTATATGATAATTTTCACAACATTAACTCTACATACGAAACGTTAACTGGTTTGAACATAACCTTTGCTTCAGGTCGGGAGTTGCCTCTCTTTAAAGAAGCTTTAAAAGTCCAAAAAAGAAAGTAACATGGAAAAGCGTTGGATAAAAAAATCCCTACTTAAACTCGAAACATTTCTATTTTCAAAACATGCTAGGAATTCGGTTGATTATAAAGAAAAAACTAAAACAACTACCCCTGTCAGTTTTTTCATTCTGTTTGGATGAAATTTAATTTCAAACTTATATTTTTGCTTTGTTCTTTTAGTTACCAGATGGCAGCCATATGGTGGACTTTTTTAACCATCAGTTAATAACATATTAATATTTTTTTTCTTCCTTCTAAATGAAAGGATTTGATAAACTGTTTTTTCGTGAATATTTTTCAATCCAAGGTTCGCAGAAGGTGACTTTACAATTAGTCATGTCCTTTTGTTGTATTTTTCCAAAAATCATAGATCGTCTTTTTTTTAACTTTATAATGTGAAATGTTGCGAATTGCACCTTCAGCAAGTATAGCAGTGACTTCTGGAGGTGAATGATTCATAATAAAGTTGATTGATGTTTTGTTTTTTTCCTCTCGCACCACCTCTGTACAAAAAAAACTGAGAAAACAATTCTCTCTTATGTTTGGTGTAAAAATTCGTACTAGTAAGTTTAAAAATGTGCAAAATGAAAATATATAAAATAAAAAATACCATGTTTTTTCGTACATATTTCGTAGTTTGTTTTTTCTTAAAATAAATGAAAAAAATATTGTCACATTCTGCTTACACGTAGCTAAGTAGAAATAAAAACTGACAACAGAAACACCAGTTCCTTTTTTTCAAAAGATTAAGCCCCTAAAAAAGTTATTATGATTAAATTAACAAGATGGGGCCACATTTTTCAGTTTTGAGTTTAACAAATATTTTCCCATCTGTGGAAGCGAATAGCTCAAAAACCCTCCATATTTATCTCAAGGTTTCAAGAACGCGTGAAGCTTCTGAGGAAAGCATATAGCTGGCTGATTCTGATAATGTCAAAGTTACTAAAACTACGGGGTAAAATTTATTACATTATCTTTTAATTCACTTTTGTGTTTTTGTTTTTATTAACTGATTACTGTATTCTATTTACAAAATTTCCCGTTTTGAATTATCAGATACAACTAACAACTCAGTCATTTTGATAACTGACTCTGTACATCAAAACCATTAGAATTTCCAAATCTTTCCCCGATTCCAGTTAAAAGGGGTTTTAAGTCTTCATTGTGTTGATCTGACAATATAGACATGTAAGTTGGTGCCAAGTTCTTGTTTGCCGTCATTTCTTCAGGTAGAGTGGAAATTTTTTTCTTTTCCTTGCTTTTGTGTTCGTTAAGTAAGTCAGTTAGCGCTCTGATATAATTAATTGCTAGTCGAAGTGTTGTTATTTTAGCCATATGTCCGTCAGCGATATAACACGGTAGCGCATCTCTTAGCGATTCAAAGGCTTTATTCAAAACTCTCATTCGTTCTCTTTCTCTTGCATTCACAAGCAATCGTTTCTGCAAGCTCATTCGCGGCCTCTTATGTTTTGTACCTCGTGGCATTGGAGCGGGAAAATTGATACCAAAATCAAACTCGTGCCAGGCGTTGTGCGGATAGGGAAGAGAGGAGTAATGGTGTAAACTATCGTGCTTACTCACGTAATTTCCTCGATTCGGATCTTGATGAGAAATTAAGTGAAATCCTGGATCGTAGTTCTTGTGAAAATTAGTAGATCTAATCTCTGACGTATATTGATAATATGGGGACTCTGGCAATCCATATGAATTACCTCCGGCATGCATGTTTTGGTAATGTGATGATGCTAATGAGCTATTTGAAGTCGAGATAAAACTGTATTGATTCATCACGGTTCCATCAACTGTTATACCACCAACAAATGTTTAATTATCAGATTAGAACTAACTAACTTCCTTTGCTTTTCTCTACAGATAAGATAATTTGAATGTTTTTTTTTTGCCTAACTAAAGATTTTTTAGGACTAACTTCAAAAATTTTTTCCCCCGTATTATGTGATGGAAAAAAATATTGTTTTCGATCACAAAATAACAAAGGAGGAATGATATTAAAGAATAATAGAGAACTAGCCAATCAGAATTATGAGCATAAATTATTCAAATGTAAAACTGCTCGTATTTCGAATGACAGAGCCAGCACATATGTCTATTAAAATGTTAAAACCTTTTGTTATGTTACATCTTCTATACATCTTCAGTACAGAATAAACGTAAGCGAGGTTAAAGTGTTTCAACATATCGCTTCTTTTGACTTGGCAGGCCTTGACACATGCTTCACAAGTGCACAAGTTTTTCTATAAAGAAACCTCTTGTAGGAGATGAAAATTGAGTGCATTTTCGTTGTTATTATCTTTAACGTAATTTAAGGCAGAGAAAGACTTTTTTGAAGACTGCTATGCCCCACTCTGCAATTTCTGCCCCACTTTGTAATTTCCTGTCCTTCTTCTTACTTACACATCCGCTGGGTTTGGACAAAATAAGATTTTTTACCAGCACTCTATTTATAAGAACTATCAAGTAACTTCATCAGTATTTTGGATTGAACATGTAGCTAAACAATTCATTGGTGCCATTTTAGTAAGCTGTTTCAAACCACAAGAGCATTGGAATATGACATCGCTAGAATATTTCACACAAGATTGACATACACTGTGCTTGGAAACATTTCTTATGCCGATTCCAATAATAATATCCTGCGCTTCACTCTCCACATTTATATTCTACACTAATTCTTTGCATACATCCCAAGACTTTTGAGCACTGTTCTTCTGACTTTGAGGGTTCTAAATAATCTTTAAACGTAAGTTTTTAACATATTTTAAACATATGAATTTTATTAACTTCGAATGTTTTCATACTGCTCTCAAAGAGCAACATCGAATCCAATGTATCAACACAAAAATAACAATTTACACCATAACAAAATCAGCATACTTTTATGATGAACAAACTGATCCATTGAAATATCTTTTTATCTGTGAAACAGTCACTGTAGTTAGGTTGTCCTTTATTGGAGTAAATGATGAACATGGGTTTTGCTCAACAGATACTTCTACGTATAATTTCTTTTGTCTTTTGTTAAATTATTCAATAACTGGACACATTCATCATTGATTCGTTCTTCTCTAAATTTTTCATTTCTAAATGTCTATTCAGTTTGTAATTGCAACCACCACTTACTTTTTTGTCGTGCTGCAAGACCCTGTCGAGGAAATGTCACCAAGGTCTGTTTCACTGGAGAAACCACGCGAACATATATAAATTTCCAAGCGATATAATGTTTGTTTACATTACGTTAGGTAAGAATTACTTCGCTCTATCTCCATTTTTGGAAAAAATGACCCGCGATTATTTTCAGGTTCTTAGATTTATTTTGATCTCCAAAAAAAGGCACAAAATGTCCTTCAAACGTATCTTGTTTTATCTCCTTATTAGTTATAAGCCGGTAAAGTTATTATGTGACAATGATGCTGATAAAACCTTAAAAGTGCATTCAAATTCTGTAGTTTAAATATAGTCACAAAAATTATATCATGCAAATATAATAAGTCACACGAGGACATACAAGGACATACTCAAATAATCAGTAACAATAGCTAACCTTCACCCTAAAACCTTTTAGAGAATCAATGAATATGCGATTTAAAAATATAAATTGCATAAATATCTCAGCTGGAGACAAAGCCCTGCCAATTTGACAATGAATATTAACAGCTTCTTGAATGCTGGAATGACCAGGTTCACAAAACTTCTGCTCGGTAATATTTATCTCGGGATGTCGAATATTAAACTCTCAAAGGGCAGCAGGCATGTAACTGTTTCGATTTTGTGGGACACACGAGTCAATATTAGAAAAATCCTTCAGAATTCTTTTCATCATTGACGTTGGCAATGTCATTTCTTCCTCTTTCAGCATGGCCCATGCCAAAGCACACAATACCCTTTCTTGTTTTATGAACAATGTCCCCTTTAAGTTGCATTGTGATAGCTTTCTTTTGTAATAGAAGTTTCCTACATACGATTTTGGTAAGGTAACAACATTTTCTAAATCAATACGAACAGCAGCAACCTTTTTATATTTAATTTCACGGTCGCTTTTTCGTTCAGCCCTAGTGTCATTTTTAGATGAATTAGCTAACGTTGTATTTTACAGTCAGCTCATCTGGTGGGTTATTTGTGTTATTGATATTCATAACATAGATCACAAAGATCTTTTTTTAATGGTACTGGTTAAAATATTTTTTCTCAGTAAAATGTGAATTTACAAGAAAAAGAAGTTAAAACAATATAATTTTACCAAATATCACTGGTTTCCCACTACTTTGTTACACCGTCAAATGTAGTAACTCCGTCAAATATAGTAACTCCGTTAAATGTAGTAAAAATCATCGTCAAATGTAGTAACTCCGTCAAATGTAGTAAACCTACGACAAATGTACTAAACATCTTTAAATTTGGAATGAGCCATAATTAGGACAAACACGTGAAGGTCTTCACCAGGTAACTTTTCAAGGGCTGTCAGGTGGCTGCATAATTAAAACCAGAATCGCGCATGCGCAGTAAAATAGACGCTAATATGAGCTGAATGAGCCGTAATTGGGACTAACACATTAAGGTCTTCGCCAAGTAATCTTTCCAGTGCTATCAGGTAGCTGCGTAATAAGCCTGGATTTGCGCATGCGTATTTACAGCTTGTTAGTACACGAAAAATCAGTCATAGTTAGGCAAAACTAAGAAGTAACGAAAAAAAACAAAAAACCCGACACTAATAAGAAGTAACGAAAGAAAACAACACCAAGAAGTAACGAAAGAAAACCACTACTAAGAAGTAACGAAAGTAAACCACCACTAAGAAGTAACGAAAGAAAAACGACACTAAGAAGTAACGAAAAAAAAACTGACAATAAGATGTAACAAAAGAAAACCGACACTAAGAAGTAACGAAAGAAAACCGACACAAAGAAGTGACGAAAGAATAACGACACCAAGAAGTAACGAAAGAAAACCACCACTAAGAAGTAACGAAAGAAAACCGACCCTGACAACTAACGATAGAAAACCGATGCAAAGTAGTAACGAAAATAACCGACACTAAGAAGTAATGAAATAAAAACGACAATAAGAAGTAACAAAAGAAAACCGACACTATGGAGCTCTAGAAGCTTAAGTTAGGACTTATAATTACGAGCGATTCATAGAGGCACTAATGGGCCTGCGAATCTGTATTTCCTGAATAATAATAATAAAACACATGAACGTCTTCACCAGGTAACTTTTCAAAGGCAGGTAGCCATCAGGTAGCCATATAACAAAACCCAAAATTGCGCATGCGCAGTGAAACACCCCGATAACATGACATAGGTGAGTCGTAATTGGGCAAACTTCCTCAAAGTCTTCACTACGTAATTTTTCAGTGCTATAAGGTGGCTCCGTGATAAGCCTGGAATTTGCACATACGCAGTAAGAGACTTTCAATACAAGAAAAACGGGTCATAAAGAGGCAAAACGCATAAACGTCTTCATCAATTAGTTTTGTAAGGGCTGTTAAGTAGCCATAAAATGAAACCAAAAATCGCTCATTGACAGTAGAAATATACTTGTATGAGGTTATCGAGCCATACTAAGTTAAAACTGTCGATAATGGGACAAAAGATTGTTTTTATACTGCATATGTGACTCGTATGACGTATGTCTATTTCGATCGCGACAGTGCGTTGGTTTCTTTATTACGTATGAAGCGTGTTTGTTTAGTTTTTGCCCCCGCAGCGAGCGTAAGCGAGCGAGGAGGCATAGTAGTTTCACGAGATAGGCGAATGTCAGTTTCCGATTTTGTTCATCATCTTCCAACTTTCGTGTTGACGTTACACGGTGGAATACAATTATTAGCTGACTTTGCTTTTTTCCCGTTTAAAAGCATGGTACTGTAAGTGGGAGACAGAATGTTTTTTCGTATCTCTTTTCTAATTTACTATTATATTACATTATATTATATTATGTTATTTAAAAAGTTCGTATGCTAATTAATTAAACATTTTTCATATTACTCTGAACAACAAGGATTTTGAAGCACAGCTTGAAATCTGAAATTTTGCCAACCATACATTTTATGTTTGTATATGTTTTAGCTCTAAATCTTTCATTTAATAAATTTTATTCAATGCACTGATTTTTGGTGGATCTTGCCATTTTAATTGGATTTCTGTGTATGCAAGAAAGCCATATTACAAATTCTTGTTTTTCTTCTTTAACTGTCCTCCACTAGTGATCATGATCAATAAAAAACCTTTTTATATTTTTTTACTTGCTATTTTATGCAAACGTTGGCTATTTTTTGTTTTGAATTAAAGTTTGAAACGCAAATTTCTAATGGATTTTTCGCTTTATTTTTTTTTTTTTGAAAAAGTTTTTTTTTTCTTTTGGCTCTTACATAATTTCTTTAACAAATCTTACTTTGATTATAAAATACATATTCATGTTTCAGTTCACACATTTCTTTTGTTTGTAGCAAATACTTTCTGATATTACTTGTTAAGCCTTATTTACACTTTTTGAAGGGTATATTAGCATCAGTGTGACTTAGGCCTAAGAGATAACATTATTTAGTTTGCCTCATATCAGGTCTCAAATCAACCAAAACATTTTTTGTTAGGCCAAAATCTTGTTTTCGTTTCTGTTGTTAATGTATAGCTTGCTATCTGTACAAATTGGAATGCTTGAGCGCGGGGGCATTTTTAGCTAAAGCTACATGCTAGTTCTATAAGTTCTTTGGTTTTTTTACGTTCTTGTTTTTAACGAGTCTGTACATGTGAGTTTTATAAGAAGAAGTTATATGTTAGAATAGAAAAAGTACTCTGTGAGAAAAGTCTTGTTCTCTGTGCAAAATAACTTTAGCAAAAACGCTCGAAGGTCTTAACTAGGTAACTTTTAAAACTCTATAAATCCAGGCTATTGTTTTCCATCATTATGTTGCGTAATATTTTTTTTTCGGAATAGAAATCTTCACTAAAAGTATATATGTCAGTTCCCCTTAACATTTACTTTCGAGATAAACCCTTGTATGTGTGACGTCAATTGAATTCAGGATACCTTCAAACAAACACTTCTTATGTTTTGTTACCAGTACTGAAAATACATATATATTTACATGAACTTTACTTTTCTTGTCATAATTCTACCCAAATGTTTTCACTGTGCATGTGCGAAATTGGGATCTATTATATGGCCACTTCATAATACCTGGAATATTATATGATGAAAACATTGATGTGTTTTGCCTAATTATGGCTGATTTACCTCATACTAGCATATTTCTACTGTGCATGCGCGATTTTTGGTTGTATTGTATGGCCACCTGATAGCCTTTGAAAAGTTACCTGGTGAAGACGTTCATGTGTTTTGCCTAATTATGATTGATTTTTCGTGTACTAACATGCTGTGAATACGCAACCGCAAATTCCAGGCTTACTACACAGCCACCTGATAGCACTGGAAAAATTACTTGAGGAAGACCTTAATGTGTTTTTCCTAATTACGGCTCATTCAGCTCATATTAGCCTTTTTTTTTTACTGCGCATGCGCGATTTTGGATTTAATTATGCAGCCACCTGACAGCCATTGAAAACTTACCTGGTAAAGACCTTCACTTGTTTGGCCTAATTATGGTGCATCTTGGCAGGTAATTAGATGCTATACATTTAGTACAATAAGATTCACCTTTGTACTTTCACAAATTGTGACTGACCTCTGGCTACGCCTCTGGTTGGCATCATATTTCAATTGAATCATATTATTGTTATTATCGTTAAAAACGGTTCCATAAATACCTTCTCCTTAAAACTTAAAGTAAATAAATGAAAATCAGTGTAAACAATAAATATTCATAAAAAAAGGTTTAAAAGGTAAAGATGTAATAAATATAAAATTTTAATAAGTGCAAAAATGTATTCAAGACTATGTACACACTATTAAGAAACAAAACCGCGAATGGGCGTTATGCCATTAAAATAATGGTGGAACACTGAAGCATAATCTAGGCCCGAAATGGAAATTGAGATTCAAATCTGAAAGTTGGGAAAAATAGGAAATCGCGAAGTCAGAAAACCAAAAGTAAAACACGAAGTGATACAAACGCTAAAGAAAGCTTTACGGAGACAATCGCTCAATCGCTTTATCTCTGCAAAACCTCCTTGCTTGTGACATAGATATTGATATAGATACTGATTCTTGTTTACCAAAAGAATTTGGAAGAACATTAAAAACTCCAGCTTGGCTTTGGAAGCTGTACGGCATAACATGTGTGATTTTCTTGACTAACACGAGTGTTACGCGAATAGATGACAGTTTCAATTCTCAAGTACGATGGCCAGAAAGGTGAACCTTACAATAGCCTTAATACTATTCAGACAAGTCATGCAGATGGTTTTCTGTCGTCATAAAAAGTTCATGGGACAGTATTCAAATATTAGAATACAACTAGCACGATGCTGTATTTACTTGCTTAACCGACTGGTAGCCTTGTGGTAGAGTGCTCGCTTCCTGTTCGGGAGGTCGCGGGTTCAATCCCCGACCGAGTCATGCCAGCGACTATAACAGTGTGAATCACTCCTCTCTGCTTAGCACTCAGCAAGGGAGTAGGAATGATGTCTAGGGTGGTTGTCTAGTTGAGCGGTTTCTGTCACTACAGCTTCCGTAGCCCAAATGGGGGCTTTAAATGCTCTAGGACCTCCTTCGCAGGACCCTCATTGATAACAGTACCTTAAGGAACTGAAGAGGCTATCCTGGGTAAACATTCGTAAATAAATAAATAAATAAATTGGGGTTAAACCACTGTTCTAAATACACGCTTTTTTATATAAGAACAATTTTAAAAGAACACGAGCCTCAGAATTGGCCAAAAAAAGAACAAAATAAGAACAACCCGAGGCTCAAATCATTGTTCCAAAAATTAAGAACAGTCTGAGTCTGAATTTTCTTGGAAAATAAGAACAGTTCATGATTTAAATTCTCTCACTGGTAAATGGTTTAGAAGTTTATTGGTTTTTTTCACCTCCAATAAATGTGCCATTGGGTCATTACCGAACAACAACCATACTTTTTACCAGTTGTTTTTAATATCTCTATTTTACTGGAAGTTCCATAAATAGGAAGAACAAAATGAGGCTGAACTTTGAAACTGTTGTTCTTAAAGCAAAGAACAAAATAAGAACAATTAAGGCTGAAAAAGGCTCCAAAAATAAGAACAGCCAGCCTCAGATCAGATTTTACTGGTTCTTATAAAAAAGAAAGCGTGTAGCTTTTATCAAAAAAACCCTTGATATTTTTTCAAAAAGGCCGTTTTAATGATTTTTTTTTCATTGCTTTAGGGTAGGAGATAATAGCATTGGCGGAACGGCAAACCAAAAACTTGCCCATTTCTAAAATGATGAAAATTACTGGAAATACAGTACATTTTGTCTTTGCCAGCATGAGCATTTACAATAATGGCGAAAAACGTATCTCTAATGTCAGCATATGTGATGTTTCACAAAGTTTTTTTCATGATTATTTTCATTAGGTGCGTAGAAAAAATTAGAAACGAGTCTTCTATGACGTAAAAAAATGTTCAAAAATGTTATGGATGAATTGATGAGTTCATAAACAAAGATTTATACAGTAATTTTAGCGGCCCCAGAGAGCAAAACCGTCAAAAAGGCATTGCGGGGAAGAGAATTTTCTTTGAAATAGTGTTTTTATTTTCTTATAGAAATGTACTCCTTCGTAGTGATCAATAGATGTGTCCACTAGGGTACGACATCACTTTTATAGTGTGGTGAAAATCTCCTATAAAACATTTAACTAAATGAAAGTAAATTTTGAAAAGAAACCCACCATAGGGGTCTATACACAGGGATATCACTGGCAGTATAAAAGAAACTTTTTTAGATTTCTCTTTCGAAATGTATTGGTTTCGGCGTCGTTCTGACTGTCTATCTGCGTACGGCGAAGATTTTTGATGGCCGCACTTACTAACATAAAGTTCTTTTATTTCTATTTCTTTTTTCCCTTTCTGTCATGGCCATATTTACAGTTGATACAAATATATTTCTTTTGTTTCAATTTGTAATGTGTTTAGTATAAAGGTTCGTTTACACCACAAAACTTTCTTATTTCTATGTTTATGCTGATTTTTTAAAAACACGAAATGACATCAGTAGTGTAACTTAGGCTCAACAACAGGGAGGCTACGCAGAAGAATCACGTGGGATTATGCAGAACGAGTTTATCATAAATTCCGCTCTGCAACCCCATGAACTGTCAGTATGTATTTAGACTGGGCGTAATTTATAGTGGCGCTATTCTTGTCTTGCTTTGACTTTGGGATTAGAATGTAAAAAGAAAATACTTTTTACTCAATAATGTAGCGCCTGATTTTTTAACGCATGCCCCTGGTTGTCCTTTATAAAGGTATTTGTACAGGACCTCCTAAACCATCCCCACTCTCTTGATTTGTTCGGAAACATACAAAATGGTAAGCCATGGACAGAAGGATTTACATCTTTTTGCCCCCGCAGCGAGCGTAAGCGAGCGAGGAGGCATAGTAGTTTCACGGAAAGGGGCGAAAGTCAGGCGAAAGTCAGTAAACTAGTCAGTAAACTCAGTAAACTACTATGCGAGGCATAGTAGTTTCACGGAAAGAGGCGAAAGTCAGTTTCCGATTTTGTTCTTCCTCCCCATCCTCATCCTCATCATCATCTTCCAACTTTTGTGTTGACGTTACACGATGGTACACAATTATTAGCTGACTGTGCTTTTTTCCAATGTCAAAGCATGGTACCGTAGGTAAGAGACGGAATGTTTTTTCCTAACTTATTATTATACTATTACTATACTATTATACTATGTTGTTTAGAAGGTTCGTATGCTAAAAATGCTTAGACATTTTTCATATTACGTTTGTGTTGTTTTAGTGAAGTGAACGACTAGGATTTTGAAGCACAGCTTGAAATCCGAAATTTTGCCAACAATACATTTTATTTTTGTATATGTGTTAGCTCTAAATCTTTCATTCAATAAATTTTATTCAATGCACTGACTTTTGGCGGATCTTGCCTTAAAAAGATTTTAATTGGATTTCCGTGTATGCAAGAAAGCCTACAAATTGTCGTTCTTTGTGTTTTTCCTTCTTTCTGTCCTCTAAACCTGGTGTGATCATGATCAATAAAACCTTTTTATATTTTTTTCTTGTTTTTTTTATGTAAACTTTGGCTATTTTTTGTTTCGAATCAAAGTTTGAAACGCATATTTCTAATGGATTTTTCGCTTGAATTTTTTTTTGAAAAAGTTTTTTTTTTTTTTTTCCTTTTGGTTCTTACAGAATTTCTTTAACAAATCTTAATTTTATTTTCATTATAAAATACGTATCCATGGTTTCAGTTCACACATTTCTTTTGATTGTAGCCAATACTTTCTGGTATTACTTGTTAAGCCTTATTTACACTTTTTGAAAGGTATATTAGCATCAGTGTGACATAGGCCTAAGAGATAACAAAAAGTAACAAAGTTTTGTTTGTTTTTGTTTCCGTTGTATAGGCTTGCAATGTATAGCTTGCTGTGTGTACAGATTGGAAAGCTTGAGCGCGGGGGCATTTTTAGCTAAAGCTACATGCTAGTATAAATCTATTCAAACAAATCTCGTCTTGGTTTAGCAAAATTTTACAAAAGCAGTTATGGAACACGTGCTTATATTGGCTCCCATGATCGCAACAATTTAAAGATTTTACATTTATTTTATGGCCAAGTTTTAAACACTGATTCTTCGTGACCTCCTGCAGTTTCAAACATGGAATTTTCAAAATTGAATGAAAATGCGTTCTTTTTCCTGTATATGCTCAGGCATCAACCTAGCGTCTCTCAAACTTTCGATTTTGTCGAGAAAAGAAACGTCCATATAACATCTTTGAAAAGGGATGAGTAGATGTTTTGTAGTTCTAAGGAAGGTAGAAGATGTATCTAAAAATCATGTTTCTTCTAATTTCTATCTACAGCATAGTAAGCCTATACCATCGTACAAACCCATGTGATCAAAATCCAGTGGAATGCGGGACGAGGAGTATATCAAAAACACACCGTTATAAAGGATTTAAATAATAGAAACAAGATGCCCTTATGGTCAGAAAGATTTCTGAAAAATCAGCTTAAGTGTGAAAAAAGAAAGACTATGACATTCTTGAAATTTAAAAAAAATTGAATCATTTCCACAATATATGTTTATTTGTTTATTGTTTATTTTTCCTGATGATTAACTCCCCCAAAAATCCGGGAAACATAATTGTCACTATAAAAAACTTCATACTGATAAACACCAATAAACTTGAATACATTTTGAATGACATAATTTTCTTTATTTTGTTGGTACGTAATGATATTAAGGATAAATGTTATGAATTTATGAATTCAATATATATGTCTAGTCAATCTTACTAATAGAATTCCTAAATCACAAGCAAAAAGAAGAAAACATAGATTTTGATCATACAAAATATATCCAGAAATACATACAAAATCAACATACATAACTGAAAACAGAAATTTGTGCTTCAGTTTCATTATATATGTCTATGCCACTTTTCTTATTTATAAATATGCATTACCTGAACTAAATTTAATGAAAAGATTATAAAGATTTAAACAGAAATTTAAAAAAACATTAAATTTTTAATTACGCACACACCCAAGGGCATTATAGGAAAGCATAACTGACACAAAATCCTACATCAACTGCCAATAAACTCAATGAACAAAATAACATTGAATTTATATAGATGCTTACAGATATCACAGTGATTACGTAGGTCTTTCAACATATACGGTCAATTTTCCTAATTACGAAAAGACTTCCCAATGGTAAGCATAGATTTGGATTATGAAAATATGTGATCCAAACTACTTACCCAGCGGGAACAAGACGTCTTTGAGACGTCTCATTTTAATCGTAAAATGGTCATTTGCTTTCCAGATCATTTTGCGACGTCGTAGGGACGTCTGAAACGGGACGTCACAATTGCGATCCTTTAACGACGTTTTTGGGACGTCTTTATACGGATTGAATAACGACCTTCGAAACAATTGTAAATTTAAGATCATTTTGCGACGTCGTAGGGACGTCTGAAACGGGACGTCGCAATTGGGATCCTTTTACGACGTTTTTGGAACGTCTTTATACGGATTGAATAACGACCTTCGAAACAATTATAAACTCAAGATCATTTTGGGACGTCGTAGGGACGTCTGAAACGGGACGTCGCAATTGGGATCCTTTTACGACGTTTTTGGGACGTCTCTGTGCAGATTCAATAACGATCTTCGAAACAATTATAAACTTTCAAAAGCAATCAGTCTGTATAGAATGATTTATTGTAAATGTTTTTAAACGTCTTGACAACAAGCAGCGGTGGCATAACGGTTACGAGTTCGGCTGGCACGAGGTTCCAGGTTCGGGTCCGCCTGTGGCCTATTACAGTTTTTGAAAGAGTAAATTTCATAATCCTGCGACGTCGTTACGATGTCGTTGGGATGTCATCGAGACGTCTCAATGAAGATGTAATTGGGACGTCTTTTGAGATTCCCACTTCGCGACCATTTTGCAACGTCTTAGGGACGTCTTGAAAAGACGTCTTTGTGCCCGCTGGGTAAAAATATAAACATACAAACATAACTGAAAGCAGAAAAAACGTATATACTGTTAGATGAGTTTCCTATTTGTTATAGTAAATGGAAGTCCTCATTCCTAATTACAGACTTTCATAATACAGCCAAAAGTAAACATGCTAAAATAGCTGGAGAAACATCAAACATCAAATGATATGATGCAGGCAGAGAGTAGACAGACATCCTTCCTTGGCTTTTAGAGCTGAAGAGGAAACTGAGCTGAGCTGTGCGTATCCAGAGCTTAAAAAGCATTACAGCCCACACATGAAAGAACGATCTTTTGTATTGAGAAAGGCTTAAAGAATCCCAGTCATTTTTCAAAAAACAAAAGAATTCGTTCCTTTTTTCACAAACTCTTTTTTTGATAAAACATTGAGAGCTTGTTTTTAAAAAAGAATGGACACAGTGGAATCATTGTAAGATAATTATAAATTTCTACCATTTACTTTCGGTTTTGGAAGTGTAAATCTTCTTTTAAATATATTCCACATTGATCAATCAACTTTTGGAAATATAAGTTTTCTTCGGTCACGCTGGTAGTCTACCATTATACGAACGGCGTGCAAATGTTAAGTCGAAAAATACCCGGATCATCACATGGCGGAAATTCAAACCAATAAACTAGCGCTTTTGAAGTTAGTTAGCACCCTTTCGTGATAGTGGCGCTTTATGCACCAATGACCATTGAGACGGCGGTTGTATGAACCAATGAATTTCGAGATAAAAAAATCGCTAGGTTTGGACAGTAAGAAAAAAAAGAAGAAAAAAAAAAAACGAAAGCCGGTTGAAATAGCTTTCTTGTTTTCGCAGAAATCTAATGAAAAGATTTAGGAGTTAGTTGTGAATCCTTCTTGTGTTATACGTCCGTGGGAAAACGTTTCTTATTAATATTGTGATGATTTTTGAAACATGTACGTAAAACGGCAATTTTAAGTCTATTTTAACAAGCTGATAGTTCGTTAACAAAATTGAGAAATAAAAAACAGAAACAGAACAATTGAAAATTTAAATTCTTCTGCTTTGACGCAAGATTAACCAACAATCATCAAAAAACACCTAAAAGATGGTTTTACATCTAAAATGTTAGTATTTTGTTAAAAATTGCACATTGTTGTTACACCGACAAATGTAGTAACTGTGACAAATGTAGTAAAAATCAACGGCAAATGTAGTAATTTTCCTAAATGCAGTAAACCTACGTCAAATGTAGTAAAGGCCTTGAACGTTGAAATGAGCCATAATTAGGCCAAACACGAAGGTCTTCATCAAATAGCTTTGTAAGGACTGCTAAGTGGCAATAAAAAAACCCCCAAAATTCCGTATGCTCAGTAAAAAAAATGCTAGAATGAGGTAATGAGCCATAATACACCTTTCCCGAAACTACGTTTTTCAGAACTTTTGCGTATGATGAAAACAACTGTTGCACAACAGTTTGAATGTTTGGCAACAAAAGATATGTTGAAAAACACCTGCAAAACGGTTGTGCAACAAAAATAATTTTATTGGAAACCAAGCCTTATGTTCTAAATCTCTACGCCGTTTGAAAACAATATTTTCCTTTACATACACTGCAACACCGCCACCAAGATTTCGATTACGATTTAAAAATGTATATCCATGAATTTTGAGCAAACTTTCCCCCCAGCATTCTACTCAAAATTTTGCGTTAGATGAGTCTCTGATAAGGTAATAATATCAAGTTTTCAACAGAATAAGATGAATTTGTCCAGCGCATTAAAATTTTGATGGAGCCCTCTGATGTTTTGATGAACGAATTTTGATCCTCTCTCGTTTCATACCTCTAAAAGCTCGTTTCTTGTTAATGACATGACAGGCCCAGGACACATCTCTACATCTCCACTCAACAGCAACAGCATAAAAATAATATTTTGAGGGCAAAAAACATCGTAGATTTTTCTTGTTGCCTGTGTTGAAGAACAACTGTAAATGGACATATCCTCCTGAAAAACAAATCCAATCGCCAAACTGTGCTTCTAACCACTGCCATCCGAAGCAGCAGAAGATCTTTTGGCGTACAGAAAGAATAATGCCACAGCAAACTTCAGAAAAACTTCACAGCGTTCACAGCGTCCATACTGGTCGCCATCTTTGTAGTTGTGAAATAAATTAGATCCATACCAGCTTAATCAACACCTAAAAATAGCACAGCCGTTCCTCTAAAGTTTTCTGTGAGCGTTTAAAGTATCGATTTTCTGTCCGACAGTTACCATAAAGCTTCGAATAAACGTCCCCTTCTTTTAGACGCGCCCTCGAGTAAACGCCCCCTGAAAAAGTGAAAATGTTTAATTAACGCCCCCTTTGAAAGAACGCCCTCCCCCTGAAAAAGTGAAATTCAATATAATTGAAGAAGGTGATGTTGATGATGATATTATTACGGTAGCAGCGAAAGCGAATACCGTATTAAAACACCCGTGGACTCCTACTCCTCCTCCTACTACTACTCCAGCCGAAATGGCAGTTAGCCTACGATTTAGAGTCTGCGAGTCCCCCACTAAAAACTCAATATAAATTCTAATCAACGAACGCAGACTTTCGAATTTTCGAAGGTTTTACATCACATACATTTAAAATACGTTTTCTTTGATATTTTAGCACTTAAATGATAAAGGAATTGATATTAATAAAAAAAGTCTACATAAAACTGGGACTTTTAGTTACTTATGGTACTGAATCAATGCACTTTGGCACTTGAAAATAGATATGTTTTTCGTGTCATAAGCTCAGATCAGATTTTCTTATTACTTTCTACGTTTGTTAGCTATCTGTACTGTCTTTGAACATCAAGGTTTTCAAAAATCGAGTTAAAAAAAGGCAGTTATCCTGTTCGAATTCATTTTTGGCTTCAAGAAATTATAATTCAAAACATACATTTTTTTTCTCGAAGAAACGCGTTTTCTTTTTTACATAAGCTCTTATAAAAAAAAGAACGTACGCTATAAACAGCTCATGCATGTATAATTCTTTTGTCTTTTAATTAAATTGTGGTGTGTTACGATTAGACCCTATTTACACGAGTTAGTAATTTTAAACATTATCGTTGATGCCTGTTTTCCACCAGTAAGATATCTCAAGAAATAACCTTTACAGAACTTTTAAGAACTTTAAGTATTTTTTGTGGCAAGTACTTTTGCTGCTACCGTTTTGCGCCATCTGGCTCTTGTTGTAGATTAGTTTGACCTTGTGTAGACTTTCTTGTGTTTGTTATTAGGAAAATACACTTACAAAATACAGCGTTTACTCGAAACTAAACCATCTGCCATTATGGATTCAAGATCCCGTGTAATGATTTAAAACTATACTGGCCGCCAAGGCGTCACCTCCCAAAGGGTTCACGAAAAATGGAATTAAGGAATTTTAGAGCATTCTTTTTTGTCCATATTTCTAAAATTTAAAGAACGCCTCCCTCGAATAAACGGCTCCCTCAAATAATTGCCCCCAAAGAACTTTATTAATATTAATTAATAAACGTCCCAGGCGTTTATTCAAACCATTACGGTAATTGAATAAAAAAACGAAGAAATTATTCACGGAAAACATCACAAATCCGTCGTAAAACACCAGACAACATCTGACACTTTCCAACACAGTAAACCTCAGTAAATCTGAAAAGCATGATGCTTATCTGGAGTATTTATGGACTTGTTTTAATAGGTAAACATCATTTTCTCGCACAGTCAATTACCCACATAACCCAACCTCGAATCCAGGGTCTATTGCTTTTTCGATATACGGATAGCGGCATAGAAGACCCTGGCGAACGCTAGTGAATTAAGGAATTCTATTGGCTGAAAATATTGCAACGACCGCAGGATTTTCGAGCAAAAAGAAGAAATCATCTGAGTTACTGCTGAGGAAGATAAGAATTGGAGTCTAAAAATTTAATTATTCAAAATAACATTATTTTAGCTATCATTTCAATTCACAAAGCACTGGTATGGTAACATTATGTATTTACAATGAGACAGGCTAACAACAAAAAGTTCTTAAAATAATCAACAAATGAACAATATAAATTTTCATACTCTTTTGACTGATAAAACAACAGAATAGTGATGAATTATGACAGTCTTTTTTTAGAAGAAAATAGTTTCTTGGAACTTTAATTGTAGCTCACACACACGTGCTAAAGTTTAAGAGCATATATTTAGAGATATGAGGATGAGCATCTTCAAACATTTCTGGGAGGAAAACATGAAATTTTTGACACGGTTTTTAAATATCATCAACAATAAAGCTACAGAAATTACAAATATCTATTGAAACATTATACTTCCATTATTTAAATGTTATTGTGCAGCGATGGTGTAGAGGTTAGTACTTTTGAGTGCGACCGCTGTGACCCGTGTTCGAGTCCAGTCATGTCGTATCTCAATACACCACTCCGATGCGCTTTAAAAGCAGCGTATCAGCCCATTAAGAGCCATCGACTGACTGCACACTGGCCTTCGGGCAAGTTAGAGCAATACTATACGGATGGATGCCCAAGGACTAAAAACTGTTTACATGGGTGCTGTCAGAAGTCGGTGAAAAAATGGTTTCTCTTAAAAAGATTACACGGAAAGAGAAAAAAATGCACGTGCTAAATGAATGAAGTGAATAAAAAACATTCGATCAGATTAGAATAGATTAAAAGAAATCGATTAAAAGAAATTAAGACAACTATTAAGACAAAAGCAAAAAAATATTTTGTTTCATGATACTCTTTTTTTACCTATCGGTTTTTAAACATTTTGATTGCTCGAAAAAAAGTTCACCAGTCTCAGACAGTCAGGCAAGCGTTAGGATACACTGACAAACCGAACATGCTGCCACGTTCTGTCACTGCTGCTTTTTGTCCAAAATGTTTAATCAGTTAGTTTCTTTGTATTTAGTTGATGTATTGTTTTCAAAGCCAAGTCAACGGTGGTCCTTTGAATATAAAATTGACAATAATAATAAAACAAAACGTTCTCCCTATTGGTTCACCAGCCAAAAAAGCAATGTATTTGCTTTGCACTGACTTCGCACACAAAAAAAGAAATAATTCTCTCACAACTAAATCTACCATTTTGCGTGACATTCAAACAAACAAACAAACAAACAGATAGAGAATCGGCTATTAATATATAGACTAGCCGCCAAGGCGGCGTCGCTCGCCCATGTTCAGCCTGCGTTGAGTTCACGAAAAATGAAATTAAAGAATTGGCTATGATAAGTGTACCCATGTTGTAGAGCTCGAAAAACTGATCAAAATAATATATGGGATCGTTTTGCTACGACCAACCGTTACGGAGATATTGTTGATCAAAACTTTTGATGACGTCATAGACCCGTCCTCCCAAAAATTTAGACCCACATTTTTCGTCAACCCATCGCCAGTATCACGGACCCCCAAAAAGTGAGTTATCCGTATTGGTTACGGAGATAATTTTCCCTAAACGTCACGTTCTATTTGGGTCTCAATACAGTGGTTTCACACTGACGCCGCACAAAATAAAATAAAATAGTTACTTTCACAACTCATCTACCATTTTGCGTGACAGACAAACAGACAAACAAACAAACAAACGGAGAGTCGGATATTAATATATAGATACGTCACATAGCTTGGCTATAAAAATCCTGCAAATTGTCATGTATTAAGTACCTTCAGAGAGAGAAGAATGAGCTGACAAGAACGAATCGGACGATTTAAAGGAATATAAAAAGCAATTTCCCTGAAATTTGAAGTATTCATACAGAATACCATCCTGTCTTCGATCACATAGTAACCTTGAAGCTAACACAACAAATTTCACTCAACATATGTTAAAATCTGGTTAAAATCCTGACAGGATCCTACACAAGATCCTACAAGAATTCATTATAAAAGGAATTCTTTTTCAGTATAATAAGGGTAGTGAACATATATAACAAACATCATTTTTAAGTATACTAATAAGTATATATTGGCACTTAAGAAAGACTTTATAGGTTAAAGAATTGTGAAAAGTTTATAAGTTGTAAGTCTTCATTTGTGAGAAACACATATACTGACTCAATTAATACTTAGACACTTATAAAAAGAAGTTCAGAGCTTATGAAATAGGCATACATCCATTGACCTAAGCAAATTTGGATATAAATAACAATGTTGAATCATTTCATATATTTAAATAAGTTCTTTATTCCAAACATTATTATTTCATGAGAATCTTCTCTCACTGTTATGATATTGTATCATCTTCATGAGTTGTTTTTTTACTGCGTGCGCCATTATTGGTTATCTACATTTTGTTTTGTGGAAGATTGAACCTCAATACACTCAAGTTTAAATTTTCTGTTCATTTTTTACTTTTGTCCACTCTATACATGGTTTCTGTGTATGTGTCTCCAAAATAAACCACAGCTCGTTACAAAGATAAATTTCACACAACACCACACGAATTTTGCAATCTCCCTTTTATCATTCAAGGTTTTCGATTGTAACAACCTTGATAAGGAATAAAATCGTTATCAAATCAGAATGCTGTTGAAGTCTTGGAAATATGTAAACAACTTTAAAGTTTTGCAGAAATGAGCTCGAGTGAACTCGACAAACTATATTTGGTCTCTATATTGGTTGTAATGTGACTATATAAAAAAAACTGAATGCACGAGACAAAATTTCTTCCGGCCACCTTTAAAAATTACACAGACTTTGTGTAATTTTTAAGGCACGTGACCAGCGTTCGCCAGGGTTTTCTTTGCCGCTATCCGTACATCGAAAAGGCAAGAGACCCTGGGTTCATAGAAATACAAAAAGAGATAGAATAACATCGATGAAATTTCCTTTGTACCATCCGTGTTGTAATTACTGGTGGCCGTATACAAAGTTGAATTTTAAAAATTTAAAATTTCGCGCTATATATGGAAGTCTATTGTTCCCCGTAATAAAAGTCGTAATTCAGATCTCGAGATCTATTGTTAATTTTTCAGAATGTGGGACTTCAGCTAATGTCTTTTTATCAATTCTGCATAATTATGAAAATTATTAGAATTATTCAGATGGTAGCATAACGAAAAATAAGTTTGTGTTTTACGATTTGACGAGAATAATATTCGTATTCATTGCTTTCTCGTGATCAACTAAACAATATGTAAAATCATATTGAAGATTTTGAGTTTGATGTTGATATAAATGACGACAATAACATTGGCGAAAGTACACTTGACTCTCGTAATGAACATATGTTTTGAAGTGGAAATATTTCTGTTTGAACGAACATGAACAATTTTACAAATTGTTCTCCGGATAAGCTGTCAGCTTTCTGATGAAACAGAGATCATCACTGCTTTGTCGTAAATATGCCTTGACATATATAAATGGCATTAAAAGCATATTTATGTATAAAATGTATATTCCGACTGCCTAAAATTGGAGAAAAATACTCAAACTTCTTTTTCTGGAAGGTTTCCGTAAAAGTATAGCAAATATCTTTATAATCTAGTTTGGCAGAAACATAACTTTTTTCTCACTCAATCTCTGCACAATAGAAGATTGTTTTTACAAACTTAAAAATATACAGCTGTGCACGTGCGCTATTATTATATACCAGAGATTTTGATTGGTAGATTTATTTTTTCGGCGTGATAATTATTCGCCGACAATTAAGAAAGTGTAAACAATGTTTATGACCATAATTAAGAGGACGCCAATTAGTTTCGGTCCCGATCCTTACACCACAACATTCTATATTCCTTAGGAGGTCGTACTAGTGAAAACAACTTGAAAACGCTTTTAGTTCGTAAAATAATGAAACAAACGTCCGAGTATGTGAAATAAAAAGTCGAAAATATGTTTTTCATTATAGCATAAAAACGAAAAAACGAATTCAGTTCCGATTTTCTAAAAAAAGTAGCTTTTAGAAGCCCTAATGAGGATAGCATATTTTTTTTTACGAATAAACTTGTTAAGTATACTCGTTTTTGATTTAAAATTTTCGGTTTTTACTTCAAATTTTACCGAGTAGTTAAAAAATAATAAACATTGCATAAAAGAGAATGAGGCGAGGCAACACGCATGGATTCTCATTGTTTGAAAATTGAATAGAAATTTGAATAGAGCTAAGGTGGGCTAAAGTTTGATGTTATTCTATCTCTTTTCGTATTTCTATGCTGGGTTCGAGGTTGCACATAATCCACTGACTGTGCTTTATTTGAAGGATATGTGAAAACTCTTTCAAAAAATATATTTCCAAATAACTTATGCAATACAACTTCAATTGTCGCCATATTACAAAGAATTACGAAGCAAAAGTAAAGAGAAAAAAAATTACCACGAATAAACATGGAGGAAGATTTGGATTTTGCAATGGCTGAGGCGATACGCGTATTGAGAAAAAAGAAAAATGCAAAAAAAGAACGAAAGTATGAAGAAATACAAGTATTACAAAGTCTGAAATCACCGTTGCTTAGTAAAAAAGAATGTCATAAGGAAGGATACCGACAAAGAAAAATGGGGGTTTCGGAAAGAAACGAAATGGAACGAAAGCTTATCTACGAGAGCTTAAAAGTCACGAGACAAATTGAAACTCTAAAATCGCTTTACGAGTGAATTGGAACACAATTAACTATGAGAAGCTCTTAAGAGTCATGTATCATTACATAAACTTTTCAATCACATTTTCATTACTTTTAATTTTTCTGGATGCTCGTGGCATTGAGAACGATTTTTTTTTCGGGTGAAGCAACACTTTAAAGCCGTTTTTCACGGAGAGGAAAATTCAACAACCATTACAAGATTCTCTGTAGATGTGAAAATCGAGGAACACAAAGCATTCCATCATTTGTGAAGATTGTGTACTTCGTCAGACAGGAATTCTTAGCCGCTAGAAATATTATATCTTATTAGGGAGATTCGTAAAACCGACGAGCCTGTTAAAAAAATTAATTACTTGTATGAATTAATATAATAAAAAGTTACTTTAGAGATTTAAAACCTTTTCTTGTATCAAAAGAAACATCATTACTTTGCACGCTTATTTCAAGTGTTGATGTGAAGTTTCTAATGACTTTATAGGGGAAAATTCACGAACAACTCTACTAAGTTATATTCAATTCCTTTCCGAATCTCCCTTATTAGCCAAATTCATGGAAATTGTGTTTTGTTTAACCTGAAACAATTTTTGCTCCACTTTTGTCGATGGCTTGAATTAGGTTAATACTCCTCTTAGTGTACGTTGTGAACGAAAGTTTTATTTTTTTTGTGGGAGTAAAAAGGAGTCTGCTTTTGAATAAATTAAAAATAAAATGTTTCGCTGTTGTGCTGTGTAGTTGCTGTGTATCTTCCTTTTTCCGTCGGCAAAAAATTCTCTTTTTAATCAAGTTGTTGTAAGAAGTCTGAGTAGAAGTTACATAAGACCACCGTTCTAAAGAGGACTGCATTTACAAAGTTTTAATTATAAATGTCTCGTTCCAGTCCATTTAACATAACACAAGTACAGTGTGTTTCATAATGTTGGAAAAAAAAAACAGCTTTAAAATTTCCATTTCCAACATTATGAAACAAACTGTATAACTTCTAAAGGCGCATTTACACACAGCGAATTTTTCTCTGGTGGACAATTGTTTTTGAAAAATCGGTTAGGGAGATTCGTAAACTCGACGAGCCTGTTACACGAAAAAAATCAATTACTTGTGAGAATTTTTCTAAAACTTTCTACTAAAACTATACTTCAGAGATTTAAAGCCTTTTGTTGTATCAAAAGAAACATCATTACATTGCACGCTTATTTCAAGTGTTAATGTGAAGTTTCTAATGACTTTGTAGGGAAAAATTCACGAACAACTCTACTAAGTTGTATATAATTCCCTACAAATCTATAGAAAAATAGTGTCGTGTAAACTAAACATGATTTTTTCGAATCCCGCTAATTGCGCAATGAAACTTCGCTTCATCGAATTTTTAGCCACAGAGTAGGTTTGAGTTCAACTTTTTCGCTTGTCAAAAATTCTCTCGTGTTTAACAACCAATCACCAATACCGTATGTCCTCTAATAAGCGCCGCGGCGTTTATTGAAAATTCCAGCTTTCAGATGCGGCGTTTAATAGAGGACAGCGTTCATTAGAGGGCGACGTTTGTTACAAATGAAAAATATGACAAAAACAGACTAGAATGTTTTCTTTTCCTAAAAAACGTTGCAAAAATTTGTATGAAAATGTTTTACACTAACGATTTTACTTTGTAAAATCTCCACCGGGGCTAATACTAGAGTCTCCGCTTTGATAAATAAATCTGGAGGTCATCGCTTTAACCTCCTTCTTCGCTTTTCTTCGCTCGAACGAACAGGCAAGCAGTGTAAGCAAACGATAATTTTTGAAATTTTATCCAACAATACTATCTTAATCTTATTTAAATATAACGGGATTGCACTTCAGTAACGTCCTAAGTTACTTTCATGCATTCCTAGCACAGATATTTTATCTGTTTTCTCGTATTTCTCTCAGGATGGGGTCCCCACAATCGATTGAGCAGGGTTACATGAAACTAGTGATAGTAATGACGAAGTAGTGGACACCAACCACAGTTTTGAACAAACCCCGTCATGTGGGCATGACATCTCCCCGAAAAGAGGGAGAGGTTTGGAAGATGACCCACCTGCTGAACAACCACCTATTAAGGTTGCAAGGTTTGAACTTGATGATGGTGAGCTCAATATGTAAACAAGTACATGGAAATGTACATTAAAAGTAAAGCCTTCAAGGAAGGGATATTATCGGAAAACCCTGTTCCAGCAAATATTGACAAATATTGCCAATGTAAAGGACTTGGATCTTTATCTTAAGGAGCTCCTTAATGAACAAAGACGATAAGTTACGTTGAGCCAAGACTTACAGCTTTCTTCACTTCAGCAACGGGTACAAAGTGTTTATGGACCCTTTTGTAAACTTAAAATTTTTACCTGGATTACTAGTCGGTGCATAATGGCATGAAGCATTTCGAAAAGTGACCCATTTCCAGAGTCTTAGCTAGAGCTCAGTCAAAAATTATGGAGAGGGTTTATTCATACACCTATGATTTTCTGTGTTTGTCCTTGAAAAATGTCTGAGAAGTATCGTTGAAGAACAATCTTCAATATCTTTCAATATCCTCATAGTATGATTAGTATTTCTGCAACATTATAGCTACAATAGAAATCTTTTTCTGTCAGGTAAGATATATAATAAACAAGAGGCCCATAGGCCATAAGGTTAGTGCAAATTGAATCCTTAAAAAGGGTTGATTAGTATCTGGAAAGCCCATAACGGTTGATGAACATACGCGAATCGAAAATCCAAATGCGTTTGCCTTACAACAAGGTTTTCGCGGTTTTTCATCATTTCCGCGAAAATAAGTTTCCGCGAAAAGTTTGATTTACCTCTATCTGCGAAATTTTGTTCCCGCGAAATTTCTTTGAGAATTTGCAATTTTTGAAATTCAAGTCAAATTTCCAACTTAGAAGACATTATCTTTTTTAAAAAAGTTTACATTGATGTTTCCTAGTCAATAATTACAATAGTAGCTATCAGCGACGAGATTCTTCTTTATTTCGTGATAAAAGTAGCTCTCGAATGTCCCTACTATTTTCATATTGTGAATTGTTTTTTGCTGTCTCGTTATCTCTTCCTCTTTTTTAGCACACCTGTAGCTTGTACTTTAAACATCCGATTATGACAGTTCATAATACAATCTATTGGTTATTTTCTAATACCTATTCAGTATTTTAGGTGACATTGATGATGACTTGTAAGCTAGTTCTTATTTAGTGGCTATATTCATTAGTCTCTTTGCAATTACTTTTTATAGGATACATATTTAACGCAGGATAAGTTTTTTTTGTTTTTTTGAGTACCACTGTTTCCACCATTTTGCTTAATATGACCAAAATAAGTTCCCGCGAATTCTCCATTGAAAACAAAACCTCAAAAATCCGCGAAAATTAATACCCTTATTTTAGCCGATCTATATTCCATTGAGATCAGAAACGCAAGTTCTTAAGAGCCGAACAGCATCGACCATAACGTATTACTTGCACGTTGTGTTCCGATAGATTCATTGAACGAAAGTCGCCTTAGCCAAAAGTCAAGGATAAATTCATATGAAAACCTAGCAGCTAAGAATAAATGATCGGTAAACGTCCGAACAAAAAAGAATGGGTTTTCAAAAAAAGAATAGCTGATAACCATCAGATTTAGCTTTTATAAAAACGTTCTTATAAAAAAAATTAAAGCGTGTATGAAGTAAGACCAGCACTTAAAATATTTTTTGTATATATAGCGAAAAATGCTTCAGCACACTAAAAACACTCAAACATCTCAAACGATTAATCCCTTTCTCACTAAAGAAACAGTTAGCTACCTCCCTCGTTTTATCTCAACTTGAATACGGAAATGCAGTATACTTAGGTACAACACCGCAATATTTGGTAAAACGTCTACAGAAGGTCCAAAACGCAGCAGCTGGTTTTGTGTACAACAAATTCGGGAACATTCATGATGTCATTAATTTGTCTTGGCTGCCTGTAATCAACAACACGAATATGCGATTGCTGTTCTTGCTTTTAAAGGCATGAACGACTTAAACGCTCCATCAAACATTGGTGTAGAACACAAAAAGACGCACGCACATTAAGAAGTAATACAGCGAACACTGGTATAATGTTAAAATGCAACGGAAAAGCCATTACATTCCAACAAGAAGCTGAAAATATCTTCAATGCCTTGCCAAAGTCAGCACGAAACTCGACCACACTACACGAATTCAAACATGAGACGAAGAAATTCCTAAAGGACAAAGCTTTCGCAAGAACATTAAGTATGTAAAAAAAAAAAAAAAAAAAAAAAAAAAAAAAGAATTGTTTATTTACGTCAAAATTTTATATTGACATTATGCACACACACACATATACGCAATATTCATATGAAGAGCCAATGTACTTGGATATGCTGAAATATATTCGTTATTATTATTATTATTGTTATTATTATTATTATTATTATTATTAGTTCACTACACAATTGAAAGCTTTCGGATGTCTGTCATCCTACAAACAATTTATCACACAAACTTTTTCAAACATCTTCCTGTGTGGGACGAAGACGTTTCCTGGATGATGGAGAGGGGATTTTTCCCCATAGTGGTGTATATTTTGTTGGCAAACATTCCTTCGATAAGGATCGTTTCCATACTTATAAATGCAAAATATCAATTTTTAAAGGACTGGTACCACTTCTCAAATCCTTTTACAGGAACATTTTGTTCTTTGAAAATTCATTTTACAGTGAAGTGTTTATACAGGGCATAATGTAAAAAGTCTTCCATTAAGGTATGGAAGCTAATATCCTCTCATTGAATAAACGTTATGTATTGGAAAAAAATGAAAACATAATTTGAACAACATGAAGAAGAATATGTGTATATAGCTACATATATAATCTATGCAACTTGCCTGACCTTTTCTTTCTCCTTGGATAAATTCTATCAAATACTGTAAACGTCTTGATTCAATATGCTTCAAGTAATGTTCTTTTTATATTATCTCTCCTATTAACTCCTTCGACTGATTCTTGCTCCTTGTTGACATCAAGTTTTAGCTGCGTTTTGCTCTCAGAATGCACTGCATCAAAATTAAGGGTGGAAGAGGGCGCATTTACAGAGGCGTATTCAAGGTCAGTCAAAAAAACCGGAGGAGTCCAACATTACCATATTTCTTTTCAGTCTTAAGTGGCCATTAGGTTATTTGCACGCTTTCCTTTACTCCTCTAAATGACTAAACTCTCCTCCACAAATTTTGACTGAGCTCTGGCTACGCCTCTGTATTTAAATGAATAATCTATTTATTCATTTGAGTGAAGTGAACCCTGTTTGCATTGCGGTATACTTAGATTGTCACAAACTGGCGATTCTTTTTCCAAAAATAAATGTCGTGCTGTAAACATTTTGAGTCTGTACTGCAAAATTGAAAGTTACCAATGATGGACGTTAAAGAGGGCGTAAAGTACTGTAGCATTACACACTGACTTGACAGACACGGGTAAATGAAAGATCAGCTACCTCACGGCGCTGACCAAAAAGTATATAAACCATTACAGTGGCGGATCTAGAGGTATGTCGAAATTTGTGTAGGAGAGCATTAACATAATTTGTGGATTCAATTTATATTACCAATGGGATTATTTGAGCGCTTTTCTTTTATGGTCAGATTGCTAACACTCTCCTACACAAATTTCGACATACCTCTAGATCCGCCACTGTCATTAAAAGGGAGTTTACACGTAAAGATTCTTGAAAAAAGTTTTTTTTCCTGTGCATGAAAAATATGGTTTTCGGTCAACACTGGAGCATTTTTAACGTTACCATGATTCAGTTTCTTTTATCATTTCGATGTTTGATTGTTTCATTTTTCCTGGGAAAAAAACTTTTTTTTGGAAAGTTTTTATTCTGTTCAGCTTCAGTATGTTACACCGTCAAATGTAATGACTCCGTCAAATGTAGTAAATTTTCTACGACAAATGTAGCAACTCCGTCAAATGTAGCAACTCCGTCAAATGTAGCAACTCCGTCAAATGTAATGACTCCGTCAAATGTAATGACTCCGTCAAATGTAGTAAATTTTCTACGACAAATGTAGTAACTCCGTTAAATTTAGTAAAAATCTACAACAAATGTAGTAACTCTGTCAAATGTAGTAAACCTGCGACAAATTTAGTTTACGGCCCATTCAGCTCTTTTTTACTGCGCATGCACGATTTTGGTTTTAATTATGCGGTCACCTGATTGCCCTTGAAAAGTTACCTGGAGAAGACCTGCTATATATAACTAATTTGAGGAAGGGTCTTTATACTCTAAGCATCTGTCAAGTATCAAAACGATTCAATGATTGATGCATTATGTAATGTGATGCACGATTGCCTAAAATTACATAGTAAGACCACACATATTAGTCGAGTATGTGCAAGTTCTCTGCTTTAAAATCTGAAGTATAAATTCCTGGTGGAGGCCCACATAAGTGAGTTACACTGCAATTTCCCTTAGGCCTTGGTAAAATGATAATAGCAATAATAAAAAGAATTAATTTCAAAAACAAATTTAACCTTCTTCAGTTTTCACCTTGACCACAACTATGACGTCACGTCACGTATCAACTATGACCCAATTAAACTGGTATCAGGTGGAAAGTGAAACCTGACCATCCAACAACCAAATATCAATAATAAAAAAATTGATCACAGAGATCACCAGTTCAATTCAATACAAGTCCATTTTTAGTTGACTGTTATTTTTGTAATAAAAAGATTAATCTATAATCACAAATGACTTATATACTTAAATTTTACAACTATTGTTTTGCTTATTCTGTTTACTAAAAAGGCTAATAAAATATCCGTTAAAAAAGTAGTTATAAAATATAGTAACAATCTTCCCGTTTCTCCCCCTTCTTCAAGTCGGTAGGGAATTTACGAAACTATGACGGCAAAAATGACACAGATGACGGCAAAGACGACGATGCAAAAAGATTTGAGTTAGTGAAATAACTCTTTTGTTTAGCTCTCGTTGTCGTCTTCGTCGCTGCCATCGCTGCCGTCTTCGTTGTGGTCGTAGTTTTGGAAGGTCTCTAAGTTCCCTACAAATCCGATGATCCGATGTCACTGCATTTTATGACCGGAAACATCCAGTGTAAAATTCACGATCAACTAAGCTAAGACAATTAACAACACGCGAAGGGTTACTTCAGAAGTCATAGTAACGGAATAATTGGAACCATTATGGCAACCAAAGTAGTGAAATTACTTCAAACTGTTGGCATAATAATAGTGACGTAATGCGAAACACGGAATTATACAGCGCGAGACGTTTTTCACAAAAGTTCGTTTTGCTAATTTGAAATGGTTATCTGTCAACCAATTATCATCCAGTCCTTAACATTTACTAAACTAAAGACGTTAAAAATGAACAGCATGCAAATCAAAACGAACCATATATATAAACTTTGGAAGATTCTCATAATCTTTTATAAGTTATGCGGTTGCAACTCATGGCCTTTAGCGTTCTCATTGCTTATGATGCTCCCACCTCGCCTCATCTGGGCTTGAACCTACGTGAAGGAAAGAATGTTTTAAAACAATAAAGCTGACAAAAGAGAAAGTCAAAGCGTAGAATGAAGTGTCACACTTGACCGAACGCCAGGAGATTTTGAAGATACTTTTCAACCTCAAAAGTTCAAATAGTGTGGCCACAAACAAAACATTGCCCATCCTTTCCATTATTGTATGAGATTGCATTTATCGCATGAAATATAATACATATTAAATCATAATATTTTTGTATCGTTTTGGTTTCGTTTGTTTACAATTTCAACTTTGTTTTTGATTGGTTTTGATTAACGTGATCTGGAAATGACTGGATTAAGTAATATCAGCCGAGTATTTGTTTGCAATTACGATTTGTGGTGAAAAATGACGAAAGTACAGGAAAAGATGTGAAAAATGTTACCCAATACTGTCTTTTGCTTCCTTCAAAAAAGAAATATTCAACAGTCATTAAGCAATGTTCTTAATTCTCAAACCCTGATGAGATACACCATTATGGATTTGTGTAGATGAAACACACTAACTCACCTGAGCTTTTGTATTCTCAATGGCCTTCGCAATTCGCTTTTGATGTTCAATATTGCCGATCCCAAGCTCTTCAAGGTCATCGATTTTCAACAAAAGAATTTGTCGAGGGGTTGCGAAGCCCTGTTCTATAAAGTTACTGGCATATCGTCCCATGTCGATTGCTTGAAGCCATTTGTTGATCGTTTGCATGATCGTGTAATCTAAATTTTCGTCCCTAAAAGCAAGTCAAGATGAAATATTCCGTAATTTTTTCAACCAGGTTTCCTCCGCAACTAAGGATATTTTCAAGTGAAAATTCAATGAACAACACCTTTCACGGACACAATAAATGAAAATATGTGAAATGTAAGTCATAACACAAGATGTAGCCCTCTTTGGCCAATACAAGGATTATGTCATAATTCCATAAGTACTTTTGAAAATCAGTCAATAAATCAATCCATAAATAAATCAATATATAATATTCGAAAAATACTTGCGAATCCAATCTATTATAATGGCAACATCGTGATGACTTCTTCTCTGAATATTTGATTTTGCATAACAATCAAGTTAAAGTTTGTAATATAAGTTATTCAATAAAAAGAAATCAACATAATTGCTTACAATTTCATGATTGGCGCCATGTCTTCCAATAGATAAGGATTGTCGAGCCAATCGTCGATGCGATCACGTATGGTGCTGAAAAGGAGCCTCTTCGTTCTGTCTTTGTTCCAGCATTGCAACATCAAATCGTGAACAACCCTTGGACATCCCTGACAAAATATATATTGTTTTTTCACTCTTTTTGTGGTTTTATTTGTGATATTTCAGGGACAATTGAAATCTTGATAGCAGACACGTGATGTAAGATACATCATATAGTTCTTTAGTAATACTATTAATATTATCTCTTAACATTTCTGCTTCTCGTCTGTTCAGTAAGCAAACATCAACTGAAACCATTTTAAAAAAGAGTCCTACCATGGGAGGTGACAATCGATAACCTCGTGTTACTTGTTCAAGAACCTAAATAAGAAGAATCACATAAAACAAAACAAAACAAAATAAGCTAATGTTGGGATTTTCCTGATTCCAGCTCTGATTCTACGGTATTTTCTAAGGAAGAGATGATATGAGGTCAAACCCTCACAAAACCTCTATTGGACACTTTATAACGAACACCACTACATAACGGACATTTTGTGGATGTCTTTACGATGTCCGCTAAAGAGACTATTTCGATATAAAGGAATTCACTTTACTTCATAATTTGTCCATTCCCAATAAGGCCTTTCACCATATGACATTATTTCCCATAACACAATGCCATAAGACCAAACGTCAGAAGCAGTTGTGAATTTTTTGAATTGTATGGCTTCTGGAGCCGTCCAACGCACGGGAATTTTTCCACTCTGTAAAAATGAAGTATACATTAATTTCTGTTTTACGTAATTTCCTCGATTTCAGTTTACACACATGTGCATCATAGAGGTACCTTTGATTCACTGCTTTCATCCATTTTGATTTCTAAACTCATCCCAAAATCAGCTATTTTGCAGATTTTTTGTTCATTAACGAGAATATTTCTTGCAGCCAGATCCTTAAAAAAATTATTGTCAAAAAAATTAAAGAAAAGCTATGAGAAGTTATATTTTAAATCCTCTACATACCCTATGAATAAAACCCATTTCTGAAAGATATTTCATGCCGGATGCAATCCCTCTTGCCATATACAACAACTCAACAACAGTGAACTGCATATCGTTATCCTAGACAAAAAAACACTTTCTTTTTGCCATTTCAAAAGACATTACATTTATATGCTTGCAAAGAACATCAATAAGACTATTTGTACCTATGGGAAATATAATGAGTTGTGTTATTATGACAGGCTTTTAAGCCTATGAAGCTCATACGATTTTGAGCTAAAGTCCCTTACTTTAAACAAAATGTTACAAAACGTCTTACCTGCAAGTACTTATCAAGTGCACCATGTATCATATATTCCAGAATGATTGCATTTGGTTCGTCTGTTATAGAAACATTCAAAATTTTAGCAGATTTAAAATCCGCCCTTTCAGATGTTATGCATAACAATATTGATGAGTGTTTACGAAATCACTACCTTTCAAAATGACTCCCTCTAACATAATCACATTTGGATCAGAAAATTGCCCAACAATCGCAGCTTCACTTAAAAAGTCATTTCGGTCACTTCTTGTCGCAGTAGCCTGGAAGATTAAAGCATGAACAAATTTTGATAATGAACGTTTTGAACTGAAAGGTTTCTAGACTATTTGCTTATGAGTTCTTTACAGTAAGTGAGAGCGCGATAATATACGCGATAATATACAGCATTCACAGCATTCATGCATAAATAGTCTTAGGCAATAAATACAGAAAGATATCCATTACAATTATTTGAACACTGTTAGGTATTGCTAGTTTATGTAAGTATCATCAAGAAGTCTTTCCCACAAACCTTCAGTATTTTTACAGCAACTGTAACGTGTTTCCCGCTCCTATTCAATTCACCTCTGTACACTTCAGCAAATTCTCCTTCTCCAATTTTTTCCATAAGTCTTAAGTCTCCACGGTCTATCTCATAAGCAAATTCTGAAACTGCTTCGTTAACATCTGCATAGCTTTTTGGATCAACATATATTTTTCCGCCATTATAAAAGCGAATTGGAACTTTGACTATGGGAAGATAAAACATACATTTTTTTTTTCAGAGAATGTTTGACAACTTTTATCCTTGTCACCATAATACAGGTTACTATAAGCCTGATACTTCAAAAACTGGTTACCTGATCCATCCTCCATCCTGACAACTTGCAGATATGCAGGATTACGTCGTTTCCATATACAAAATGCAGCTACGAGCGCAACAGCGATGAATATTATTATACCAAACGAAACTCCCAGTGCTAAGGTTAGGGGAATGCCGCCTTTGACGGTGATAGATTTTCTGCATTCCGGTCCCGTCAATGGTTTTGAGTCGACAATGACTTCAGTCTTGATCTAAAAGTCAGCATTAATATTTTTGTCTTGGGTCTCTTTGGTTTTCTTACTATTCTACCTGATATTTTTAAGAAAATATGAAAATACAGCGGACCTTAACTGTGTAAGCTTCATCTTGCAAGCCAGTCTCAATTGTAAATGACCTTTGTTTCATTTTAAGTACTTTATCAGCGTACGTTACAATGTATTGTGGGCTTTCACCACCTCGTGCAAATGGTGGGTCCCATTTGAACGTAACAGAACCATCTGGATTCGTTTCAAAATCACAATTAATTGGCCCAGGTGCTGAAAATAATAAAATTTTGTTATACAATCTGGAATGTTGAACTTTCAACTTATCCATTTACATTGGTTGTCATGTTTTAACTAAGTGCATCCTTACCTCCTTTAAGTGTTGTAAAATTCAGTTTTGACGACAAACTGTGGCCAGTTATGTTGGTGACATTGTTTTCGTTCGTTATGGTCAGATAGTAGGTGGTAAAAGCACCCAAATCCTTTAGATGTATTCTTGTGTCATTCGTTACCACTGGAAAAACCGGAAAGTCTTGGGGACAGTTCGTACAACGAACAATATAAAAACCAAGCATAGACGTTCCAGGTTTTGATGGAGACCAAGTTACCAATGCTTTATAAGATTCAACTCCAGTTATCTTGACGTTTGTTGGAGGCATCGGGGGTCCTACAGAATCGATGGATTTTAATGATCAAACTCATCATTGAGAAAACAAACATTGTCATTTTGACTGATCAATAAAGTTGACAAAAATTACTTTCCTTTATACAAAATAGGTCATTACAACCACAGTACAGGCTTGTTGAGAACTGGAATCTTATTGATTGAGAAATATGTCATTTTTAATGTTACGAGTTGAAGTGTTACAAAACACGAGTTAAAAAGGTTTTTTGGTCTTTTGGAAATTAAACAATACAATTTCCTCTGGATTAAAGAACATCATAGTTCTCTGATTTTGAATTTAATGAATGCTTCCATAATATGTGGATTAAAGTTGGTACGATTGTTGATTTTTACCAGTTGGAAAACGGTAATTCTTACGATCCTGTGGTGATGGTTTGCTATTTGAAACTGGTTGCAAAGACTAATGAGAGATATGATCATAGGTACATTACCATGGCATGCAGCTTGAGGATTTTCAACTGAGCCAATTGCTTTGAAATGATATTTGTTACAAACACATGAGTCCTTGTAGTCATTAGCAACGGAGTTTTTTCCACATTGGTTGCAAGCATGGTTCCCAGGCTCTGATTTATATTTATCAAATGCACATCCTGAAATAAACAAGTACAAAGGATTGATTACGTTTCACACTAACTCAGTAACTCCAGTTATCATGAGTACTAGCCGCCAAGGCGGCGTCGCTCGCCGCCCATGTTCAGCTTGCGTTGTATCACCACTTGCTCCAAATTATTGCACTTAAAACCAGCAATAAGACTTCCTTTGCTGCTGGCTTTACCGCTTAATAAAGCTCGTTTGCACGTGAAGAGAAATACGTTCCTGGTGTTTCAAATCTTGCATGTTCTTAACTCAGCCGTTCATTGTCGCGGTCGCATTTAAAATGTTAGTAGACTTTCTTGCTTTACACAATGCATTCCGAACGTGAACTTCACGTGGTTTTTATTTACGATTTTAAACCAATCAAGTATCAGTTTAACAATACACTCAAAACGCAGAGAGAAAAAACTTTTCAACTTATTATTAGCTTGTGTTTTACGCGCTCTAACATGGGTGCTGTCAGAAGTACGTGAAAAAGTGGCTTTTCTTCTTAAAAATATCACACGGGAGGAGAAAAAATGCACGTGCTAAATGAATGAATTGAATAGAAAACGTTCGATCAGATTAAAATAGATTAAAAGAAATCGATTAAAAGAAATTAAGACAACTATTAAGACAAAAGCAAAAAAAAATATTTTGTTTCATGATTCTCTTTTTTTATCGGTTTTTAAATATTTTGATTGCTCGAAAAAAAGTTCACCCGTCTCAGACAGTCACGAAAGCGTTAGGATACACTGGCAAACCGAACGTGCTGCCACGTTCTGCCACTGCTGCTTTTTGTCCAAAATGTTTAATCAGTTAGTTTCTTTGTATTTAGTTGATGTATTGTTTTCAAAGCCAAGTCAACGGTGGTCCTTGGAATATAAAACTAACAATAATAATAAAAACAAAACGTTATCTCTATTGGTTCACCAGCCGAAAAAAGTCACGTTCGATTGGGGTTGCTGTGTATTTGTTTCGAACTCACGTCGCACACAAAAAAAGAAATAATTTCGCTCACAACTCAATCTACCATTTTGCGTGACAGACAAACAAACAGACGGAGAATCGGCTATTAATATATAGACTAGCCACCAAGGCGGCGTCGCTCGCCGCCCATGTCCACCTGCTCTGTATCACTGTATCAATAAACGTCAAATTTCCTTATAAACGGCTCGTAAGACTTGTGTTCAACCAGAAGTAGATTCGAAGTCACAACCTCTGGTAAAACCAATCTTTTATCAGTGTAACAATACACTCAAAACGTAGAGAGAGAAAACTTCAACTTTTTATTAGCTTTTGTTTTAAAAAAGTTACGCGCTCTAACATGGGTGCTATCAAACGTAAGGGGGAAATCGTTTCTCTTCTTAAAAAGATCACACAGGAGGAGAGAAAAAAAGGCACGTGCTAAATGAATAAAGAGAATAAAAAAACGTTCGATCAGAACGCTTAACAATTAAAAGAAGAAATTAATTTATTAAAAGAAAAGCAAAAAAAAAAAACATTTTGTTTTGATATGATACTTTTTTTTTACCTATCGGTTTCTAAACATTTTGATTGCTCAAAAAAAAAGTTCACCCGTCTCAGACAGTCAGGCAAGAGTTAGTGGCAAACCGAACATATGCTGCTACGTTCTGCCACTGCTGCTTTTTGTCTAAAATGTTTAATCAGTTAGTTTCTTTGTATTTAGAGTTGATGTACTGTTTTCAAAGCCAAGTCAACGTGGAATATAAAACTAACAATAATGATAAAAACAAAACGTTATTCCTATTAGTTCATCAGCCAAAAAAGTCACGTTCGATTGGGATTGCAATGTATTTGCTCTGAACTCACGTCGCACACAAAAAAAGAAATAATTTCGCTCACAATTCAATCTACCATTTTGCGTGTCTTACAAACAAACAGACAGAGAATCGGCTATTAATATATAGACTAGCCGCCAAGGCGGGGTCGCTCGCCGCCCATGTTCAGCATGCGTTGACTTCACGAAAAATAAAATTAAGGAATTGGCAACCGAAAGTGTTACCATGTTGTAGAGCTCGAAAAACTGATCTAAAAAATGTATGGGATCGTTCCGCTAAGATCAACCGTTACAGAGATAGCATTCTTCATAGATTTTGATGACGTCACAGACCCCTCCCAAAAAAATTAGACCCATGTTTTTCGTCACCCCATCGCCTGTATCGCGGACCCCAAAAAACGTCAAATATCCCTAGAGGCAGATTCGAAATCAAATGTCAAATATCAGTTTGAACAATGGTTCCAAAAAAACCTAAATTTCATGATGTGGTATTTATTTTTTAAAACAATCGTTGATCAGTACAACAATACACTCAAAACGTAGAGAGAAAAAAACTTTTTATTAGCTTTTGTTTTAAGGGGGATTACCCCCATAATTTTTAGGAATGCATTTTTAATAAAATGTTTGTCCTATAAGTTGTATATACATATAAAGACATGGAAAATATAATTTTTGAAAAAAAATTTTGCACCGTTGCCATGGTAACAAAGAAAAAGTCCAATTTTTGGGCCGAAAACATGATTTACGCCGGCTCAAGTATCTTGACATGTGATTTCTCTTTCCTTGTAATATTTTCTACAGTAACACTACTTAGGTACAGGTATGGGCCAAACCTCAAAAAAAATTTAAAAATTTTCACTATCCATAATGGCGGCAATTCAGATTTTACATAGATTTTTTTAACATCAATAAGGTCCATAAAATCTTTCTTACAACTTAAAACTGATTTATTTGAGGTTTAGCCCATACTTCTCTATGAGATGAAACATCTGTGAAAATTTCAGGTAAAACGAGCCAGCGGTTCAAAAGTTATGCGGGCCGGGAGCTCAAAAAACACTTTCCTAGAAAATCAACAAAATAGTCTGGTCTGTATGTAAATCTATCAAATTTAGCCCTTAATGAGAACATTGCCTATCCTAAAAAGTAATTAAACAAAACCCCCAGCTTCATATACTGTCCCCTCATCTTTTTCATGTTTGTCCATTTTAGATTTTTTAAGTCCACGGATGATCTTTCGTCTCTTTTTCACCGGCTCACTTGATTTGTAAAAACTTGACGACAAACGTTTTCGGTTAATCGTTGAGCATTGCTTCACCATAAATCTACTGGGCTGCATTTTAAGCTGGTCAAAGATCAGGATGGAACTTTTCATTCCAATGTTGAAATGTGCCACAGCATCATAAGTCCCTAGCCTTAGCTGAGTAAGTGACACATACTTGCTTTTCGGTAAGCGTTGCCACGAGCCATTACATGATATTGGAATGTCAACAACAACGTTGTCTTCAGCAGAATTTCCTTTCAGGACCTTGATTTCTTTGACTGCTTCTAACATTGTTTGCTCTGCAACATTCACAACAGTTTTCGTAATCTTTGATACTGCACGATCATAGTTTTTATCTCTCATTGGTGACGGCATGTTCATGAGTGTTGAAAATTTCTTTATGACGCATGACGACCATGACCCAAAGTTCGCATGGCATAGATTACACGTAAGTTTACATCATGTGATTTCTCAACTGGTTTAGATGTGTAAAATTCATGTGAAAATTTACACTCCATACATTTAACGACAAGACAAGAAGCGAATCCCATTTTTTTCGAAAACTTTTCCTGCAGGGTCAGAGAACACAGTTGGCAGACTGGACAAAATAAAAGGGATATAACAGTTGAAAGTACTTCCATGTCAACAAATCTATACCCATCTATGAATTTGTCTTGTTCTTTTGGGGTATCAGTTTCAAAGTTTTGTAATTTTGAGCTTGATGCAGTCTTTCTTGGTGTAGTAGACCTACTACTGCTGTGTTGCTGATGGTGAAGTAGAGTCCAAACCTGGATTATGAGTGTGTTGATTACCTTGAAACCTTCTTTTCCCTTTTCTAGTCCTTTTTTTCACTCTATCTCCTTTCCCCATTCTATATAATCAATTGTATTGACAATTCTTAGAGTAATACTGCTTGTTGATGTCGATCAAGTGAGTTGCATGTGAGTAATTTTTCAAACTAGTGGAATGGAGCGCCAATAACCTCTTTCTTGAGGCGCTATGGTCGTGAAAATTCGTACACTAGTAGGTCTCTATGTTTTGACTTTATGGAGATAATTTCAGCCGATTTGTTTATCTGGTTCCTTAGAAAAGTCCATCGCAATGGGTTGTATTGTCCGTTGCTAAGGAGAATTTTAGACGTAGACAAAGATACTTGACTTGGTTAAAGGGTCAAATGACATTGTTTTACCAAAAATTAGGTCCTCAACTTTTGAGATCACGTTCTGAAAGGATATAAGAAGCTAAATTGAAAAAAAAAATTTTTTTCAAAAAATTTCAAAATTATGGGGGTAATCCCCCTTAAAAAAGTTACGCGCTCTAACATGGGTGCTATCAAACAGGGGGAAAATGGTTTCTCTTCTTAAAAAGTTCACACGGGAGGAGAGAAAAAAGGCACGTGCTAAATGAATAAAGAGAATAAAAAAAACGTTCGATCAGAAGCGCTTTATAAAAAGAAATTAAATTATTAAAAGAAAAGCAAAAAAATATTTTGTTTCATGATACTCTTTTTTTACCTATCGGTTTTTAAACATTTTCATTGCTCAAAAAAATAGTTCACCCGTCTCAGGCAGTCAGGCAAGAGTTAGTGGCAAACCGAACATGCTGCCACGTTCTGCCACTGCTGCGTTTTGTCCAAAATGTTTAATCAGTTAGTTTCTTTGTATTTAGTTGGTGTACTGTTTTCAAAGTCAAGTCAACGTGGAATATAAAACTAACAATAATGATAAAAACAAAACATTATTCCTATTAGTTCATCAGCCAAAAAAAGTCACGTTCGATTGGGGTTGCAATGTATTTGCTTCGAACTCACGTCGCACACAAAAAAGAAATAATTTCGCTCACAACTCAATCTACCATTTTGCATAACTTACAAACAAACAAACAAACAAACAGACAGAGAATCGGCTATTAATATATAGACTAGCCGCCAAGGCGGGGTCGCTCGCCGCCCATGTCCACCTGCTCTGTATCACTGTATCAATAAACGTCAAATTTCCTTATAAACGGCTCGTACAACTTGTGTTCAACCAGAAGCAGATTCGAAGTCACAACCTCTGATAAAACCAATCTTTTATCAGTGTAACAGTACACTCAAAATGTAGAGAGAGAAAACTTCAACTTTTTATTAGCTTTTGTTTTAAAAAAGTTACGCACTCTAACATGGGTGCTATCAAACGTATGGGGGAAATAGTTTCTCTTCTTAAAAACATCACGACGGAGGAGAGAAAAAAGGCACGTGCTAAATGAATAAATAGAATAAAAAACGTTCGATCAGAACGCTTAACAATTAAAAGAAGAAATTAATTTGTTAAAAGAAAAGCAAAAAAAAAAAAAAAAACATTTTGTTTTGATATAATACTCTTTTTTTACCTATCGGTTTTTAAACATTTTGATTGCTCAAAAAAAAGTTCACCCGTCTCAGACAGTCAGGCAAGAGATAGTGGCAAATCGCACATGCTGCCACGTTCTGCCACTGCTGCTTTTTGTCCAAAATGTTTAATCAGTTAGTTTCTTTGTATTTAGTTGATGTACTGTTTTCAAAGCCAAGTCAACGTGGAATATAAAACTAACAATAATGATAAAAACAAAACATTATTCCTATTAGTTCATCAGCCAAAAAAAGTCACGTTCGATTGGGGTTGCAATGTATTTGCTTCGAACTCACGTCGCACACAAAAAAAGAAATAATTTCGCTCACAACTCAATCTACCATTTTGCGTGACTTACAAACAAACAAACAAACAAACAAACAGAGAATCGGCTATTAATATATAGACTAGCCGCCAAGGCGGCGTCGCTCGCCGCCTATGTCCACCTGCTCTGTATCACTGTATCAATAAACGTCAAATTTCCTTATAAACGGCTCGTTCAACTTGTGTTCAACCAGAAGCAGATTCGAAGTCACAACCTCTGGTAAAACCAATCTTTTATCAGTGTAACAATACACTCAAAACGTATAGAGAGAAAACTTCAACTTTTTATTAACTTTTGTTTTAAAAAAGTTACGCGCTCTAACATGGGTGCTATCAAACGTAAGGGGGAAATGGTTTCTCTTCTTAAAAAGATCACACGGGAGGAGAGAAAAAAGGCACGTGCTAAATGAATAAAGTGAATAAAAAAAAACGTTCGATCTGACTAAAATAGATTAAAAGAAATCGATTAAAACAAATTAAGACAACTATTATGACAAAAGCAAAAAAAAATATTTTGTATTTTTGTATTTTTTTACCTATCGGTTTAAACATTTTGATTGCTCGAAAAAAAGTTCACCCGTCTCAGACAGTCAGGCAATGATACATTAGGATACACTGGTAAACCGCACATGCTCCCACGTTCTGCCACTGCTGCTTTATGTCCAAAACGTTTACTCAGTTAGTTTCTTTGTATTTAGTTGATGTATTGTTTTCAAAGCCAAGTCAACGTGGTATATAAAAGTAACAATAATAATAAAAACAAAACGTTATTCCTATTAGTTCATCAGCCAAAAAAAGTCACGTTCGATTGAGGGTTGCAATGTATTTGCTTCAAACTCACGTCGCACACACAAAAAAAATAATTTCGCTCACAACTCAATCTACCATTTTGCGTGACTTACAAACAAACAAACAAACAGACAGACAGACAGACGGAGAATCGGCTATTAATATATAGATTATTTTGTGACTCTTTCTTTGCAAATTTATGCTAGATATGAAAGAGGTAATTAAACATACTTTTTCGAGCATCATAGGATTGGTGAACTGAAATAACCAAAATTTATATGACTTTAAGCATCTTGAGAATTATGTAAAACACTTTTTTAAAAAGTATTTATTTATTCTTACAAAGCTTTTCGTAAACAGAGTTACGTTTTCAAAAATGAAAATTGTAAATGAAAAGTTGTATGTGCTATTATAAAAACACTTTAAATACCGCTGACCGATGGCTGTCAGTGGAACTGCGCTGGCTGAACAACTTCCAAAAACTTTTCGTATTGTTTTTTACGAAAAAACAGAGTTACATTTTTCATTTTGGAAAACGTAACTCTGTTTACGAAATGCTTCGTAAGAATAAATAAATATCTTTTACCGAATGTTTTATTTACTTCTTATTGATTTCAGTTGATTTTATCATGGAGGTATAAAACAGAAGGAGAACGAACTCTTATTTTTCTATTATTCAGATAATGACTATTCTATTCATTGCGGTATCACTTTGATGTCATCCGTGATGCGCTTTCGGCTGGTTGTCGGTGAAACGAATACTTTTTTAAAAATTAACGAGAATTTAAAAACCAAATATCATCCATTATAACAACGGATCAACTTGCTGCATAGTGACAAGCAGATTATTAATCCTAAAGCTTCCTTGAGAAACAAATGAAAATCTATGTTTTTATACAGAGTTGAAGATATCGCGTAATTCATGTATAAGTTCCAATCTACATATCTTCTCACTTAAATGCGCCTCGATAGTGCCGCCGTACGTGCAAAAACTTAGGATTATTCTCACTTCAAAAACTGAAGCTCGGCGAAACTGCTTGAGGGGATCACGAGATATATAGACCTAAAGTTGCAATGTTTTCGTTGCATATTTGTGACGTTTTTGCATAATTCTCCCAATTCCTACGGATTATGCATGCTAAGAACTTTACCCTAACGATCTTTAATCACATTGGAGAATTGATATGAACGAAATTTTCACGCAAGAACGCCAAAATTATAAAAATTATGCAAGATGATAGCAATTATATGTTAATACACACTGAGGACTTAAACAATGCAGCGCATCACGGATAGTACAATAGCAGATTTTGAGTTCGTTCTCCTTCTGTTTTATACCTGGTTCTGTTTTAAATCATGGATTTTATTGATAACAAAATTTAAGAATCTTACCAATGCACTTCTTGTCATTTTTGGTATAACCAATATCGCATATGCACTTTCCGTTGACTTTGTATGTGCCATTAAAGAAACACTCTAAATATGGCTGGCCAATAGCTGTCAGTGGAATTGCGTTGGCCGAACAACTTCCAAAAACCTTTCGTATTGTTTCATTTTTGCTAGGAGCTGGTGTAGACGGAAATGTTAACAATTGTGTGACCGCTGTTGGACACATATAGTAATAAAGGCTCATATTCCTAAGCCATCCACAATAATGATTGGCCTGGAATCGAAATTGGATTCCCTCATATTTGTACACGTCTTCAACAGCCAATACATCAATATGTTTGAATACATTCGAGTCTCCAAGAGGAACAGTTGGCAACCGGTTCATTACATTAAAAAATTTCGGTTTGGTGCTACTATTACCTTTATAAATTTGTAGGGAAAGTGTGTCTTGACAAGACGAAAGGTTTTGGACTTTACAATTTTCTGTTTCGGTAGTTACTTCCACAATCAACCGACTTGCATTTTTCACTTTGTAGAATGGTGTATGTAAATAGCAATTCTTGAAGTTGGTTCCGACTAAGCAAACTTGCCACCCAACACCATAATAATCTTGCCAATGTGATCCACATGTTGCTCTCCATGTTTCAAACATCTTTACCTTCAGATGTTCTCTTTGGACAGTTTTGTATGTCGCAAAGAAGGTGAAAAACACCAAAACATAAAACATCAGGTTCATGTTAGCTAAAAAGATGAATAGAAACCAAAGTATTTTACCAGTTTACATATCTCCCTTCAACTAAATCTATATCCCCATTCAAAAATAACTTCCTCTTCATCAGTGTCTCAACATAGCAAATTTTTTCTCGCTGTCTAATTACTTTCAAGATAATTTAGGTGCAAATGAAAAATCTTTCACAAACATCTAACAGAACAAATAATTGAAAACTCTGTCAACCAATCAACAAAAGAAACTTTTTGAACAGCAAATTCCTCTGTAACATATTGACTACAAAATGAAGATTATCTAAAAGCTAGTTCACATTTCTTCATCATTGAGAAGATTTCGAATTATCCTGTTGTCGAATTTGAAAGGCTCTCAAGCTCAAGAAATCGTTGCTGGTGATAAATAAAACGACCTTACATGTACTTATCGCACTTCAAATCTTAATGTACAATTTTTAGTCCGCCATTAAATGTTTTTTTAGATTTAAAGTTAACTATCGTGTAAAACAGCCCTTAACTTAGCATTTCTTTGTCAGTAAATATGAAGTTCTAAGTTGAACAAAAGAAACAAATGATTCGAACACAAACAATGTAAACTTATGAAATGACTCAAGTTTGCAAAGACTTCCGAAATCTTTATTTACTTATTTCGTCCCTATTATACAATGCAATCTTTTTTATATGACATATATTTCAGACAAACAATTTTCATGAAAACTAAAAACAACAAAAGATTTATACTTTAAAGAAATTTTGAGCACTTTTATATCCACGATAAACTGAAATCAAATCACCATCACCATAAAACTTTGATAAATAAAGATCCCAAAGTCAGATATCTAAATCATATCTCCACATTCAAGAGGATCTTAAACAATCGTTTTCAAGAGGTTCCGGTGTCGCAGTAAATTTTAACTCCCCTAAATAATGACTCCCCCATCAAAATAAACTAGTTAATTATAACTCCCCAGTTAATATAAACTAGTAAATTATGACTCCCTAGAGTTAACATTTCCTATGAAATCCTGACTCCCCTGGTTTAAAATGACTCCCCTCTAAATCTTGCTTAAAAACTTTTGAAATTCATATGGCCATTCCTTGGACGATGAGACTTTAAAAATTTTAAATTTTGTCTACTCATTCCTTCACTGAATACCTTATTCTCAACTTCAGTCTGTCAGTCTGTGTATCTGTCCGAAAAACTTTGGGGCAGCCTGAAAAATGGTCGGATTTGGCTGAAATTTTGCACGCTTGTTCCTTGGGTGAATATCTTGGGGTGTTTTTGAAATTTTGATTTTTTGTGCTTGGGACCGGGTTTTGCGCCAAAACGAGGCTAAAACTTTGGGTCAGCCTGGAGACTTCAAAAATGGCCGGATTTGACTAAACTTTGGTATATTTGAACAACTACAATTGGGCTTTTGAGTTATAAATAATGAAGTTGAGCCCAGTGCGGTTAGCACGTTCGACTATATCATATGGTATGTGATAACTTATTTTGTCATTAAATTTTCTCAGGGTTTATAGGGTTTATAGTTAAAGATATGCACTGCAATGGCTTCTTTTGATGGGGTCATGATTAACTAGTTGATTAACTAGTTTATTTTGACTCCCTGACATTTTTCAATCTGAAATAATGGGGAGTCATTATTTACTAAGGGAGTCATTGTTTCCTAGGAAATTTCTACTCTAGGGGAGTCATTATTTCCTAGTTTATTTTAACTGGAGGAGTCATTTTTCCCAGGGAGTTAAAATAATCCGCTACACCGGTTTGTTTTTTTCCGGGACCAGTTATTTCTGATGAGGTCATCCAACGATCATAAGTTTGAGGTGCAAAAATTGAATTTTAAATGAACACACCACTTTTCTCCTAAATCTCTAAAAATAAAATAAAAGGTGAAAATATGTTATATTATATGTTATATTATTATGATATCTGCAGTACATTGGTTCCATTAAATATGGCTGAAGATGGTTGCTAAATCTGAAACCGAATCTCCATTCGGTCATTTACCTCGTTCCAGGTTAACAGGATAGATGGTTATTGAGATTGAGGGTTCCACCCTCTCTTACTTTTAACTAGCAGGCGGCGTTGCTCTCCACTCATATTCAGTCTGTTGTCACCTAAAGAGTTCATGAAAAATAAAATTTAGGAATTGGCAATCGTGATGCAACATGCTACCTTATCTTACCTTATCGGGGATAACTTCGTCGGAGAAAATTTTCCCTGATGTAAATCTTCCCAGACAAAATTATCCCCCGATAAGGTATAGCACTGGAAATTCTGAACATAAGAATGTATAGGATGAAATGTCTATGACGAACCGTTTCAAAAGTTTTAATGACGTCGTCATCCCATCGCCAATATGCGGGCCCCAAAAAGCGCCAGACCTAAACTTTGCGTTGGATTTACGTGTCAATGCATTATATTTCTTGTATTCGTCATTTTTCATTATAGTGATAAGAACAGCAAATCGTTCTTAGAAAAAGAAAATTCGAAAGTCTCCTTCATCATGAACTGGTGTGAACGGGTATATTTTGAACTGCATCAATCAAAAAAAAGTTTTTACAAAACTTGCTTAAAATAAACAGGATTTATTAGCGTGAACGGGGCATATGTGAAAGCTAGTTTCCACTTGTCCTTTTTACGGCGGGAACGAGAAAACGAACAGGAAAATGATCACGTGAGCATGTGCATTGATAGTTTGTTCAAGCGGTACGGGAAAGTTTATTTGTCTAGTTTCCTACAGGAAAAAGTTGGAGTGAGTTCAACTTTTTTCAAGTTACTCTCAGGAAACGGTTTTTTGAGTCAATCAAAATAGTGTATGTCAGTTTGCTAACGTTAGCTTTTTTAAAAAAATCTCTCGAAGCGGGAGTCAAAACAACAAAATGGCGTCATACCATCCATGCGAAGCATGTTGTGAAGCAGATAGTAACGACGAGCTTCGTGACGATGACGAAAGGGGGGACAACTAGTTTAATCCACTCTTCATACCTGATTGATGTCATTCGAAAGGATTTAAAGTATTCATGGTCATGCAAAGCCATATCTTTTATCAATAAATTAAAGCCCCTTTAATCTCTCTGTACTACTTCTTCTCTGTCTCTTTTGAGCAATAATACCAATTAGAGTGTCCGTCTACTCAATCTGCTGATCACAGATTCCATTTTGATTGTTTATGTTTTTATTCCGTTTCCCATTCTTTTCAAGTAATGGATACTGATTTTCCTGACTTTTCCGGTCCCGTTTCCCATTCCTACTTACCGTTCCCGCAGTAAAAAAGACAAGTAGAAACCCGCCTTTAAGTGTTTGAAATTTTCGCTTTAGTTTTAGTTTTAACTCTTCTGTTTGCCTGTGGTAGTGTTGGCATAATGGCAGATGTGACTTGTATTCTTAGTGTAGTTTCTAGTCGAGAAAATACGGTACCGTATTGCCTATAAATACTGAAAAAGGATGATCAATGATAAGGAGGTACAACTCATAACTATTTTCTGGCGATCTGCTGAAGTTCCTGAGAAATATCTGTAAGTCGCGTTTCATTGGTTTTGCGGTACTTTTGAGAAAGTTTTGACACGCTTCATTTTATGTACATTTCGGAGAATCCTTTGTTTTCACTTTGTTTTGTACTTTTCTGGAGAGATTTAACACGTAACTGGAAAAGAAAAGTCGAAAATTTTGTCGAATTCAAAGTAAGAGGATTGATTTACACTGGCGTGCAAGACGTATCGAAGTCTGTTTTTGCCTAGTTCTGTTTCCACCATAACAAGATTTCCTTTGTAGCTGCAATAATTTAAAGCAATTATATCTTGTACCAATGAGATTGGTAGTATAATTGACAGTTTGAATTACAAGCAACTAAAATTCTCCTTTTCCCTTTTCAGGAATATCTACTTTTACTAAAGAGAGGATACGTCGTAGGATTTTTTGAAATCAGCGGGGTGCTTGTTATAGAGGGGCGCTAATTGGAGAGAGGCGCTTATAAAAATTTTTGAAATGGTCATACTAGCTGTGAACGAGGCATTGCTTTTTACCATAAAAGAATAAAAGTAACTGCATTTTTCATGGCAACGAAATAAGATTTTGTACTTATAACTTACATTTATACATCACAAAAATATAGTCTTCCGTTTCTATTATGCTTTTTATTCAAAGTTCTAATTACCGCCCGGGCGCTTATTAACTTCTGAGTTAAATTAAGTCACTCTAAAAATAGTCCGGGCGCTTTTTGGAGAGGGGCGCTTATAAAAATAATTCTGACTAGAGAGGGGCGCTTATTGGAGTGGGGCGCTAATTAGAAAGAGTCGGTAGTAGTGAAATAAGAAATAAAATGCTTTATTGAATGTTTTGCCGAAGCTTTTTGAAAATTCATAGCCTCCGTTTGTAACCTCCATCTATTCATTACAATTTATGTAGTTTATTTTAGGTAATTTTGCCGACTCTTAACTGCCATATCCACCGAAGAAGTAGGAGTAATTTTTGTGAAAAACAAAACAAAAGCAAAACAAAAAAGATTTTCAAAACTAATTGGGAAGTTATGTCAAATAACATACGAATGCTGTACAAGTGAACTTAACCATTTGGCAATTTCTTTTTTTGTTGTTCATTGAATGACGTAAACACGGTGATGTTAGACCATTTTTTGGGGGGCTAATAAAGCTAGAGCCAGTGTACCAATAGGTATAAAACTATTCCATTTTGTTTTTGTTTGTGTTTTAATGGTTACATCTCAGATCGCGTAATGGAACTTCTTTAGAGCATCATTTCTTCCTGATGCTTTCTTTTTAGTCAACCTATTTTGCGGGTCCCAATTCGTAGCAAATAGCCAAAAGTGATGGCTTGATTTTCAAGTTTATAGCTACATGAACATGAACTAGGAAATATGATTCTAGAACATTTCGTCAACTTGTTTTGAACTTAGTTAAATCAGGAGAGGAAAACAAAAAAGAAACAACCAAAACAAATTTATCGACACTTAGTACTCTTTCATGTTAATGACATTTCGAGCGTGTCAAGTGCCCACCATCAGATCAAGAAAGTTTTTCTTTCATGATATCATGTGTTTTATGTTAAAAGTTTCCATATGACGTGTCAAAAACGAATGAGCGATGTAAAGAAGTAACAAAAATCATTGAGACAAATGCAGCATGCAGCGTGCACAATCATATGAAGGATTATCTTTCTAAATTGAAATCTCACCACGTGCTAAAAGTTTCAAATCATCCAGAGACACGGCAATATTACAAGTGATCGTGTTCACGTACACCAGTCTTATAACATCTGGATAAGGAATGTTTTCCTGTGAGATAAAAAGTACCAGTATGTTACACTTACTATGGCTTGGAAGTTGCGTCTTGCTCAGCCAACACACGAACCATTGCAGCAACCACACACAAATTGGTAAATCAAGTCAAAAGTTAGATATCCTATAGGGCAATCCTTAATTTGTTGTTTCTAAAGTTCGCTTTAGAAACAACAATAACCTTACAAAAAGCCAATTCCTTAGAAAAAATCCTACATAAATTTCGCTTGATTTGGTGAGAAATATGGCCTAAATAAGGTAAGAGAAACAATAATTTCAGCAGCGTTCAACCTGTTGTAACGCTTCAATACACCCTTGCCGTCCACCCTTTCGCAATTTGTAATCTATTTTGCCGCAATTTGTAACTCACTTGTCACACTTTGTAGTCGATCAACTTATCACACTTTGTAATCTTTTTGATCCCCTTCCGTCGGGATTACAAACTGGCGTTAAGGAAAGTTCAATTTATTTTTGTTGACTTAAAAGCGATTGTGATGATAGCAGTACAACTGTGATTGATGTCCCTCTGTATATGTTTCAATATTGACTCGTCTGGGCCCCTTTAGTTTTTGCCTGATTTTTCCTTTGAATCCCATTTTCTTTAGGTCAAAATCACCAAAGCTGCTGTCTTATTTATTTTACTAAATTACTGAATTTGGTTTACTAGTTTTGTGCAGAATGTTGATTCTGGCAGCGAGGGGCTAAAATCCATGATCTTTTGTTGCTTTTGTCAGATGTAATTGTAATGGAAGGAAATTGGTAGCTAAACATTAAAACATCCTTTCTGTGCTAGCGACTGGTGAAGTGACAAAAATACCATTCAAAAACTCCGTTTGGAAGCTTGCACGGGAAATATAAAAGACGACTTTCTTATATGAACTTTTATTGACCTTAAATCACACATCCTGCTTACAATATTTATGTTAAAGTTCCATACTCTTCTTACAACCAATAGTTGTTATGTTTTCCGGACGAATTTAAAAACGTATGATTTCTTCGTTTTAAACCTGCGATTGTGAATGTAAAAGCTCGTTTTACTAGCGGTAGGGAACAAAAGATATTTATAAGAGGAAGTGTGGTGGATCAGTTAAACCGCAAGCTAAGCAACAATGATTGCAAAGGAAACCCATGAAGGAAATGCATATGCACATACAGAAAACGTTATTTTCTTTCTCAGGGTAGACTGCACGTAATACCAACTAGGTCAACAGCCCTTGTGGTATACACATCACATACATCCAGAAACAATAACTGAGAAAGAAATTGAAGCTATTAATATCTTTTAAACTGTGTTTAAAAAATTGTATTGTGGAAATGTTATCATGTCTTTAGTTTAAAGGAAGTAGAAATTTATAATTGGAATGTTAGGACAACACTACCGATTTTTATGAAATTTAAGTATCAATAATTGATCGCAGCATTTCACAAACTTGAAAAAAAAATTTTTTGATAAGTTGTTATAGAAATTGTTATAAACAAACCATTCCATACACTCATCACATCCTAATCACGTCAACAAATAAAAAAAAAAACAATTGACTTTCAAAGATCTCCTGACGTATGTTTATTGTCGTTTCCGTAACCACTGACGTCCACTTTGGACATGTCATCTTCAATTTTATTGAAATATTTCTAAAAATAAAAGCACTTTATTTATACTAGATAATCGTCTGTTGCAAATGTGTCAAATTTTGATGATTTTCACTTGAACCAAAACCACTTCTGTCTGATTTATAACGTTTTTATATTTTTTATCTATCTGTCTTTTTATCTCTTTAATCTACCTGCATGCATGTATTTATATAGTTATTACCATATTTCCTTATTGATTTGCTCTACATCCCTGGTTAACGATTGTTGTGTAATCTTAAATTGATATGAATAAAAGAATTCAAAGTCAAACCATAACATTTTATCTATAATATACCAAAAAAGAAATGCCTGTCTTCCAAAAATGTTGAAAATGCAATTAGGCGGTATCATATGAAAACCACACTTGGAAAGTAACCACAAATGATTGGAAATGTACAAGGTACGTGACTAATTAGATGCATTTTTATGTGCATTAATCATAGTATTTCGTAGACTTTTAGAAGTGAAATTGATCGATTCTTATCAAACATAGGAAAAATCATATTTTCTCGTCGTCTAGCTGATGTTGACACTTTAAGCGCGCTAATCGTATGATCACTGCAATACAAAACGATGTCTAAACTTAAAGACGGCATCAAATTTCAGTCATAAGAATAACGAAGACTTTAGAATATATTTGCACCCTCTTTCAAATTCTATCAGCTTTCCTTACTTTCTCAACTATCCGTCACATAAGATGGTTACTACTGGTAACTATTGGTTGCCATAGTGTTTGTTGCCATACTTGCCATGTTTATCATTTGTACAAACGTTTGTTTGTTGAATTAACAAAGAAGAAACGTCCTTTTTCCCAGAGCAAGTTCTCTAAGAACTGATTTTACTTTACTTGTCTATTACAGCTGTGCAATATATAGCTATATGACACTTAACAACCAATCAAAAGCTGTGCAATATATGGCTATATGACAATTAACAATCAAACTTTTGCATAAATAAAGATGACTTCTATGACGTCAATGAACAATACGAAACTGTTGAAACGAAATGAAACATCTGAAAACTCTTAGAGTTTTTACAAGGCTTATATAATTCTAAATGTGATTTACCAATACAAGTAGCTAATTTAGAGTTTAACACATTACGTGGGTCGCCTTGCTGAACGTACTATATGAGGACGTGGAATCGGGCATTTTATTTAGCAAAGAATGTCGGCGTCGCGTGGGTTAGGTATGTGAAACTTAAAAGAAGCTGCGATAGTCAAGCTTTTTACGCATGTCAAAATTACAGTGCAAACCTACTCATAAAACATTTAATATGTAATGGAGTCAACAATCATAAATAAATCATATGTTATTTTAGGAAAGTTTTAAGTGCATTTTAGGGAACTTTTTCCCCTATTATTTCTGGCTCCTTGACTCATGATAAGTGTTCGATACAGAAATCCAAGATTATTATAGTCTAGTTAGACTTTTACTTGAAAGAAGTCTGAAGTTACAAGAGATTTATGGCGAATGTATTTGAAGTATGCTAAGACATCAATTCGAACTTATCACCAATAAGAGGAATGGCATTACCTTTTATAAATTGAATTACGCACGCGGCCTCGGGATTTAGAAAGGTTTTGATTGGATGTTATCCAAGTGTAGGATGTATCAGCCATGAATACCATAAAGTCAAGTATCGCTAAGCATGTACTTAAGCCCTATTTCGGGTCCATAAATAAAACATTTCTTGACAAAAATGAACAATCAATTCAAAGTCTACAGATATTGATACTTATGGTAATTGTTATGAACATTCAATGGATTTTAAAGTAGAGGAAATGATAATATTATGATTTAATATACAAATACAACTCCCATTGATTTGAGCAACGTCTTCTTATTTACAAAAGTTCAATGTATCTCTGAAAGACTGTCGTCATACATGCAAAGGAAATTGGTATGTGCGATCAATTCTCTCGCTAGTTTTTCTCGGGTATTTTTCTCTCTTTTCATTATATGGATTTTAAATTGATCTTGTTTCAAATAATATTGTTTAATTTGTTATAATTGGTAAACATAATAGAGGGCACATTTTGAACACATATCGACGTAATTCTATAATGATATGTGCTTTTAAAATCAATAAAAAATATCAATAAAAAATAGTCATTGTCAAAAGTAATCAACAATAGTCAAAAAACGGTCACTCCATCCATCATGCTTCTATGATGTTTTTGTTATTCTTTGATGTTTCTTTCTTGTTTTGGTTGAACACTTCCTTCATGGAAAGAACCGTTTTTGATATGTTTGGCGGCTGTAAGAATGCGTTTGAAATATCTTAATATTTGGCAAAGAGCCTCATAGTGTAAGAAAATAAAGTATGATCACCGTCCGCCTTACCACCTTCTAGAGAGGTAGTTGATCAAAATGGATTGATACACATATACTATCTTTACGTGGATGTAGCGAAATCTGACAATCATTTCTGAGTAGAGATTTAGCACTTGTTTTATTAAGCTAGCCATCACTAAATGTGACACTCCAGGGGATTTTGATAACAAACCATAAAACGTTAGCATCAAGCATTAAGAAGAACAAAGAAGACTTGTTACAGTAACGTTATTCAAAAAAGGAAGACGAAGAACGTTATATAAGTATACAACCTTTTACGGTTTATAAAATTTAGTTGTACATAGGAGACTGACGATGTAAAAAGTTTTTACGAAAAGCTTCTCTCAAATTTTAATCTTTTGGTTTTTTACCGTCTATGCTTATGATTTTAATTTTACGGTTTGTTATCAAAATTCCCTGCAGCGTCACAAATAACGTGACTGATGGAAATTTACTGAAAAGAATCTACTTAAAAGAATCATTTTCAGGCATTAATAAGAAAACTATATCAGGTACAGTTTTATAATTAGGACAAGTGATTTGATAGCAATCGAAAAACAGTTTTTTTAATCAACACTTTTTTAAGAGTCTGGGATATTCATGCATTATTTCAATGACCTTGGTAAGCTATATCAGTGTTGCTTTGTCAGTGTAATTGGATCAGTCGTTTAAAAGACAAACAGTCTTAATTTATCGGCCCTCTCAATTTGCATACTCTGATATTGAAAACTGCAGCTGAAGTAGCTTTGCATTGACAACCACAATGATAATTGTGAAACCACCTACAGTTGTCGTCATACAAATGTTTAAGAGGTTTCTCTTTTTATTTTTTTGCTCTTAACTAAGATTTCTCCGTATAACTTCATTAAATCCTTGCATTGAACTAACTTATGTCATACTTGCAACCTGATACTAACGCATTTTTGACTAAATTTTGACAGCATTGAAGTGTAAAGTAAATAAATAGTGGTATCCTTTTCGACCAAATATATCAAAAATCGTTGACGGAACGCATAGACAATTGACATTTCGACATAAATTATAACAAAGAAAAACATATCTGCATTGTATTCAATACAAGTTGTATGTATTTTATCATAGTTTGCAGATGGTTTCAAATAGAAACATCTTTCAGGTACTTTTCTGATATGGTATAGATTTATTGAAGTTTCTACTTTAGCTCGACAAAAGTAAAAAAAAAAAGACAACTTCACCAATGATCGAGGTATTTGCATCAAATCGCGCTTTTATTTTAATTTAAGTATTACTTTTGAAGTGGTTAGAAAGACTGCATATTTTTTTATATTGCTTAATTATTTTTCACTTTTTTGAAATTCCAGGATTAACCGTTATATCTGAACGCAAAGCATGCTGCGACTACTTCTTGTCTTGTTTATACTGTATCATTTATGGAACAAAACTTTCTCAGCCGATATAAAAGCAAGACCATTAACTGGCGAATACTGCTATAGTGTATGGACAAACTATACTGTCCATCACAGAGACTGTATCCCTGTCGTTATTTCAAACAGGATGTGTGTCGGCGCCTGTAGTTCACTGACTGTTCCTGGTAGAAACGGAATGAGGATACAGAAATGCAGGAGTTGTTACTATGACAAACACAAGAAAGTCAAAGTCCGATTAAAGTGTCCTTTAAGAAAGAGAAAATACAAACTAAAAGTCGTTACCATGGTTGAAACGTGCAAATGTCAAGATATGGAAATATGTCAACGAATCACGTAATATTATTTGACATGTATATATTGTGTAACTATAAGTTCTTTTTTTTTTCTTTTTTTTTTTTTTGTTAGCATTTTTCGATTGACTTGAGTTATTTATGCTGACGACTAATTTGCCGTAAAATGAAATATTTATATCGGGTGGATCAACGTTAAAGTAACCGAATGGTTATTGTTGATACTCGCGTTGGAGTATGATGTATGATGTAATATGACCACACACACTCAAAAACGATTCAGCGAACAACCATCGAAACTAAAACTTCTCCTAGTCATCAATTGGTTATCAATTGTTAGTTCCCAGTCGAAATCTTGTTATTTCAGCTTGGGTCAACGAGAATGTTTTTGAGTGTTGCCTCGTTCTGTTAGAATTCAGAGCATCCCAACCACAAAGATTTTATGATGGTATGTTATAAATGGTATGTTATCATGTAGTTATCCTCTTTGCTGTTGGGAGTGGTTCAAATTACATTTTTTTCGAGCATAGATTGAATCTGCTGATTTAATGATTGCTCATTTTGAGTATCATTTACTTTTAAGCATCATTTCTTACTTTCCAGAGGTTTTCACATAGTCACAGTTTTCCACATAGACGTTAATCTTTGAAAACAGAATTACAGTGCAACCTCGTTAAGTCGGACACCGCTTAAGTCGGACTTTGGTTTAAGTCGGACTAAAAACCTTGTCCCCTTGAATTTTCTTAGCAGAGTCTGACTTAAGATGAAGCTCCGATAAGGAAGACTCCCGTTAAGTCAGACTTAACGGGGTTGAACTGCAGCTACTTTTATAAGATAGTCCAACATTAATGTTTTCGAAGATAGCTCTGTTTTAAAACATTTTTCTACGCTAACTTGAACTAGCAGCACTTTCTTAGTGATATCAATTGGCTTTAAGAGAGAGAGAGAGAAGCGTTGTCACGTATAAGACCGTAAGCACATGTTAGACTGAAAAATACAAATACAAAAAAATAAAAGTACAAAAAATTAGAAATACACTATTTGGTGTTATATGACTTAATAACACAAGTTAAAAAATATTTTTATGATTTTTTCACATGTACTGACGATAATCTTGATGATAACTAGTTAAAAAAATGGACTTGTCGCAATGTTGTACATTCGTTGTTCCTTAATTCTTTAATTCCCGTCATATTATCAATATCACTGCAGAGGGAAGATGAACCCTATTACTGTATATGTAGCATTATCTATAGACCCATCGTTAAATGTAACGATGGCGGGGATTTTATGCAAATTCATTTAACACTCGTTAGAGTAATTTAGAAAATTATCCTTTTCAGCAACTTATGCATCACATTCAAGTCTTATCCACCTTAAAGCATTTTCTGTCTCAAAAACGATAAAGAATAATACAAACTGCCAATAATATCACAAGATCACAAGATCCCAACAGCGCCCTGGCAATTTGATATTCATGAGATAACGTTGATTGCAGATATTGCAGCTGACATGATTTTTATTTAGAACACTAGTCACCATATAATGGAAATAAGTAATTCCAAGACATTTATATATAGCACCTTACCGCTGGACTGTGAAATATGTGGAGTAGATGAAGAACTATTAACATCAACAGACGATTTGACCTTTTTGTTTTTTGCCTCCGGTTATTTTGCTAACCCTGTCTGAAATTTCTGTTTATCAAATAAATGACCCTTGTCTGTTAAGAATTTAATAATCTAATAAACATCTAGATGGTTGATAGCAATATTTATGATTTGAAGTGTTGTGGATTAATTACGCAGAAGCTATTATTGAAAACATAGTATTGTTTTGCAGTTTTGTTGTCTTTGATCAGTAGTAACGCTATATTGTTTTGTACCTCAAAATGTATCTTGACCAAGTCGCTAGATATGGGTGCAACTCTTTTACTATGTGGTACCTTCCAGAAAGGTGGCATGATCAGAAAAAAGCCTTGAATTTTGCTTATAGAAGGCCATGTTGCAAGGCATAATATGCCTTGGAAAAATCCTTTAGGAGGGCACCTGCAACATCCTAGTTGTCTATACGTTTCTGCAAATCGTCGGAGAGTAATCATAAGAAATTAGCGCCGGGTAACTGGAACCCTTTTAAATAACTGCAGGTGTTTTTGTAACGGGAAAACTAATTAATGTCGATCTTGGCCAACGAATTTATTTTTTTTTATGCTTTTTCGGTTAGCATTTTACCTTTGTTAAGTGGGTAACTTTCCAAGGACGACTCGAGAACATTGTCAACTGCGAGTGTGAATGGTTCTAAACGATCCTACAATATGTTATAAAAATGGTTTCGAAAACTTATAACACGAATTTTGGTTGGAAAAATAAAAATTTGTTTGTAATCTGCAATGCAAGTTTTGGTAATATTTTGCAGTGGTCAAATCACTTCCTTTCCTTTTTTGTAAAATTTTTTCTCCAAAAACATTTCTTTACATACAAACATAATCTAGTTGATTGAAAAACTGAAGGAAAACTGAAAAAAATTGATATATGCAATGATACCTTGGTAATCGTTACCTAAAAACAGGAGGGGTTTCGTATAATGCCTTTTCACCTCAGAAACTTCATATATTCATTTCTTTCTTAGTCATGATCATCAATAATTTCATTTCAATAACCCAGTGGGTAAATTAGATGAACCACTGCGAAGGAGTTCATTTCTTAAGAAATATTAACACTGTTTCATTGAAAATGCTCTTTGTTGCAGTGACTTTTCTGACGATTTTACGTCTGGGAATACGCATGAAAAATTTTTCGGATACATCCTAAATATTTATTGATGAAAATATTTAACAATAAAGCGATGGGGCCGATTGTTCAATGGAATAACTTTGCTGGCTGTACTGCATTAGAAAGCTATGGGGAGTTTCATTTATTCCCACTTTACCCTATGCAACGAAATTCCAATTTCTGTACTAAAATCTGGCCCTCAGATTCAAAATCAGATACAGATTCAAAAACGAGCGCTATCTATTCCGTAGAAATATTTCGTTAGCCTAAAACAAATGTAGACCCCAAATATTGTGAAGTCTCGCTATCTCGAACTCTCGATGGGCTGAATAACAAGTTTGAGATAGCGCGACTTCGAGATTTGTAGTGGGCTGTAAATGCTGACGAGACCAAGGTTTTGTTCTAGATAACACGAAGTTCGAAATAACGAGCGTTATCTGAATGCCCTGCTTAAAAAACAGAATTCGCAATTATCAATTCCAGTGCCATTTGTGGTTTTATTGAACTGATTCAATTTACGTTTTAAAACGTAAAAATATTTTTTGCAGCTAATATACATAAAAGTAGCATAAGTATTTCAAATCAAAGTCATAACAACGCGCTTGGAATTGTAACGATGGTAACAAAGCTAAGAATGAAGCTGCAAAAGATTATCTATATATTAATAGCCGATTCTCTGTCTGTTTGTTTGTTTGTAAGTCACGCAAAATGGTAGATGTGAACTGCGAAAGAAATCGGGGAGTCAGCAATGTAAGATCACACATAAATTATTTCTCTTCTTGTGCGCGACGTCAGTGTGGTGAAACCATCGTATTGAGACCCTAATCGAATGCGACGTTTAGGGAAAATTATGTCGATAACCAATAGGGATAACTGACGTTTTTTGGGGTCCGCGATACAGGCGATGTGGTGACGAAAAATTTGGGTCTAATTTTTTTGGGAAGGGGTCTGTGACGTCATCAAAATCTTTGAACAATGATATCTCTGTAACTGTTGATCGTAGCGGAACGATCCCATACATTTTTTTGATCAGTTTTTCGAGCTCTACAACATGGGAACACTTTCGGTTGCCAATTCTTTAATTTTATTTTTCGTGAAGTCAACGCATGCTGAACATGGGTGGCGAACGACGCCGCCTTGGCGGCTAGTGTTATAAAATATTTGGTCAATATGATTCCTGACTTCAAATAAAAGACTCAGAAACACCGCCACAAAATAACCCCTTTGAAGAAAATTTCCGTTCAACAAATTTGGGTGCAACACTTGGCCAAGCACATAAAACCCGTGAAACTATATATTCTATATGTTTATAGGTTTTGATAAACAATTTGGTGGAGTACTGAATGAATGTTTACAAAGCCCTTGTTCGCATCAACACTCGAAATAAGCTGAAATTGTTTTCAAAAGTCCCTTAAGTAACTAAATTTTTCGTTTAACTGAATCCTCGATGGTGTACTACCTATAAGTCACAATAAATACTGTCACAACACTAACATGTCGCACAGTATTTGAAGATCGCCAGTAAGTAAATATTTTTACCACTTACAACGACATATATGTCTTCTTTTGCTGGTTTTTTCGACTTATAATACTTCCTTAAAACAGATTTTTCAACTGCAGTGCTATCTCTTACAGAAGTATCAAATGTCCCAAGTACAAACGTATCGTCTTTGTGACATATATTGGAGATACAGATGGTATGAATATGGGAATGTGGAAGACATAATCTTCAAACGTCTTCAGACTCTATTATAAAAAAGGTCTCGCTGACACGAAAAAATAATATTGGTTCAAATAGGTTTTTATTACTTTTTTCCAATACTTCAAGTTAGGGTGAATTTCGGCTTGTATCGTTAGGTGTTGATCATGAACATGTTAAAAACTTTGTTTATATCGTTTAGTATATACTAAGTTATTATTTTAGGCTTATCTCGTATGGAACTTCTTGTTATTTTCGATGGAACAGCCAAAAATCTTCAAGCCTTGTTCAATCGTTCAATCTCAACTTCTATCGATTCCGTCCGACAATTTACTTTTCCTTGTGATATTATAAAAGAAAAGGCCTTTTCCATCTCACTTTAAATTGTTTTGGAAGAAGTTAGGTCCATACCAGCTAATCAACATTTAAAAATAGCACAGTTGTTCCTCTTAAGTTTTTTGTTAGCGTTTAAAGTATCGATTTTCCGTCCGACAATTAACTGAATAAGAAAACAGCGTCTTTAAAAACATTTTAAAACTATTTTTCTGTTCGGTTTAGTAAGGTGTTTTTCCTGCCCACAGTACTACGATAGACAAGTCGATAATTTATTTTGGCTTTTCAAATTGACAGTGTTAGCGTTCCATAACTTTGAATATTGTTCTCAAGACAAGTCTTAATTTTTGGTACCAGATCTTCTATCTCAATCTTGGGATATTCCATCGGGTCACCAAATACTTAGTTCTCGGCTTTTACAGAAATACGTTATTTTGATCTTGTTGGTGTCTACTTTTTTAATAAATGTAGGTAAGTCTATTGATCTGAAGATGTAATATTTTCTCATAAACTTCCAGAAGGAACTCTAACGTTTGACAACCCTTCCAAAATGGATGATCAGGCAAATTTGTTTTTCAAAACTGCAACATAATTCCTATCAAAATGATAGAAGTGAAAAGAAATACATACATATCTTTATTTCCAATTTAGTATTATTTAACTACAATGATAAAACATGCAATTTAGTGTTTCATAAAATTTGCTGGAGCACAAAGCCATGTGACACGATGTGGACCGATAAGTCATATATCATAAGCATACTTTTGAAACAAATCGCTATTATATATAAATATAAAAGAATAAATAACAGCATAAATAAGCAGATTATTGATTTTATGGAACCCCCTAAATTAGTTTTCAGTCCCCGATGGCGTCATGAATTAACATCTTCAGACCCTTGCGGAAGATGAAATTCTCTCACTCGATTTTAATTAACATCACTATATTAAAATCTTAGCTCCATATTTTATATAAATTACTTTACAAAAATTATTTTGAGATGGTGCTGCACAGATAACAATCTAATTGCATGTAATATTAAAGTTCATAAGTAAATTCCACGCTGTTTAATTAACAAGTGACCACATCTTATTTGCACGGCATATCTTGGCATTTGCATGACAATATTAAATGAACAACTTTCAGCTTGTATTTCCGTTTTCGATCCTTACATTTCAATTTGACAACAATCTGTTTTTGTTGATCCATAGTGCAGCTTCGGCAGCTTTGCAAATATTCGCTATTTTGGCCTGGAATAGTAACAGAATGACAAGTACCAACGCAATACCTGTTCCGTATAATTAAAGGTGAACAGCCTTCGTGGGTAACGGTCATGTTCAACCATTTCGCAGTGCACTGTTCATTCCTCCTCATCGTTCTTATGGTACCATGCGCCATGGCTTCTACAGCAACAACTCCAAATACACATATTAAAACGACAAAAACACCTTGCTTAGCAGACATCACGATTAGAAGTTATTTAGAAGTTTCCAAAAGACACTGTTTCAAATTTGAAGTCTTCCTAATAGCTCCTTTCCTTAAAACAGTTAAACAAAGCTAAGATATTTATACTATATAGGCACTTGAGAAAAAAAGTGATTCAACAATGACATAATAAGTACCCAATTTGTTGGTGGTGGCAATAACTGTTTTTATTTCTTAACAATAATGAATCTGAAAAAAATGTGAATATTATCTATAGTGCACTTAATTCACTAAGAATGCTCCTGCTCTCTTAAGTTGGCTTTGACGTCATAAATTTTTAGAAAACTACATTGAACATTTATCAAATAAGATGAAAGGTTTGACTAAGATTTGTCAAAAGCTCTATTTTACAAATTCCCGTTATTTATTTGTGAATATTTATACAGGAATTAAATTGAATTAGAAAAATCATTATTGCTGACTGTTAGATTTATTCTTCCAAGTTCCACTTGTGAGTAACCACAGTGATCCAAATCCGTTGACCTCATGACACTATTAAGTAAGCTATTAATGATACTCTTAATCATATGATCTGTCCTTATATTATGCAATTTTATTTCCCACGACTGTTAGTTTTTAAAATTATTCATAATGGTGTTCACGTAGGTATCTTGGGAGCATAGTTTTTTGAATAAGTGTGAGAGCAATTTACCACGCCCTCCTGTTCAACCACTCAGACCTTTCAGTCACTCAGAAATCCTGATTGTCTATACATGCCAGGTAACTGGAACCCTTTTAAATAACTGCAGGCTTACGTGTTTCTGTAACGGGAAAACTGATTAATGTCGATCTTGGCCAACGAATTTATATTTTTTTCTCTTATGCTTTTTCGGTTACCATTTTACCTTTGTTAAGTGGGTAGTTTTCCAAGGATGACTCGAGAACATTGTCAATTATGAGTGTGAGTGGTTCTAAAGGATCCTACAATATGTTACAAAAATGGTTTCGAAAACTTATAACACAAATTTTGGTTGGAAAAATGAAAGATTTGTTTGTAATCTGTATAATGATGGACGTGGAAGCGAAATGTGAATTGATTTTATGTGCGAAGATGGTAGGAGATTTGGGAAGCGGTTATCCATGAATATACTATAGAATTCAGATAATGATGAGTGAGGGAGGGAGGTGTATTTTGTAAAATTTTTTCTTCAAAAACATTTTTTTGCATACAAACGTAATCTAATTGATTGAAAAACTGAAAAAAAAAATTGACGTTCACGTAGGTGTCTTGGGAGCATAGTTTTTTTGAATAAGTGTGAGAACAGTTTACCACGCCCTCCTTTTCAATCACTCAGACCTTTCAGTCACTTACACCTTTGTGGAAATGATAGCAGCTAATGTAATCTTAACCCGAAACAACACAACTAATGTATGAAGTGTGAGTTTGTCTGGTATTATTGAGAAATGATGAAATCGAGAAGAGCATAAATAAACATCTCACCTCAACAAAAAAAGAAACACAAATAAATAAATAAATAAATGCTCCAGGAACTTAAAGTGGGTATAGAATTCGATGTAACATGATCTTCAATTATTCAATCAAACATGACGCAATCCATGCACATGACTGAAGTACTGGTAGATCAGTTGTGTTACGTTATAACCAATTAAGTGTGAGAATATGTCCCAGTGTCCAAAATCGTCAAAAAATCACTGTTAAGTGTGAGAATATGTCCCAGTGTCCAAAATCGTCAAAAAATCACTGCGACGGAGAGCACTTTTACTAAAATTGTGTGTATATTTCTAAAGAAATGCACTCTTTAGCAGAGATATTTGAGATTAACATTAACATCATCACCAAAAAATCTCAAAATAATTGCATATATCTAATGAAATTAAACATCACAAAGTAAAGTTGATGTATGCATGCAAACTCTGTAGTTTTGATCACGGCCAAAAGGTACCATGCTTAAAATACATAATAAGTTTGTGTAGTAAGCAAGATTATTGTATGAACTTTTTGTTGTTAGCCTTTCTCATTGTAAATACATAATGTTACCATATCAGTGCTTTGTGAATTGAAATGATAGCAAAAATAATGTTACTTTGAATAATTAAATTTTTGGACTCCAATTCTTATCTTCCTCAGCAGTAACTCGGATGATTTCCTTATTTTTTCTCAAAAATCCTGCGGTTGCTGTAATATTTTCAGCCAATAGAATTCCTTAATTTAGTAGCGTTCTTCGCCGCTATCCATATATCGAAAAGGCAATAGACCCTGGGTTCGAGGCTGTTTCACTGTCAATCGCCTTTTGGTCTGCGATGTTTTGATCAGAACAGATACAAGATGCCCTTACGGGCAGAAAGATTTCTGCAAAATCTTTTGAAGCATGAAAAATGAAATATGTTATGAAATTTATAAAATTCGACAGAAAATGTTGAACGACCTAGGTGGGCTCGAACCACCGACCTTTCAGTTTTCAGACAAGTCCACTAGCCAACTGCGCCACGGAAGCACGTGTATTTCGTTATTGTATTATAAACCTTTTTTGACTCTTCTGTTTACAAAACGTTGAGAATTTATTTTCAGTAAGAAACGATGATCACAGTCCAAGATAGTTATTAGTTTCTTCTACAAATTTTCTTTTTTAACTGAAACAAGATTCGCAAAAATGCGACTATATATTTCCCCAAAGTTGCGAAACTTTATACATCATTATACATTATACATTGTTAAGAAAAATATACATCATTAAATACCATAAGAAAAATAAATATACATCATAAAATAACTACAATGAATGGTATAACTACCATCAATGTCATACTCTCAGATAAAAATGTTGTCCTTACTAAACAGGGTAGAATTGAATTTAATACCACAAAAGAACTTATTTTGAATTTATTAAGAAATGAAGATGTTCATGGTCAAATGATAAGGTTTCTTTTATAATTTTAAACAACTAAATATCAACAACCGCACCAATGTGTAAGGCGATTTTAGCATAATAAACATATATGATCTTTATTGTTGCAGAAGCTTGACATCCTTTATATCATAAAATCACAACAAAACAATGTAATGTAATGGAAGACACTTGCACTTGCTTTTTGTAACTCAGATAAAACTGTCTTTCAAAATTATACAATCAAATTTACAAAAGAAGAAAAGAAAATTGTCAAACTTAATTTTAGTACTACAGTATAAGTATTAAAAATACTATGAGGCAGATATATAAGCAAAAAGAGAATAACAAGAAGTTTCATTTTGATTTATAATTTAATTCAATATTTCGTCCTACATCCACAGAACATCATCATGCAGGACGAAATATTGAATTAAATTATAAATCAAAATGAAACTTCTTGTTATTCTCTTTTTACTAAAGCTTTACGCGCTGAAGAATATCTTCAATATTTAAAGCAAATAACTATCAAAAAGCAATCAAAAAATTTTGACAGAAGAGTTATTTTCCAAAAAGAGATGGGCTTAAAGTGACAATTTATAAAATTAAATTCAAGTGTTCAGAATAAACATCTCTGTTCAAAAAAATATGTGCACACAAATTATTTATTATTTGATAAAAATGACCATTGTAAATCCTAAATGAAAAAAAAAACAGATTTCTGTAGTGAAAATAGACTACATATCCATAACCAAATCACTAAAAAGCTGAAAGTAGACGTTTCGTGTTCTGGTTTGATTTAATTTACAGTATAGGTGATCATGGAATTAATCCATAAGTAAATTTATGTTTCTGTTGTCAGATTAAATGAATCAGGGAAGCACATTTTCCGAGCAGATATTTGTGTCTCTCAATCTTGTCTGTTATTATACGTAATTGTTTTTCTGACGTTCTTATTGCATATACGACATCACATTTTTACTTGCTGTTATTGTAATGTACTTTTTGAATTAACACTGGTTGAACTGGTTGTTCTCCACATAAAAAAGACTTCCTTTTACGTGTAAATCATATGTGCTTTCAGTTCACATTATATGAGGACGTAAAATGAAAATAAATCTTCTGCCTGTATTGATAATGAATTTTCGCCTTTGCACTAAAATCACAGCTTCAATGGTTTGCTGTTCCAAGCATTTAATTACCAATCAATCATCATCTCAACAACAAAAACAAAACAACATTTTTCTGTTTTTACACGTTTCTTCAAAAGTTTTTACGAAACCTTTTAAGACAATACTGAACTACAATGAACCGCGGCTATAAAAGTGAACGGAGAAGATGAAGGAGGAGAAGGAAACTGCCGGTTTTAACATATATTTCGCCCTATGGGGAAATATATAAATATGTTTTATGTCTTAAAATATATTTAATATTGATCAAAGAAACTTTTGTAAATATATCGCTGACATGCCATGCACGGTGCTTTGGTTTCATGTAAGTGCACGCACGAAATTTCAAAAAACCGCTAGGTTTGGACAGTAAGAAAAAAACGAAGAAAAAAAAAACGAAAGCCGGTTGTAATAGCTTTCTTGCTTTCGCAGAAATCTAATAAGCAAAAACAAAAACAGTAAATTTACTGCAAAGGAGTGCGTTTCCATATACACACTATTTTAATGAAAATGCTCTTCATCGCAGTGACTCTGACGATCAAATTCGCCTTCGTTAAATAAGCATTTCTTACTTGGAAAGAAATGGACTTTTATCAGAGAGTCAATTCGGTTTCCGTAAACAACGATCGACAAAAATGGCGGCAACACTCTTGTGTGACCACATTCGAAACGAACTTGATAATGGAAATATGGTAGGAGCAATTTATCTGGATTTATCAAAGGCTTTTGACACCATTGGTCATAGCCCTATGATTGACAAGCTGAAAACGTATGGTGTATCCGGTCGAGAGTTGGAATGGTTCATTGATTATCTTTTTGGTAGACTACAAGTGGTTGAGAAAAACAATACCTTATCAAATCCAGAGCCTATATACTGTGATGTTCCACAGGGGTCCATCTTAGGGCCCCTGCTCTGCATTACTTTCTTCAATGATCTTGTAGATAATGTCAATGCTAGTGTTATAAAGTATGCAGATGATACGGTTCTCTTCAACAATGCTGATAATATCGAGTGTGTTTTGAATGAAGAAATACTACGATGGCCCTGAAGGCTCACTGTAGCACGCACATAAAAACTTGTCACGCGCACAAATTTTTTTTCACGCGACTTTTTTTTTCATGCGCGCAACTTTTTTTATGCACGCAACTTTTTAAAAAAATTTTCACACAGTTATTTTTGTTACGCGCGCAATTTTTTTTTCACGTGCATTTTTTTTCTTACGCACGCATTTTTTTTATTATCTTAATCCCCATAAAAAGGAACACTCTTGCTGATGGTCTGGTATGGATTTTAGGCAATTTCGTGACTTGTTTTCACCAGGCTAGCACTTTGCGGTAGTCTAAAGCAATATGGTGGACAGTCGCTTACCTTGTTTATTGGCTAGGTCTTTTAGCAGAGATTCTTTGACTTCTAGCTATTTTGGCCAAGGGTTCAGCAACTTAGAGATCTTATCCTTCTTGGCTGTTCAACACAGTGTCTTTATTAGTCTGTCAACCTTAAAAACTTCGGTGAGTTCAGTTGAGTGAGTCTCTCCTCGTGGGAAAGATATGTGGTAGTTTGATGTTACTGATACACGAAATAGTACATAAAAACAGGACCAGATTTCTTTTTAAGCGTGCGCAGCATATCAGTTTTTCCGGTGCGTGCAGTAAAATTCTTGTGTGCGCGTAAAAAAAAATTGTGCGTGCAAAAAAATGTGTGCGTGTAAAAAAAATTAAAAGTTGCGTGTAAAAAAAATAGGTTGCGTGAAAAAAAATTTGTGCGCGTGACAAGTTTTTTTGCGTGTTGCAGTGAGCCTTCAGGGCCATCGTAAAATACAGAAAGTTGGAGAGTACTGTAGTAAAAATGAACTCTTACTTAACCTCAAGAAAGGTAAAACAGAGGTAATGTTATTTGGAACGAGTAAACGTATTAAAATGCATGGAAAAGATCTGAATATTGTTTACAATGGCACGAAGTTATCTTTTGTCAAGGAATACGTTTATCTTGGTAACAGCCTTGATTCCAACTTGTCACTCAAAACAAATTTCAACCGTTCCTACAAACTTGCCTGCAGTTGACTAACATGATGATTCTGCCACTGTTGACTTATTCGGGTCGAGTAAAGTCAGGGTTTACCAATACTCAGAAAGAACGTTTGTCCTCACTCACCCATCGAGCAAGTGCAATAACACTTGGTAGAAATGTCAAAAATGTCTTCGAAGAAGTGAACAAACAAAATTGTATGTTAGTAAAGAAATGTCTGGGTCGGAAAACTGGAAGCTACACCTGGAACAGATACTTTGAAATATCTAAACATGGCCGGTGTACTCGAAATAACAATCATATGATTAAACTAAAATCAGTTAAACTGGAAGTTGCTAGACAAAGTTTTTATTTCAACGCTGCTAAATTGTTCAATAACCTCACACGAGAGATAAAACTGAAAAACAGCCTGGCTGAATTTCAGTTTTCTCTCTCTGAACATCATTTTTGATTTTAAAGTATTAATACAGCGTGCGCCATACTATCTATCTATCCTAACCTTCATCCTTTTTTTCATTCGTTGATTTATGGGACGAGCTGTATTATAACCTACAATTGATTATGTATTTTAATAAAATTTTAGTCTTTTTAGCCTTCTGCCTTGTTCTTTTTCTTTTTCTTAAAAACAGGACAAACTTGGAAAGAAGTATTGCTGTATATATTGTATATATTTGTAAATACTTTAGTTTTTATCCTGTATAAAGATTCAGAAATAAATAAATAAATAAATATTGATTTCGTTCTCAACGTAAATGAACTTCGAACATTAAATTTTATCTTAGTGTTTGAACCACACATAAATATTTCATGTTATAGTTAGGTGATATAAGTTAAAACATTGCTATGATTAAATTTACTAAATTCGTTCCCAGATGCTATATTGCCTCAAAATCGACAAGGAGTCACTGTGATGAAGAGCATTTTAAATAAAATAGTGCGTATATTTCTATGGAAATACGCTCCTTCACAGTAAATTTTCAACAAATTTGACCACTGAGCAGCCTCTTATACTACATCAAAGAGATGAATAACATCTGTACGCAAATGCCAGTAAATGTCGCAAAATTGCCAGTAAGTGTCGCAATTCAACAGTAAATGTCGCAAAATCGCCAGTAAGTTTCACAACTAAAATTTTCATTCGTTTTATTTTTTTTAACAGTAAATGTCGCAATGTTCTTCAAAATCAACAGCAAATGTCGCAAATTAACACAAAGTGATTTTTGATCATACAATGTGTAGGGTATGAAAAGGAAAGACTTGTTCCTTAAATCAATCGGTCTGGACTCACTTTGGGGAAATCACGAAGCATGGAGTAACTAGTAGCAGCTATTAGCGAAAAAAAGTAAAAGGATGTGATACAAGTGTTGAAAATTATAGCTGTCTTTTTTTATATGTTGCAATCTCTGTGACATGTCTTGTAGGTTCATCAGAGCACTGTGCGATGAGTAGTACGACATCTTGATCAGAATAATCAGTGTCGAGTTCAAAGCAAGGATGGAGAAGATATTGGTTAGAAATCGAAATTAAAAAGTTGCGACATTTGCTGTTGATTTTTAATTTTTTTGCGACATTTACTGTTGTGACACTTACTGGCGATTTTGCGACACTTACTGTTGAATTGCGACACTTACTGACAATTTTGCGACATTTACTGGCGTTTGCGACATTTACTGGCGATTGTGACATTTACTGGCAGTACAACATCAATTACTTTCACTCAATCCTGCTTACCCATAGAAAAATCAGTTTAGGATAGTTCGTAGGTTTTTTGTTGATGCCTCTCCGACGTGCGGCAGATCATAGTTTTAAAGATTTTTAAGACATGAGGAATTTAATGAACTTGCATTATAAAAACAATTACGACGCAACTGATTTTGAAAGGACGGGAAATTATGGTTTCTAAGTCACAAAACAAAACATGTAATGCAAAGGGGCACGCAATATTGTTATAGTATCAAAGTTTTTTTGTGCTACCAAAGCTATAACAACCCTTTTAAAATGTTAAATTACTTTAAGGATTTTTTACAATTTGTGTGTGCGTGTTTGCCTTTTACTATTCTGATTATTTTAAAAGCGCTTATTACGTCAAATATTTAAAACGAATCCTATTTTTAATGTTCATTTTTGAGAAGCGACTCTGGACAGGTGCTCGGGATATTTATATTTTTATAAGATTCTTAAATATGCTAAAGAAAAGAAGTGCGCTTGATACTTCTTAAATCTTCTATCCCATGCTTAATTTTTAACATGGGTGGTTTCTCGTTGCGATGGACTTTCACGTCATTGAAAAACATTTTCACAACTTTCAGATATGTATATATCCTGTCATTGAAGACACCTATCACAAGCACAGACAGTTGTGTAGGAGTTCGGATGTAAGGAAGAAAACAGGCTTTGAAATACTCGAACAATTCGAAGCACGCTGTTTAGTTAACAAAGGACGGAATTTTATAGAATTTCTCGGATATTGTTTTAGTCACATAAGTCAAAACCTTGGCGTCAAAGTTGATAAACATGTTTTGATATAAATAAAGCCAATGTGGGCGCATTTGATATTGTATTCTTGGGCGTAGCGAGGTGGGGCAAATTAACTATAAACGCAAGCAACGCGTACCTTTTGTAAAACTGAAATAATATATGTCCTTATCCATTCTACTAAATAAGCTTGCCCCTAGTTAGTTTTAATTTTGACAACTTATACAGTTTTAAGATCTCGTTATTTCTAAATACGGACTGTTTATGAAACACTCACATTAAAGGTGTGTCCTAAGTCTTGACAACAAACGTATTGATAACCAAAGCAAGGAGGACTATTAGTGGTTTCCGATCAGATATGCAACTCATGAATTGTTCTAAAATGAAGCTAGCTCGTATCAGAGCGTATCTTCAACGTAATGGTGAAATTAGAAGAAAAGATAACATCATCAAAACATTCGTGCAACATAATATAATCTCCTAACTCCTTTCCATATCAGGTTTTCGAAACCTTGAATTTTGGATTTTTTGAAAAAAAACGAGCTGCTGTAGTGAATGTAGTGAAATGCTGTAAGATTCTACTTCACAAACAAACATGCGTTCGTGTCATTATGATTTAAAATAGAAACTGACTTTGTGTCCTCTATTAAACGAACCTACTCCATTTGATAATGAACTGATGTTCATGTTGTTTTTGTCAATCAACATGGGCCGTTCAATATCTACCTTTCTCCGTTTAAACTGTAGTATAGATATTTCAAACTTGGTCGCCACTAAACAATTTGATTAGCAATTAAATGATCAAATTACAATAGCTACATAACCATCTATCTCTTCATTGTTTTTGCATTTCCGACGTCATTTAGCATTTTCAAATAAATACACAAATACAAACGTCAATTTGATATTGACGTCTATTTGACTGCCATTTGTATTTTCTGTTATTGTAACGTTACAAAACAGCAACGTATTGTTATTGTTGTTCATGTTCTAATATTGGACTGTTCCCCTATATTTTATTCTGAGACCGTAAACAAATCGATATACAGTAGTTTCTCTCTAACTCAAACCTCTAATCCTTCGAACTATAGAAAGTTCGAGTTAAGAGAGTGATATTGCAAGGTTTCAGTTTGAAGGGGCTCACTGATTCAGTTCGAATTATGGAGAGTTCGAATAATAAAGTCGAGTTATAGAGAGTCAACTATACATATATATTTGAAAGAAATCCAAGAATAAATTATTTTCTCCTGACCCGATATCTCGAATTTTCTTCCCAAACATTTTCTACTGTAACAATACCTTTTTTTGGCAGTTATCCGGAATTTTATGTTCCTGCGTGAGGATACTGGGTAATTATTCCGAAAATCTTTATAATTAATCAGCAGTATTTGTTATCATTTCAGATAAAATCAACAGGATATTTAGAATTTTAATTTTAAAATTCAATTTGTCACTTACCTATAATCTTTGTTTTTTGGTAATTGGAAAAAAAATTGTATTTTTGCTCATTCTTCTGTTTCTAAAATTACTAATCATGTGAACAGGAAAAAGGCATTTTCTAAAATTTCTTATTTATAATATGTTATTTTTTCATAAAAAAATATATATTTACATCTGCTATTATATATATATATATAGATCTATATGCTTGTAAATTTAAAAAGTACTTTGGCCTAAATATCGTTTATACTATCGATTCAACCATGACACGCTTTTTTAAGCTCAGGTTAGGCGTGAAAAATATTGGCGCATTTTTCTTCGTTGGTAGACTTCTGGCTCTTCGTTTAAAGATTTTATGAAACAACGAATGATCTTTTGATGACTTGGCAATAAAGTTCTTTAAATTTTCATTTGGTAATTCTGTGACAGACTGATAATGTTCCGCTCTTTCCAGGCTTTTTAAGTCAGGAAGGTCATCAGAACTACTTCTCATTTTCCGTATGTCCATCATTGATTTTGGTTGCCACTTCTTGGAGATTCTGTTTAGACCAGTTTTTTCAGGCGATTGCAGGAACCAAGGCACAGAACCACTACTTCTGTTAACATGTATCAAATCCTTCTCCGAATTGCTTTTTCCTGAAATGTTTTCTTTGAGTTTTTGCTCGTTTTTACTGCTAACACAATGCGATTTAGAACGTTCTCTTGTTAAATCGAGGTCATTCAAATATGGTGATGATTTTGCTGATTGCAATGGAGTCGAGGTGGCTTTGAATGCAAGGTCCAAATCAACGTTCTCGACAATTGAACAACCAAGAGCGCTTTTTGGACGCCTGTTCTCGTTGTTACTTGTATGAAAGAACTGATCTTCAATACATTTATCATTGTCTATGGTAGCCTCTAAAAAGTTATCTGAATGACCATTTTCGCTGTTAAACACAGACGAAGAATCGCTCGAGTATTTTTCAGTGTCACTATCTGTACCGTAATCCGATCGGAACGAATGTAAACTGCCCATACTTGCAGTGCAATTCGATGAAAGTCTATGCTTTAAATAATTTGAATTTGTATCTAAGTATTCGTTGCTTTCTGCCAAATCAACGGTTATTATAGGTTTTTGTAGTTTCTGCGTCGACGGACGTGACATGGTTTGGGAGTATAGATCTTTACCTTCGTTTTTCTTATTAAATTGATCGAAGCTTAGTGTTTTTACGACCGCCTTACGGACAGTTGATGGCAAGTCAGGGAAATCACTACAACTCAATGAACGGCCACTGCTTGCAAACGTCAACTGTTCTTTGTTATCATTCACTGTGACAGTTGATGACGAATATGAGGATTCTGGTTTCAAAGAAACGTCCTTTGTGTTGTTTCTTCTGTTTTTGACGTGAAGAATATCAAGACTTGATGTTCTATGGACTGCATTTTTCAGTTTATCACCAACATCTTCGACTCTTTCAATCAGGGTTTTCGATCGATAACGATGATCAGAATGAACCGTGATATCTGATGCTGTAAGATCAACCATGCTAGTTGGTCGCTTTGACTTAGTATGCGAAATCTTTTTTCGTCTTCTAATTTTCAATGGCGAAGTGATGTCCATTTCAATATTGTACTGCAAGTAACTAATTGGATTGTATACCAAATTCTCGACATCTTCTTCTTTAACCACCATGTTCTCTTCGGTCAGATCCTACAAATTGAATAATTGGTAAACGGTCAAGCTGTTCACAACATAAATAAAACTACAACTAAATTTCTCTTCTTTTATAATGCCGAACGACAATTTCCATGCTACAATCATTAACGATAAAGATCTAATGAGCCGACGGATAAGATATAGTGGTTCATTGCACCGTTACGTGGTAGGACAATGATATATATGCCTATGGAGTTTAAATAACAAACGGAGGCTTTGTAATTTATGTGACAATCTTACAACAGGTTTCTTTAAAAAAAAAACTCGTTAAATTTTTCCTGTTATTAAGTTTTATTTTTATTAGAAATATTACAGCTAGGATTGACATGGAGCCAAAGTATCAGAGGTTACGAAATCTAGCCGTAGTTCTCATACTAAAGTTGGAAATACTTAACATTGTATAATATCAGAATATAAAGGAAAACTTGGAAACAGAGAGTAAAGAAAACGCGTTGTTTGCGACTAAACCATCATTTCTATAATAAGATCATTATCTTTGCGTAATGGTTTTCTTCGTAAATTACTATCAAAGCTTGTAAATGACGTAGCACAATTACTTTTGTCAACATCTAAATATGACAAATGAGTTGTACAGCTCATGAGGATTTGAAATTTTAACAGCAATCGAAAGAATTGTTAGTTTAAATGATAACATAAAAGGTATGGCATTTTTAAGTCGGAAAGACTAACGAAACTGTGAGATGAGTAATTTTCTCATTTAAAAAGCAGTGTACACAACCAAATATTTGCCCTTTCTACTTTAATTATAGACCTTAACTATCAAAAAAACTTAATTGTTTCAAATATTAATCACAAATCTATTGTATTAAACTAGATAAACTAGATTAAACTAGATAAGGCCATAGTTGGGCTCTTTAGTTGTTCTATGAACTATTTCATTGACCCTTCGCCACCCCTGATTATTACGGAAAGAACGCCCTTGGTGTGATGGAAAATTATTTTGAGCATCTTTCAACTACAATATCAGGTTAAATGTTGACGACTTCCAGTATTTCTTTTATAGTTCACGCTTTGCAGCTTTATCATGATATTCGGTCATTATGTTTATCCCGGTATAAATTTCTCCAATTTTCTATTTTTCATTTAGCATTTCCCTTTTGGCACGGTTTTTGACATTGGAACCAAATGGATCAAGTAAATTGAAAATAGTTCAGGAAGCAAATTAAAAAGAAGATTTTTCACAGACTGGGCGCAAGGAATTGAGAATCTAGTATTTTTCACATCAAACAGCTAAGTAGCTATTGATTCAAATTACGAATAAAGGACTGTCGTAAAGCTTCTCGCCCCTGTGTGGTTTTACGCAAAAGATAAAAGCAAGTGACCGTAAAATTTAACAAAAAAACGATGACTCTTTAAAATAAACGTGTGACACACACCGCATGTGCGAGCGTTCACATTGATGTAAACAATGGATAAGTTTACTAGATAATTTCCGAAGTCAATACCTTGCGCTATCGTTGGATTAGATCTGGGGAAAAAGTGAATATAAACACACATAACGTCATACTCAAACACAACAGAGACAACAGATTAGTAAGTAAATTAGTTAAATTAGTTATTTTGGGTCATCAAAATTATAAACAAATCTTTTTCCAGAGTTTCAAATACAATATACTTTAAGAAACAGTCCAATATCTCCTTCATAAACCAACCCCCAAAATTACCACTAATTTTACAAGCTTTTTTAGAGACTATAATTTTTTTATCAGAACAATGTATAACAAGACCATTAGATCCATGCCTTGATAGACATGCAGCTCGTTTTGGACACATTGAACTAAATATCTGTTGGGCATGCCTGCTGCATCATAAAAAAAACCTTGTAGATCTTATAAGATTGTAAACATAGATTCACATATTTTAGAATGTTATTTAAGGCATTTGAAGGGAGGAGAATGGTAAGGACACCCAGTTGGCACAGAAATTTAGATATCCGGAACAACACTATATAAAATGACATTTTAATGCATCTGTTATCACGTACATGCAGCTTACTTTTTAAATGCTATTTACACAAGAAGTAACACTTTATTGAAAATTAATCAGTGGTCAAATTAATGAGCAAGGACAACTTTGACCGCCTCATTGCTGATATGTGGTACAGTAGATTTAGCCGTAACGCCAAAATTTTGAAATATAGGGTGAAGTACATAAAGGGTGGTTTTGTAGGATACCAGTTGAGAGTATGGGCGTGATGGGCTGTTAAGAGTTCATTTATGAAATAGTTATTGTATTCCTGCGTAAGCAAGGAATACTTTGAAACCGTTCGTGTTTTTTTGTATTCCTGCGTAAGCAAGGAATACTTTGAAACCGTTCGTGTTTTTTTTGTTTTTTTTTTTTTTCACTGTCCAAACCTAGACCAATTTTTGTCGATGGGAAATAGCCACTCAAATCATTAATGTTACCAACTTACATTCTTTTTATGATTTAACAGTCTAAACTCACACTATATTGATTGTTTACAAGTACTTTGCTTGAAAAGACTCTAAAAGTGTAAAATATAAGCTCTAGTGAAAGGAATAATTAACATATGGCTAAATCGCAGATGCCAAGGTAGAAATGTTGTTTCATGTGAGTCTTATGCAACGTTCTTACGTTTTCCGTAGTTGTTTTAAAAATGGAAGCGAAGAAGCACGCGTAGATCTGAGAAAATTTCTTGGTTGAATATATGGATATAGAAGAGGTTATACGGCTGTCAAACTTAAAAGAATCAAGAACATTTATGATCCAAACTGATAATCTACGTGAAACTAATACTCTTAGTAGTTATTCGTGATAAATAAGCAGTTTTTGATGCTTCAAATCAGATATGAACGACTACAAAAACGGTATGCTTACATCGATTTAAAAAAAATGCGTAAGGTTTCTATTAGTCTTTTTCTAAATATAATACAACTTTCTATTTCATGTTCCTAGGTAAGCTATCCTGTTTTTATAAAGCTCTGGAATCTTGAAGCACAGCTCATCTTCCTCATCAGCTTATACCCATTTTATTAATCAATGGATGACCACTTTTTTATTGACTAGTCGAATTTAAAATATTGTATGATTCTAAAATTTGTATACTATCAAGCTGACGATAAAAAGGAAACACAGATATTTTTATTATTTCGCAAGGCCAAGTAAAAGTTTTTATTATGAAGTTCAGGTACAAACAACATAAAGATTTTCATACTGTATAGTTTTAAAAGGAGTATTTTGAAACGTCCACGGAAGAGTGTTCTCTAATGGATTTTTAAACTGACGGTGTTCCTTTTTAAGCTTGATCTCCGGCAAAATTTTTCAAAGTCTCTTAACTTTTATGATGCTCTCGGGAATGTAATTAAATGAATTCGAAATTATAACTTCTTAAGCACAGACTTTTCTTGACGCGACAAACTTTTTATTACTTAATTACTTCTTGAAGATTCTTTAGGGAATACAACTTTGAATTAAAATCTTTTTTAAAAAATCTCTAAATTGAAGCAAGACTGAACTTTTATATGAGACAACAAAGTTTAATTGTTATCGTTGTTAAAAGGTAAAATGTAAAATACTGCAAACATCATTCTGCATTATGCATATCGTTTTAAAGCGTGAACTAACATTCATTTCTTTCTGAAAAGCCTCCAGAAAGTCTTCCAGTCATCTGCAGGAATACTTCTGCCCGGTAGGGCATCTTGTTTGTTTTTTTTTTTTTTTTCACTGTCCAAACCTAGACCAATTTTTGTCGATGGGAAATAGCCACTCAAATCATTAATGTTACCAACTTACATTCTTTTTATGATTTAACAGTCTAAACTCACACTATATTCATTGTATACAAGTACTTTGCTTGAAAAGACTCTAAAAGTGTAAAATATAAGCTCTAGTGAAAGAAATAACTAACATATGGCTAAATCGCAGATGCCAGGTAGAAATGTTGTTTCATGTGAGTCTTATGCAACGTTCTTAAGTTTTCCGTAGTTGTTTTAAAAATGGAAGCGAAGAAGCATGCGTAGATCTGTGAAAGTTTCTTTATTGAATATATGGATATAGAAGAGGTTGTAGTACAGCTGTAAAACTTAAAAGAATCAAGAACATTTATGATCCAAGCTGATAATCTACGTGAAACTAATATTCTTAGTAGTCATTCTTGACAAATAAGCAGTTCTTGATGCTTCAAAACAGATATGAACGACTACCAATAGGGTATGTTTATATCGATTTAATGCGTAAGGTTTCTATTAGTCTTTCTAAATGTAATACAATTTTTTAATTCATGTTCCTAGATAAGCTACCCTGTTTTTATAAAGCTCTGCAATCTTGAAGCACAGCTTATCTTCCTCATCAGCTTATACCCATTTTATTAATCAATAGATGACCACTTTTTTAATTGACTAGTCGAATTTAAAATATTGTATGATTTTAAAATTTGTATACTATCAAGCTGACGATAAAAAGGAAACACAGATATTTTTATTATTTCGCAAGGCCAAGTAAAAGTTTTTATTATGAAGTTCAGGTACAAACAACATAAAGATTTTCATACTGTATAGTTTTAAAAGTAGTATTTTGAAACGTCCACGGAAGAGTGTTCTCTAATGGATTTTTAAACTGACGGTGTTCCTTTTTAAGCTTGATCTCCGGCAAAATTTTTCAAAGTCTCTTAACGTTTATGATGCTCTCGGGAATGTAATTAAATGAATTCGAAGTTATTACTATTTACGCCACAGATTTTCCATTCAAAACTTAATGTGACAAAGTTTTCATTACTTAATTACTTTTTGAAGATGCTTTAGGGAATATAACTATGAATAAAAAAGTTTTTGAAAAAATCTCTAAATGATGAAAACAGTGCAGTTTCTAGAAATAACAAATATTACTTCTTTCACATTCACCTTTTAAAGCACAGATTATTCTTAACACGATAATCTTTTAATTAGTTAATTGCTTCTTGAAGATACTTTAGGGAGTACAACTTCGAATGGAAATCTTTTTAAAAAAATCTCGAAATTGATGCAAGACTGAAATTTTATATGAAACAACAGAGTTTAATAGTTATCGTAGCTAAAAGGTAAAATGTAAAATACTGCAAACATCATTCCGCATTATGCATATGGTTTTAAAGCGTGAACTAACACTCATTTCTTTCTGAAAAGGCTCCAGAAAGTGTTACAGTCATCCGCAGGAATACTTCTGCCCGGTAGGGCATCTTGTTTTGTTTTCATGTGTTTTTGTTTTCAGATTTGTTTACATATCAACGTTTTTGTTAGCCATTAGTGATGCGTTTAAACCTACTCCTGTATCCTTGATTGTTTCAGTAGAACTAAGAAAATATAGCTAATTGCAAAACTTATTGAGCAATAATATGTAATTAACTATTATTGTAGAAGAATGAAATAATTTTTACAGTTTGAACGATATCCTGTAAAGCAACTAACTACGTTAACACTAGGAACGCGTGTGACAATAACATAAAAACATGGATGGAAAGTGTCTTTATCTGAACTTGTAAACAAAGCTAAAAATTACTAAAAAATATAGGATATTTACAGTTTAACATAACAACAGAAAAACATGTTTCCTGAAAACATTTTAAATTCAACGATTTAAAGAAACGATTGGCTAATTGACGGTGGATTAGCAGGAAGCCAGGACCAAACATTGATAGGTGTATTTCTCAATCGGATGGCGAGGGAAATATGAGGATAAAAGAAAAATGCAAACGTTGTGAAGCACAAAAAAATCAGCTTATGGTGCAGATTTACAGGAAGCTATTGAGGCTATGCTGACCAGCCGGTCAATGCATACATAATTATTTTGTCGCTATTCTGAATTGTGTAAAAATAAAAAGCAATGAATTCTGTGTTCCGACTTGCATCACCAATCATTTTGAAATAATTAAATCTCTCCTTTAGTTGCTGGTTCAAAATCCTTGAGAAAATAAAGGAGTAGCGAATTGAAAGTCAATAGTTAACAAAATAAGGAATACCCGTGGAACGTTTTCCAAAAAATTACGTAAACCACTTGACTTTTTTCCAGTCGTTTCTGCTTACAAATATCAATGATAAACTTACGATAAAGGGCTCTTCCTTGATAGATTGCATACTGCTTAAAATTGTGTTGCCCCTTATCTTCATCACGTGGATTTGAGTGTTTAAGAACGAAATCTTATGAATTTCTACATGCAATTTCATTTTGTTAAGTCTTTTTATAATCCGAAAATCCCTTGTATAACTTCGATTTTTGAAATATCGTAACAAGAATAATATATTGTATTGAAGATCAATGTCAGTTGTCATCAATGTCATGAAAATACATACACGTTAAGAAAAGGTAATCCGCATTTATGCAAAATATTAATGCAAACTGAACGAGGAAAAAGTTAATTTGTATCAAGGTATTAATTTCGATATAGTCACGGGAAACTCTCGCATCAATGAAACACCAGCTTTTAAAGAATTCAAACTTGCTGCTTAGCTTTCTTTCAATAGTTTTTGGTACCCGTTACTATAACGACCTATTTACAATAATCATTGCAGTAGACGAATTTTTGTGAAATATAAAAGTTCTTACTAGCTATGTACTAAAAATCTTGCAAAAAAAATTCATTCTGCTAGCTTAATGATGGAAACGTAGGGTTGTTATAACGAAGGAAGAGCATGTTTCTTTAAAAAGCAAAGTTCTTAATTTACCTAGTTAGCTAACAATAGAAAAAGGGTCGATTATTCCAATGTTGTTAAAACAGTCACGTAGTAAAGTCTGTTTCCCTAACACTAGGTAAGAATCACTATCAACACGTAATTGAGAATTTTCACCTTTATACTTTTTCAAACAAAATCCCACAAAAACTGCCTTCAATGTTATTGAAGAACAATTCGGACATTGCGGACATTGTATAATGGCTTTACCAGCAGACAAGAGTTTTTAATGGGAAAACAGCGGGGAAATCCATGAAAAAGATTTTCACAGAAAAACTTATGTAAGGGATAACAATTTGTGAGCACGCATGAAATCATTAAGAAGTGAAGAATGAAATATTGTAATGAAAAGGTCACGCATCGCTGGAAGGAAGTTGAATCACACACAATCTTTGTAAATTATGCCAGTTTTATTTCAAATGTTTATAGTCCAGACCTTGCACACTATAAACATTTCATTTTTATATATTTGGTTGCTTTCAAAGCATTCACGAAATGATTTATTCGCATTTCATAACAGAACATTTCTGTTTCTTTAAAGATGATCATGTGATAATTATAAATTGCCACTTGAACCTTTTACTCTTGCTTCCCACAGAGAGCACGGTCAGAGGTACTATTATGTGCCGTGGGATGATGTCATCAGTGACGATTCCTGATTAGAACAATAACAAATGGATTTGTAAACGAGCAGCGAAATGAGTAACCAATTAAATGGCTTTCACGTGGAGATTCCTATGTAAAAAACTGTTGACCTCAGCTTTCTCAAGACCTTCATAACAAGTCATTATTTTTAATCTAAAAAATTGAAAAGCACAAATTAAAACTTAGATATTAATTCTTTTCTATTTCATTCGAAATATAATTATGATCCTTTTTCCTTCGTATTTTATATTATCTCTTAATCTACTGTCTGAAAAAAAAAAACAATATTTACCGTGAAAATATAAGATTTAAAGGTTTGTCAACTTTATATAAAAAATATTTGTATTGTCAATAATCGTTTGTGATCCTATATTTGTTAAATATAGATTATCATGCCGATATGAAACGATAACTCAACAGACATCCATAACGGTTTTAAAGATGTGTTGATATTTCAGTAACCGCTAGCTATTCAGTTAAAAAAAACACCATCTGATGTTTCTACTTTTTTGAAATAAAGAAGCGTGAGATAATATCAACAATACCCAAAACAGACCCAATCTGTCGAGATATTAAAAATCGCTTCAACTCAGGAAAATATCCATAACCTTATAGGCTTTATTTTGAAACATTGATCCTAGGTTTATTGAGAACGTAATATTTGATTTGCTCCTTTTTACTATGTCATTATTTACTGCCTTCTGATTGGTTATTATAAGGGGAAACCTATAGAAGCTTACATATGAATAATGATGGAAACATGTTTTGCAAAAATCATTAAGCACGTTCATACTGGCAGAGGAAACCTTTTCATTAAACACGAGGCTTATATAACTTAAATATATTAAATGAGGAAAGCTCCAAAACATGCTCTTTATTCAATTCAGAGATAATTCAGTTAAGTGATAAATTCAACTAAATGATACATTATGTATTTATTGTCTTAAATCAACAACGAAAAAAATCTAAACTCTGAAACGTTGTTACTGTCTGATGCCATGCTGCGTAATTCTTTGAAATAAAGCATGACAGAATCACCACATGGAAAAGAGGGAAGTGACCATTTTAATTAAGTGCTCATTAAGTGGACATAACAATGAGAGATTACTTAAGAAAAAAGGTAATGTTCATAGTTCAAGTTTATCGTGAATTTTTGATCGTGGAGATATTGATGTCATTTTCATTTTAACATGTATGACTAGAAAGAAAGAGATTTTGAAAATGAGTACGTACATGTACCTTCCTAGTGAAGTGACGTCTTGTTGACAAAGGTTAACGGGAGGGATGTACATTTATTGTCCATGTTTAACACTGATAAGAAGCTTTTAGTATTGGGATTAATTTGGATCAAAACCAACGAATCATAAAAGAATACACAAGAAGTCGTCCATCATCAGTGACTACACATAAGTATATAACTTAGCTAATTGCCTTGTGTTGGGATTAAAAGTAACAAGAAAGATTATATAATAATTGTCATGGCGCTGGGAAAGGCTCTCAGTTCCGATCTTCCGAACCTTATTATTATTCGCAAAGATATTCACAAAAAGGTTATAAGCAAATAAAGAAATTGGAGAAACAATTAACGGATTATTTAGACAGAAGAAATATAACCAAGATAAAAATCATCGGGATAGTTAAGATCTTCTTTACTGTTTTATCCAAATTAAACTTTATAAAAATGTCATCTATATAAAAAATATTTAGTTCATGCATATATGCAAAACTTTACAAAAAATGATGCAGAAGTAACAAGTTCTCCCCAATTTTACAGCTAGTTGTGTGCAAGACACTAATGAAGTCTCGTTGTCTAATTAGACCAATTCTTAATTTTGAAAGCAGTAAGTGGTTTTTCATGTGATGAAGTTTTCTGTATAACCGTTCAAATTAAAATTATTAGTACTGAAGGGTTTAAAGTTAATTTTGAATTCTTGAAGCTAATCTAATAAAATATGTGTTTTTATGTAAATATTTATGAAAGGTTTTCTGAAGATAATTCTTCAAAACTGATAACTACAAAGTTCTAAGGTCCTACCACTGACCCTTGTGATTTTTACGAAAAGTAATATTCTGCATAGTTTCAGTTAGTTATGATATGTTGATATGCGACAAAATATTCAATGGACTCTTCCTACTTAAAACACAGTGCGGTCAGTTATTCAAAACTTTTATTTTCGTCCAAAATTTGCAAAAATTTTATTCGAAAGGTATCTCTGTTTGTGTTGTTTTACGTTGTTTGTGAACCATCATAGCTAGTAAGGTTATTCATTAAATCGAGACAAAATATCACTGCACAAGAACTGACATACAATGAAACTTACCTTAACCATGGCTTTTTCTTATGAAATCTTCCAGTAGAAGTTTGCAATTCTGTAAATTTCAATAGCTATCAGATGTTCCAGTTTTTGTTGTTATATAACTAATGTATGTAAATTCTCTTTCGCGAAGGTAGATATTTTTCTCTACCTCAACAATAATGCTTATTCTAACGTTTTGACTTCTTACGATATCTACGTCGGTCACTTTCTGTTTGACGTTAACGTCAAGTCTGTTCTTGTTTGGATATCCTTCTCAAGAATTCTTCAGAGCAAGAACTAACTGACAAATTGTGATTAAACGCGTCAAGTGGTACCAAAATCTTACACGATCTATAATAATAAAGAAGCAATGTTTTTCCTTTGCCAGTGACGTATTGACACTTCCTCAAATATCATGTCATTATGAAAAAGTCTTTTTAAAAAAATATGTCATATGACAAACGCAGACGTTTCAATAAATATTTACTTTAAGGCCACGTGAGTGATGCTATTGTAAACAGTCAGGTTCGAAAGCAAAAATAAATTATTTTGGCTTGGGCTGATTATGACCGTTAGTAAAGGATCTCAAACCGTTCAAAGTACGTTTGTCAAAAACACACTAAGTTTGTTTTTCTACTTTAGATCGGCGTGGCCGCTCTTCTTCTGCGTCACTTTTGTTCTACAAAGTATATTTATATTACGCGATCACATATATATATATAAAAACATTTACGTGAAACTAACAACACAAAAATAACGTCGAAATCTCTATTTTTGATTATGATTTCTGACGTAAATATACCTCGTTTTCAAGTTGGGATGAACCGATTGTGCTGACGCGAAATACACCTTTGGACCGAGGCAGTTTTATCTACGATATCGAGTTTACTTTGAGGGCAGAAACTTTCGGGGTTTTTGGTCCATTTTGGCTAAAGTTTATCAGCAAAACGCGAAATCATAGATAATTTCAAATACGCGAAAGTTTTTTCATGAAAAAAAAAAATGCTATGTGGTAGCAAACTTCAACAGTACATTGGTGAAGATGGAGAAACCGATGATGAAACCGATGCTGAGTGGGAAGATGAAGAAATTTAGTTATACATTTTTATTCAATTTAAACGGAGAAAGAATAATTATAAAAACTAGCCGCCAAAGCGGCGACGCTCGCCGCCCATGTTCTGCCTGCGTTGTGTCACCTCCCAAACAGCTCACGAAAAATGGAATTAAGGAATTGACAATGGAAAGTGTTACCATCTTGTAGGGCTCGAAATTCTGAGCAAGAAAATGTATAGGATCATATGTCTATGACGCAGCGTCTCGGAGATATCGTCGATCAAAAGTTTTGATGGCGTCATAGAGCTCCGTCTCCAAAGATTTTGCCCAATTTTTTTCGCCACTCCATGGCCAATATCGTGGACCCCAAAAAACGTCAGTTATCCCTATTGGTTACCGATATAATTTTCCCTAAACGTCACGTTCGATTGGGGATGCAATGTATAGGTTTCGAACTGACGGCGGGCACAAGAAAAGAAATAATTTCTCTTTCACAACTCAATATACCATTTCGCTTGGCGAAGTTTTTTCACGCGAAAGTGAACTTTTTCTTTGATTCGCGAAAGTGTTTTCCGCGAAATTTGCTCCAAAATCTGCAAAAAGCGAAAGTTTATTCCATAAATGACGCGGTTTTTTTTGACAAGTAGCTTTATTACAGAATTCACAAAACACGAGACGTTTATAAAGTATAAAAGAAAAGCATCATATCATACTCATGTGATCCCATACATTTTTTCATTAGCTAAATTTTTATGAGTAATAAAGCTGATGCAAGTGCTTTCATGTAAAGTTTACATGAGTTCACGCCTCTATTAATCCTCATATCGTAATTTTTTGAAACACTGTTTTTAAAAGCGCCTGGGAACTCTACAGAAACAAGTTGTAGGAACGAAGTTGATGTGATGAAAATGTGGTACTCTTTCGGTTTTTGCGCTGGAAGTGAAGAAGGCAAATATTAGACTGCCAACGAGATTTTTCTTGAAGCAACACGTGCTTTTCGAAAATTAGCCTCATTGCTTTGTGGACCCCATCTGCGTGTTAGCCCTTTTAATTCAGACTTTATACCGAGACCCCTAAGCTAATATATCTAGGACTATGAATAAAATTTATTTCGTGACATAACAGAGTTTTATAAACTGCTATGCTATGTTATTGTCTACTTTGTCTGTGTTTATCTTAATTCTACCCTACTGATCCGTAACAGTGAAAGTTTATATAAAAAACATTTGATAAACTTTGTAAGTCAATCTTTAAAACATGTCGATAAATCTTTACTTTAAACACACTGTGTTGTTTCTAATGTAACGTAAGATTTAAAAGAAGCGAAAAAAAACAATATTTTCATAACACGATACTTATCACATAAAACTATCTCTTGATGGTCAAACTTATTTAGATCCATGGCAACTAATCACTGAGTCCATCAGTTGATACGGTTTCGGAATTCTGGCTTTAGCAATGGTAATTAGAGAAGAAGACTTTGCTTTCTCGGGAATGCTATTTTGAAAAGCGTTTTATATCTATCTGTTTGCGTATCAATTTATTTATTTGCTTATATATTTAATTGACTTACGAAAGATGGAATTAAAAGTGATTATAGGATGACTTTGATTATAGCTAGCGTTCTTTATATGTATTGAAAAAATAAAATAAAATCATTATTCGTTCGGAACGGAACGCGCAGCTACAGATTACAATTTGTCAAGCAAAAAGTACTTGAATGAGAAAATATTAAAGCAACTAGTTAAAATTGGAAGGTTATTATTTATATCATGCACAAGAATAAAAATGTTAAAATATGGCTATTGGTTTTGAACGATTAACTATATTTGTAATTTATCCAAGTATGATAAAATCGTATGTTGTCGAGATGTCATGTTTGAGAATGTTGAGTTACCAGGCATTATTATTGTGGTTTGTCTAACACTTGGTTACACAAGAGGCGATCACCGCTAGTTTGTGGTCAAAATTATTCAAAAATCTGATTATTGTCATTGTTCTTGCAAGTAAAAGATATCCAAACATGAATAAAACATGACCTCATCTTGTTGGACAAAGACACTCGTCGAGTCCAACTTTGCGCGGAAAGAATACAAGAACGATAAATTCCTGGTAATAATAATAATCGGCTAACTATATGAACCTTTACACAGTGTGTTCCACCTTGAAGAACGTTTAAATTCGTTTCTTAACGTTCTGTGGTCGTCTACAACCTACCGATGAACAACTTTGACCAAATTAAAAGTGTAAATAATGTTAATAATGATATTTGAACGAATTATGACATAAATTTGAAGGTTTCTATTTGAACGTTTAATTGATAAAAACGATAAATTTCGCTCACAATCAAGATTTTTTCATCAATAAATACGCGACGACTATGCAGTTTGGCTTTTGATAATATTTTTTCTATGTGATTATAGCTATCTGATCTTTCACGACCAAACAGAGTTGTTGCCTGACCACAATTTGAACTTTAACAAATCAGCCATCAAATAATGGAGATTTCCAGTGTTTTTTATGAACGCATAAAGGTCCTTTATTGGTAGCAGATTTTATCTGTAAAAGCAGAGATATGTATGTTTACATATCTCTGGAAAACGTTAACCTGTATAAATACGCCAAATAATAATAATAATAATAGACAGTTTGTTTTGCTCAGTTCTTTTTGCCTCAGACTCATATGTATTGTTTGTACGGAGTACATTTGTAAGTGCTCTAATATTATGGGATGGGGTTTCTGAGCAGTTTTTGTCATTGTGAGACAAATTTAGTTTAATTCTTTTTCGTTTTATTATTGTTATTTTACTTCATTTTATTTTTTTAGATTCAAGAAGTAAATAATATCGAGCCAAATCTTTCCATTGATAAATAGCAGATCTGGACGTCACCAATTGACAGCAACACCATGAGCGGTCTCCATCACCAAGCCTCAATAACTATGTATGTATTTTTTACGTTAAATCCATTTTGTAACGATATACTTAAGGAGGGGCTAAATCGTAGTAAAGAAAAATTAGATAGACACAGATTGTGTTATCAAACACGTGTTATCATAAATTCTTTATGATTTCCAAAAGCATACTTGTGGATGAACTTTATATAGGTTGAAAAGATTCGTAAATAAAGGTTATGGAACTAAAATCCCTTCAATGCCATTTATATACTAAATCCAGTTCCGTTGATACTTTTGCTTGAATTTTAATGAAACTGATCATAAGTTGATTATAAGGGAGACATCAATTCAAAAATGTCAAACTTCGAGTGCAATTTTTCAATACATCCATTCTTCTGGGTAGAAAGTCGGAAGATAATAAAGCCAGTTAAAAAGGATGGTTTTAATTTCTTTTTTTTCGTGTTAAATGACTTTATTCATATGATCTTAATTATGCTTTTTGTGAAAGCAATTTTTATTGTATTACTTCATATTATGTCTCAATGAGATTAACTATTTTGTAATTTGTGGCAATGTCTTTAAAAGTAGAAGTTTATCTTTTCGTTATATCGTATGAAAGTAGTTATTCGAAAATTGTATTTTATACGTTTATGAAATATATTTATAAATGCTGACAAAAAAATCAAGCCTTAAAAGGTAAAAAGAAAAGAAAATTACTGATGAAAAGTGTGTTGTTTTTAAAAAAGCAAGCTAAACCGTGATATCTCAGCTGTTTACACATTATATGTTTACTTAACCTTATTTGTATTCAGTACAGAAGATGTCGATGATGTTGACGATGATGTTGACGATGCTGAGCTGGCAAAAATTCATGATGAGTCCAACATGAATTTCCTGGAAATTAAAGAAATTCACCCACTATTAAAAAGAGAAGTAACCAGACATAAATTCCCAGGTGCTTCGGGTATGTATGAAGTAGAAAAATATTCTAGTTAAAAAAATCCGTCATAAAACTGGCAAAAGTAGTTGGTTTTATATGAATCTACTTTTATTTAGGTATTGATGTTGTGGTTATGCCTGCCACCCCACGTGATTCACCAGTTTTTGGATGTAAACCAAACATCATTAAAAAACCGCATGACCTTGACCTAAATATCGGGGAAGATGCTCAATTTGAGCTTGTTATAAATGACACAGCCGATATCTCAGTGTCCTGGTCAAAAGGTGGACAACCGTTGTTTGGCTCCGGACGCATGAAAATATGGAATAAGGGCAATGTGTTTTATTTTAGGATAAGCAAAGTAGAAGTTTCTGATGAAGCATTGTACGAATGCCGTGTTAGAAATGATTATGGAGAAGTGCTGGTGGATGCCCAACTTCTTGTAAACGGTAATTGAGATAGAGATTATCTGGACTGTATTAGCAATAATGCTTATTGCTTTCTTCCTTTTAGTTAAAATATGTCTTTGATTTAGCATATGCTATTCATTTATCTTATGCCTACCGTTAGAATTTAAGTTATTGTTATGTAATTTGGATCCCCTCTGTTGTGGACTTACATCTCATTATAAGTGACAGCATAATACTTGAAAACTTTTTAGTGAAGAAAATTAAAACGTCAGTTTCATTAAAACGTACTGGTAGAGAAGGCACCCAACCCTATCCCCGCCCTACCTCAACTCACAAAATACGCCCTTTAAACAATTGTAATAGACAGTTCTTAATTTCTTTAGATGGTGAAGAAGAATTCGAAAGTGATGAAAATGATGATGACGAAGAAGAAGAAGTTGCGCCAAATTTTATTAAAAAACTTAAAAAGCAATATACAGTAATAGAAGGCAGCAAATTGGAATTAAAAGTACAAGTGGATGGCCAACCACCCCCTAAAGTATCATGGTATTACGAAGGACAAAAACTTATAAGCAGTGAAGACATAAAGTTGATCTCTGCTAAAAATATGCACACACTATTAATCGAAGAGGTTTTATTTGACGATGAAGGACATTACAGATGTACAATACATAACGAAATTGGTGAAAGTAGTTCTGAGACTGTGGTGTTGGTCGAAGAGTAGAAAGTGAAAATAAAATAAAAGCGCCAATGTCTCATTTGAACTTTGCTGGCTTCCGTTAAATGACTTTGGATAATTCACAGCTTATCTAAAATAATACATGAAGCGCGGACGAAAAATGTCAACCGGACAGAATTAGAAGAGATTTAACATCGACACAAAACTATTTTTCAGATTACCGTCAAAGCATTGAAATATTAAAGTAAAAAAGAAAAACGAGCATCGAGATCAATTCCATGGTCACACACAGTTTTGATTTAAAAGTCAAAAGTATATGAATGTAATTGTATGTGTATGAGTGTCTTTTACGTAAATCACTGCGACAATGTCAAAAAAAATTCTTCAGAATTAGCGAATTTTCCGATGATTTATTTGCCAAACTATTTACGTCAAATAACTTATGCAATCGAAATCTTCCCCCGGAAGCTGTTAAAACATCGTTAAAACATCGTGTTATGGTCTAGCCAGAATTTAGTTTCTTTTAATTAGTCAACAGGGGGTATGGAAATAAGAAGTAAATATTACAAAGTATTAAAGATATGAAATTTGTAAAACAATAGAATACTGGAAATGAAGCAAGACTTCATAACTAGTTAGTTAGACATTAGCACGCTGTTTGAACAAAATTGGGAAGGTCTATTTGGTGAATAGCAACTACTTGGGTTTTTTGTGTAAATCTTTCTAATTTGAAATATCCCATATGATGTTAACTGTTTAATGTCTGCATCAGTCACGCCCTATGTGAATCATCGTATACGTCTTTATGTTACGTCCTCTCTTGAAAACGGAAAGTTGTTCAAAAACAAAACAAAGCACAGCAAAATTCAGTAATTGTAATTGGTTTAAGCAACCAACTTCTATAAGCGACCATTTGTAATACACTCCCTATGTGAATCATCCAAAGTTTATGATATATCATTCAGATGGTCAATTTTTCGAATTGATGCAGTTTTGTTTCTATGAATAGGAAAATGTTGACAGTAGATTTTCTTTCTAATTGTAAAGTTGTCTTGATTCTGTCAACAAGAATTTATTGTTTACAGAATCAACCAAAAGTAGTCAGGTTATGGACTACAAAGTGTGAGAGGAATTGCCAAATGTTACAGGGATTGTAAAGCGTGACAAAATCCGTCAGACAAGTGTGATTGTCAACCATGTTTCTGCATTGCTGAGACATTAAAACTATTGAAAATCTGGCCGCACTGTGGTTTCAATTATATGTAGAAAGTAACATTGACTTAAAAATTAATAATAATAATTAAGCCGAAGAATGAAAAAGACATTGAAACCACGGTGCGGCAATATTTTCTTGTGCTTACTGACCACGGTGATTGCACACTGAAGACATAAGTGCCGTCAGCAACACTGTGCTAAGGACATGTGAATGTGAATATTCAGATAAAATTGAAACAAAGGTCTTTCACAACTACTTTACATCTGTAATATCCGAACAAAAACCTTTCCCTTGTAAACTTCATTTGCCCTTCTGGCCTGATTCAAGATATATGAGGCGTGAAATATCTGTAAAAGAAAAATAATACAGTCGTTCTGAAATATTTTATTCAGAATAATTATTTTAAGATTTATAAGAATTGAGGAGACAAGTTAAACAGAAAAAATATAAGAGTATAAGATAAGAGTCTCTCTAGAAAATCCAAAATCATTGTCATCATCACTCTATCTATTATCATTAAAAGGCTCTTCGACGTTAAGAATCATTAATTTACTTTAGTACTCATTTTCATAAACTCATAATTTATCCATAGTTGCAACCCTCGCCTCCTTTCTAATCTAATATCATTATTCAGCATAATAAAAGAACTATAATTCTTCCCAGAGATATCATAACCTTTTGTTAAATGATACAAACGTCATTATTATTCAAATTGAAAACGAGGCTGTTATAATGAATAAATTATGAATTTATGGATAGGGGTATTAACGCATGGGTGTTTAAAAGAGAAAGGCGGTTTTTCTGTAATTTATACTAGAGCCCTAACAATATCTGATATTTTGCCATAAACCGGGGGTTAGAGTGTCTGTTTACATCAAATGTTGAGGTTTTAGAAAATCAATTGAACTTTTATGTTTTTAAATATCAATTTGGGGGTCCCATATTTGGGCTGAGAACTTCCGATAGAATAAAGATTTTGTTATAAAATTTTGTACACTTCTTTGTGAAAGATTGATCTCGCTCCTGAGTAAGTTTCAACGCTTTTGGTGTACTAGAAAAAAAGTTGCTTTATTTTACGCAAATTTTAACGCTAAAATTTTAATATCTTTTCCCAAAAAGTCGTTTATAATATTGTGCTTTTTGTGCTCTTGACGATGCAAAAAAAATTATTTTAAAATCATTTATTTTGACTTAGTAATCATAAAAAATGTTCGAACTGCCAAATCGGTTGACATAGACTTTAGGCATTTAAAGGCGTTAAAATCCTCTCCCTGTGCTGATTTTATACTTCTTGGCGAAACATAAATTCATGTTAACAAGCGAGTTTATGACTGTATAAGTTGATTAATAATTATAAATTAATAAACAAAATTAAATATAGAAACGCCAAGGGCGTTAAGTCATTTGCAACTTCTCTTCTTCTTGATGAACATGCTATGCAAATAAACCACAATAATTTCAAATATCTAACGACACTTTATGACAACACAACTTCACCAGCCATTCTGCACGTCTTGAAATGTTTGAATAGTGTGAATATTATTTTTGAACTACAGGACATTTAAAGATGATGAACTATAATAAGGTCGGGAAAAAAGCCAGCGGTTTTATTGTGAGATAATCTCCACGAGAGAGCCAATCATGTTTTTACTTTGTTTGAACGCTTTTATTAATAACAAACAGCTGCTCGTTCCAAGTCCATCTCTCAATTGTTCTATTTCTATTGACATCAGCATAGTGCAACCCTCAGCTCTACATGTAATAGTTATCTTTAAGATCAAACGTTTTAAACCATTCAAAAATACGCATGCTCAGTAATTTTTTACGTATTTTGTGCGCTGGTAGAAACATCATTCAAGTCACATCTGACATTAAAATCACTTGAAAATAACAGAAAGAAAACCAACCCTTACGGACTTAAGGTCATCATGTAGAGGCTCAATTTCAAAAGTATCTGACTGTGGTAAGAATTACATGTTTGAAAAACACAAGTTTACGCGTGAATAATTCTTAAAACGTTTAAACACGAACTATCCGGTAGATACATTGGTAGCTAATTTATAAAAGCCAGTTCAAGACATAAAGATGTATTGGAAAATTACCTGGTGTTTTGTGAAAACTCTGTATTCCTTATGAAACTTATCTTTCATGTCTTCCAATGAATTCAATACGTATCAATTTAAACTTCAACGAAACTTCTGAAATCGTTTTCTTTTTTATCACCAAACAAAACTGCAAGCGTTTTTTCTTTTTTATCACCAAACAAAACTGCAAACGTTGTCTAAAGCTTGTCAGAAATAATCAGTCAATTAATTAAATATAATTGTACGTGGACACAGTATACGGACAAATCATTTTCATCGGATGTGGTTATGCCTACAAAATGATTGAAATCATTTGTGTGACGTTTGAAAAAAGAGGAATAACAAAGATTGCGATTTCTTCACGCCTACATACTATCATTAAAAATTTTATATCTTGTTACATTGTGTCAATATTGAGGGAAAATGTCTTGACTACAAATGATAGCAATTTTTTATGGTTTATTTGCAATGTATGATAACATTAAAGTTTATTTTATTTATGAAGAACGATAAAATCATTGACAAGTTGCCTCATATTATGCACCTAACAATTGTGCGTCTCAATTGACCAAAGACTCATTGAAAGGCAAACGCTATTTGTGGTCAATCAGCATAATTACCACAAATAACTGAAGTCATAGTACATTCAGAGTAGGTGACGTAATCATCTTTAGATCAAGAAGGGAGTATGAAGTGATGCCTAGTCAAGGCCGGTATCCAGACATTTGCCTAACGGAAGCTTCCCTGAGGACAATAACCCGAATGACACTTCTCCGACGGACACAAGCTCTATATCCGTCGGGATAGTCTTCGAATCATCATGGGCTGAACATTTATTCTGTGAATCCATCTTAACAAAACAAAATAAATGATTATCGCTGGAAGGAACTTGGTAATCCAGTCAAAAATGAATTAGAGCAATTTTTGCTATGCTCGACTCTGTAGAATTGGCCACACTTTGTAGTACCAGGAAAAAAATCTGTACGGCACTCTGTAAGAATTTGTTGTCTTACTTTCAAATAAATGGCAAAAGCGCCACGCTTTGTAACTATTAACTTTGTAAATTTTGTTTCATTGAAATTCGGACGGATTTTAGTACTGCTAACGTCAAAATGGCGTCACGGATGAATTTTGTAATTGTACCTTAATTATATAATTGTACCTGAGTACAATGTGGATCGGATAATAGTGGCTAATTTATAGAGATCCACATCTGTTCTGACACTTCAGCGAGTTCAGGAATCCATGTTTTAGAGTTATAAGGCTGGTGTGTTGTATCATTTCAAATGCGAAGTAAAACAATCGGCAACCATCACTTTGAATGTTTCTTATTGATGGGCAACACCAATACTTTAATGTTTTTTTAGTAATTTAGTAAATCAGTCTAAAGGGCCGGTTACAACCCTCGGGGCGAGTTCAACCCTATGTCTTAAGAGAATCTTATAAGTGTATACGGGTCTGTTACAAAAGTATTAGCATTTTGTCCATCTGTTACAATAACTGTTTGTTTCAATATTTTTTGACTATCATCCTTGTAGAAATCATGTTTTGGAATTTTGTAAATTCTATTCTAGTATACTTTCGAAAATAATTTGCTAGATATTGTATCATAAACGTGCTGTTTTTATATAGCTCTATATCGATTTGTCCGTTGGACGTGAAACAAGTATTTTTGTAACTGACCCATACACGTTGCGACCGTGGTGAAATTCACCCCTGTTACACCGACAAATGTAGTAAATTTTCATATGTCGGAGTTAAATCAATTAAATCCGTTTTTACTGCGACTGTGTATTTTTCCACCTTGTTTCTATATGAAAATTCACTAAATAAGATTCATAATTCATATCATATCATTAAATTCGAAAACATTTCAAGAAGTAGAAAACAGCCTTGAAGTCTGATTCACATTTGCGAAGCGGACACAACAGAAGTAGCCGAAATAAGCATGCACGTTGTTAAGCACAAAACGAAGCATGAGGCAAGTGGTGAAGAAAGCTGTTCGCACTTCACGTAAGGGTCTTTATGGAGCTGCGCAATAATTGTTTTGTTTGCACAAGGATCTGATGGTTTTCATGTGCAATTTTATTAATTTTGGACAGAGGCTCACGGGTGGAACAATTCGACTGCCTCTGATGATGATCCCATTGTTGGTGGTAAGCTCGATAAAAATCTTTCGGAATGGTTGCAGTTTCCGTTCTTTTGGATACAGATGAGCGTTTCCTGTATTTATCATTTCCAGCAGCTTTTGTAATGTTGGGTCATGTTTTGTTTCCTTCCTGATGTGTTTCAGTGTCACTGCATTTTCTTTGTTCTTTGGGGTTATTAGCATATAGATAGTTCTCTTTGTATCCTTGGTCTCCTGTACCTCATGTTTTGAAGACTGTGACATTGGCTTTGGGTGACGTGAAAAGTAATCTGCTGGGTTAGGGACACCTGGTTCGTGTTGTAGGTTGAATTTGAATTTTTATTCTGATATTTATTCGTTCTGTCCTTGTTGATTCATGTTTGTTGCCGTTGAATATTGAGATTAAAGGTTTGTGGTCTGTGAATGGGGTAAATGGTGGTCTGCCTATGATGAATATTCTGAACTTCCAGGTCGATTTGTAGATAGTGGTGTTCAGCTGGTGTGGTACTTCTGCTTGCATATGCAATTACTCGTTCTTTCCCTGTCACGTCCTTTTGACACAGAGTGCACTTTGAGCCGTTTATATTGTTAGACCAATCTCATTGAATCTGGCAAAAAGAGCTCGTAATATTCTGTCATGAGTTTCGCGATTTCCTGCAACTGTTATATCGTCGTGTATGTTTACTATCCCAGGGATGTCTGCGAGCGCTTCCCGAAGGATTGCATCTACTTCTTCTCCAGCTGAGTTGATCCTTATTGTTATATGTTTGAAACCCCTTTGGCGTTCGAAATGTTGTGATGTTACGATTTTCTTCTGTGATGGGAAATTGGAAGTAAGAAGAGTTCATGTCGATTTTGCTGAAGACTGATTCTCCCCTGAATATTGCTTTAACGTCCTAGAAGGTTGGAATTACTTTCCTGGTTCTTTGCATTGCTTTGTTGGCATTGATCATGTCCACAGTGAACCTGATCCAGTTTTTCTTTGGGTGGTAGCACTGGGTTAGAGACCCGTTCAACTGGCCCTTCGACGTCCTCAATAATGTTCTGCTGTTAAAGATCTGCAAGTAGTTGATCAAATTTCTCTCAGAGATGGATGGAGACTTCACGACGTGGTGCTATGACTGGTTTGGCATTGGGATCAATGTGTAAGGTGACTATTTTTGGATTTATGACACACTATCCCCTTGAAAAGATGGTCATATTTGTTGAGTAGTGCTACCACGTTGTCTGGATTTGATAAATTTGATTCTGGGTCACCTGTGGATTGGGAAATCTGTGCCAAGAATTTGATGATTCCTACTGCAGTTGCGGCGTGATAGCTGAGGATTGTGGTCATCAGTTTCCCTTCTGGTATAATGTACATTGTTTCTGTACAGGAGTGGCTTGCTGATTTGATTGTGACTTCAACTTAAAGTGACAATGATCTTTTTGTTGCCGCACGGTGTCAGTTTGATTTTCACTGGTTGAAGTGTTGGTTTCGGTTTTAACTTTTGATTATTTGACGTGACACTAACCATGGTTACGGTGTCTGCTAACTAGTCCTTTGTGTCGAAGATAGGTGCATCTTGAAAATTTCTCTTGTGAGATATCTTTCCATGACTGAGTTTGGTTGTTGTATCTCAACTTCATTCTTTGTTGACATTTCCTACTGTATACTCCACTTAGCGCATTAACTGCCAGTTCATTGTCTGACTTGCTCTCGCTGAGTTCGCAGCTTTAGGCTGCTTTATTTTATAAAGGAGGGATCAAATCAAAACATACACTAACAAAACAAAATCGATTCATTGAGCCTTTAGTTTTTAATTAACACAAGGAGGGCGTAATATAAGGAAGGAAGTTATGTAAAACCAAAATAATGTTTCTAGCCAGTTCTTAAAGTGCACTTTGACTCGTACTACTATTACCTATACGATTATCATTATTACTGTTGCTAATGAAATCTGTGAACGTTACATCTGTGTTGGCTCGCCAACGCTTTGCGTACGTCGTTGTTTTGTCTTGAATAGCACTGGGTCTTGGCTTTCCCAAAGTTCTAGATCGCATATCTTTAAATGCAATCCGAAAATGTCCACTGGAGACAAACGGATTCAAACAGGAATTAACGACGGGTAAGACGCTTTGGCCAGTCGTTAGTACTCCATCAGACAGAATTTTATTATAACAAAATAGGTAAATTATAAAATGAACGTTCCAGTCTGATATCAATGCAATTGTGAGCTGAAAAGACATTGAAGACCGTCTTCAATACCCCCAAATCCTCTAACGGATTTATCGGGTTGCAGACGTCGCATTGCGGCAGCCTGTTTTTATATATTTCCCCACAGGGCGAAATATATGTTAAAACCGGCAGTTTCCTTCTTCATCATCTTCTCCATTCACTTTTATAGCCGCCGTTCAATATTAAACTTTGGCCTAGCTAAGGTAGTAAGAATAGAGGCTAGTCTTCAGCGAAGTAGTACGCCATGTTTTTCTTCAGACAGTGCAGATGCAGATGCAGTGCCAGTGGTGGAAGATGTTTGTTTTCTGCTAGCTTTTACGATCATTCAAGATATTAAGCACTAAATGATGGAAATAAATGTTTTTAGCTCAGTGTTGTCCTAAAATGTTCTGTATATATTTTGAATGAACGTGTGAAAATTAGAAAAGAAGTTATATCAAATGTCGATGTTTTGTTTTTGTTGATGGTAACAACTGTGTTACGATGATTGGTAATTCATTTCTGGGAACAATAAAGAATTGAAGCTGTGACTTTAGAGCAAAGGCGAAAGTTCATCATTTTTAAAAGCCAGGCTGAAGACTCATTTTTATTTTATATATGCATCATGATTTGATGTATATGTAGAGCCCAATAATTGAATATATATACATACACAACCATTATAATGGAAACCCTTTATGGGAGAACAGTCAGTTGTGTTAATTCAAAGAGTATACATAACAAAAGCTGCAAGTAAAAACATGATGCCATATACAACGAGAAGTTCAGGAAACGAATTACGTAACAGTGTTTTAATTCTTAGCAGAGGATAGAAATGAGATTCATAATAAACGTGAAGGAATCTTGTCAAGTGTGCTTCCTGGATAGTAGGTTAATCTAATAACAGAAACATAATTTACTATGGATGAATTCCATGATCACATATCTTGTTTTGATACACTGTATATAATAATCTATAGGTTTTATTTTGTAAAAATTAGGCCGATGGAAATTTTAAATTGGGTTTGGCATCACGTATCTCTTGAAAATGTCATGCTGCATTCTTTCATTATTCATTAATTTTGTCCTTGGCCATACATAGCCGGAGAACACATCAAATACACCATCAAATTCACCATCGGAGATTTGACTAATATAAAATTTTCATCGGCCTATACTGTCAATTTTCCTAATTATGAACAAACTTTTCTTATTTACCTTCTTATCACGAACGTATATAAATCAAAACACATTTCAACATAACAGTCTGTAAATTAAAAGCACTACACATCCTGTGTTTTACTACAGTACCAAAATCTGTTTATTTATTTTTTAATTTGGGGTTAATTAGGAAGGTCATTCATCACATTGACAGTAGGACTTCTTACTTCTTACTGAAGAAATAATTTGCGAGAACATATTTTTTTGTATCAGAGATGTTTATTCGGAATACTTGCATTTAATTTTATAAATTGACATTCTAAGCCCTTCTTTTTTTGAAAATAACTCTCTTTTTCCTAATTTGGAATGTGACACATTAGAACTGGCTTTAATGAATTTTCTTTTGTTATTTTGTAGACCTGTAAAAAAGAACTGTTCCGTTGAATTGCATTGTTTTCCATGATTTTATGGTACAAGAGATAGGAAACTTGTCAAGCTTCTGCAAGAATAAAGATTATATGTTTATTATGATGGCATTGTCATACATTTTGATGCAGTTGTTAATATTCTGTAAAAAACTATTTAATTAAGGCGAAATATTAGTCGCATATAGGTCATATAATTTTAAGCAATAGCCATAGTAATTTTTCATTCACTTCTTAAATCCTCAGCAAGAATTGTAGGTGAAACTTTGTCATTTGACCATCTTCAGTTTATAATAAGTTCAAAATAAGTTCTTCTTATCGAATTCAATTTTTTATCTGAGTATCAGGCTGACTTGTTAATAATGTTTATTTTGCTGGTACTTGTATCATTGTAGCTGTATAGCGAAATGATACATTTTTTCTTATGGTTATCAATGTAAACACAGTAATTTTTAAAACGGCAGTTTTGGGGAAATATATAGTCGCATTTTTGCGAATCTTGTTGGATAATAGTCAGCACAGCCATGTAGAAAAATGTCATCACGGATGTCGGAATGAAGTAAACAACTGACGCCATCGTTACAGCATAATTTCTATTGATATATAGATGCATTCTTTGATAACGTCACCTTCATATCTTACGAAAGGCATTGCTTCATCGCTCCATTTAAACATACCTGTAGCTGCCAAGGTTGCTGAATAAACCCAAAGAATCAATATGATAATTTTTGTTTTGTTTATAGTGGCATGCGAGCGGTGGTAATATAGCGCGTATATCGCGATGAAACGATCGATAGCAGTAATCAACAAGAGCCAGATGGCGCAAAACGGTAGCAGCAAAAGTACTTGCCACAAGAATACTTTTAAATTTGAAATTTTACTTAAAGTTCTTAAACGTTCTGTAAACGTTATTTCTTGAGATATCTTACTGGTGGAAAACAGGCATAAACGATATTATAATGTTTAAAATTACTAACTCGTGTAAATAGGGTCTAATCGCAACACACCAGCAATTTAATTTATTAGAAGACAAAAGAATTATACATGCATGAGCTGTTTATAACGTACGTTTTTTTTTATAAGAGCTTATGTAAAAAAAAAAAACGCGTTTCTTCGAAAAAAAAATGTATGTTTTGAATTATAATTTTTTGAAACCGAAAATGAATTCAAACAGATAACTGCCTTTTTTTAACTCGATTTTTGAAAACCTTGATGTTCAAAGACAGAACAGATAGCTAAGAAACGTAGAAAGTAATAAGAAAGTCTGATCTGTGCTTTACTGACACGAAAAACATATCTATTTTCAAGTGCCAAAGTTCATTGATTCAGTACCATAAAAGTAACTAAAAGTCCCAGTTTTATGTAGACCTATTTGATTAATATCCATTCCTTCATCAATTAAGTGATAAAATATCAAAGAAAATGTATTTTAAATGTATGTGATTGAAAACCTTCGAAAATTCAAAAGGCTGCGTTCGTTCATTAGAATGTATATTGAGTTTTTAGTGGGGACTCGCATACTCTAAATCGTAGGCTAAAAACTGCCGTTTCGGCCGGAGTAGTAGTAGTAGTAGTAGTAGTAGTAGTAGTAGTAGGAGTCCAAGGGTGTTTTAATACGGTATTCGCTTACGCTGCTACCGTAATAAATGTGTTACGGATACTACATGCAAAAAAATAGTTAAAGTATCCAAATATCTTACAGAAGTCGCCATCATGACTAAAACTACCATCGTGTCGGTAAACATCCACTCTGAATGGCATGACTATTAAGGAAATGAAAATGTCAGCAAACGCCATCGACACGAGAAAATGATACGCAACTTGTGACCGTAGTGAGCGCGTGTATAGTATCACCAATATCGTTAAACCATTTCCAAACACACTCATAACGGCAACTATAAACATAAAAATCGCAAACAAAGCATTCCTCAATGTCGGTGGTCTAGAACAAAAGCCAGGGTGCCGTGGTGGAGCCGATGGAGTGGTGTTCGGGTGCGTAACAATTCTTCGGTTTGTCATGAGCATCATTACAGTGGATGTAAACAACGTTGCTAAGGTGTTATTCACATAATCTGTTCGATGTCATATTAAGCTCTGGTACATGGTGATGGTTATGCCCGCATACGTCGGCGGACGTCTCTTTCAACATAAAGCCTGCAAGTAAGTGAATAACCACAATCAGGAAATACATCGTTTCAGCAGGTTTAAGTCTTACACGAATCTTTCTTTTAGAAACTGGTTTTTAATATGAGTAACACCGCATATACAATTTCCTGTAAATGAAGACAGCATTCAATTAAGTTTATTTGAAATATTTTTACTCTGAATTCACAGTTCAAAAACCAGTAAGAAACGTTTGGAGCGGCAGAATTATAAGAATTGAAATTCTACAAGCAATAAATTCTTACAGTTGTTATCACGCCTGCAGCCTTTTAATGATAGCTACTGAAGATGATCTAGAAATGAAAAGAACTGAAAAACCGTAGGTCGCTGCTTTTATGAAATGTTTGATCAATATTTTCATAAGTTGCTAAACCAATCAAATTGTTTTTCTTTCTAAAACAATTTAATTTTCCATTTGGGCTTGAAGCAAAGCTCATTGAAGCTGAAACAATGCAATGTAGTAGTTCTACATGCCTTAATTAGTGTACCTCTAATAAACGCCCCTAGAGAGGGGCATCTATTCGAGGGGGCGTCTAATAGAGGGGGCGTTTATTTAAAAATCTCCTGAAAAGGGGGGGGGGGGGGCTTTTTTTCGAGGGGGCGTTTAAAAGAAGGGGGCGTTTAATCGAAGCATTTAAGTGAGTTTTTCTGAAGTTTTCTTTTGTGTTTTTTGAATTGTTTGTTTAATGATAACAGTGTTTCATTGCAACAGCTTCCTATACAACAATACGACGTTTGCTGAAGCTTGGTTTCCAATAAAATTATTTTTGTTGCGCAACCGTTTTGCAGCATTTTGTTGTGCAACAAGTGTAGGAAATTGTTGCAGAGATCTCCGCAACAGATGTTGTACAACATATCTTTTGTTGCACACCATTCAGACTGTAGTTGTGCAAAAGTTCTGAAAAACGGTTAAACGGTTAAATTTACGCTTTCCTGATTGATAATGTAAACTCGGACTTTACGCCAAATGACTCAAATTAAAAATCGAATTCTTGTAAATTTTAATAAACCACGCAATAGTCTTTACTATAAGTTCACTACAATTTCAACATGGCGTCACGCAACGGAGAAAAACGCAAATTAAAATCTCGTACAATTGATGAAAAGTACGAAATCTTAAAAGAAATCGAGAAAGGTGGAAGCTGTGCATTCTAAGCAAATGCTTTCGGGATGGATGAAAGTAAAATCCAAGATCTTTAGTGGAGAAAAACCGTAAACATCAGTGTGCAAGCTGTCTGAATCCCTTGTCCATCACCAAGGTTGACTCTTTTACCTGTAACTTTGATATTGCAACTGTATGCATCGTCTGCACGCAAAAAGAATGAAATTATCTTGGCAAATCGACCAGATTTGCCTTTCGATAGATGTCTGACTACTTTACCAGAACAGCGAATTTGTCGTGTTTGTTTTCTTGTTCACGTCGTGATTTGAAGCATTCTCCGATTGCTGGCTCCCATGTTCTTTTATAAACATGATAGCCTTTAACATGTGATTTAAATTCATAAATTATTGGTAACTCATCTTCTACCAACACTTTCATATCTGCAGCCATGTTCAAGACAGATTTAGCCATTATCATATTTTACCATTACTTTTCTTAACTCTTCTGCTTTGTTTCGAAGGCGTTCCAAAATTCCAAAAGATTTTTTCCTGCATTATCTTCTTCTGGTTAGGCCTGGTTTCCATTCCAAAATTATCGGCACTTTTAAATTAATCACAGGTCCATGTTTTTTTTTAGGCGAAGGGCGAGATGTCAGTACCGAGATGCCACATGGAAAGAAACAACCCTGCCAACAATTTTGTCGAATTACTACCCCCGTGATATCTTCAACCCGAATGAATTTAAATTGTTCCAAGACACAACACTTGAAAGGGCAAAAATGTAGCGGAGGAAACACAGCAAGATTCGAATAACTGGTCTTGCTGCTGGATAAAAACTCAAAAAAGCCTCGTTGTTTTAAGCACTCTTGTCGCTAACCGTGGTCAAAATAATAGTCGGATGAACTTCGAACTTTTTGAAGTATGGATAAGAGAACAGGGCAAGCAATTTGAAAAAGAAGGCAGAAAAGTGGCGTTGGTTATTGACAACTGCCCTGCCCACCCATCAATTGAGAATCTTAAATCAATCTTCCTGGCTGAATTGAAACAACTTGATGGGAATGCTGTGCCCGAAGGATACAGTACCGAAGATCTGTTACAGTTGATGATGATGTTGCGGTAGTAGCCCAAGCGCTAAGCGATGCAAACATTCTTGAAAAGATACGAGGTGATGCGGTGGAAGTGGAAGATGACGATGATGATGAAGAAGAAAAAGAAAGAAATGCCTGAGGATGAAGACCCCGTGAAGCCTTCCAATAAAGAAGTGAGAGTCTGAGATAAAGGGAGTCTACTGTGTATCCAGCTTACTAGGGTGTAAGAATCACCGCGATGAAGAGCATTTTTTAATGAAATAGTATACATATTCCTATAGAATTGCACTCCTTGATATGGTATTGACTTTTAAAGAAATTGCCCAATGGGAGAAGTGATTGAACTAGTTTTAAATCTACTTAGTTGAACTAGCTAAAATCTTAGTTGTACGAAGTTTTTTTGCCATGGAGATCAATTTTTGAGCAAAATTTTTAAATGAAATATCTCGGGAACGAAAAATGATTTTTTGAAAATTCAAAAATTGACTTTTTGATCATTTTTAAAATTCTTCCAAATGGTCCAAAAAAATCAATTTTGATTTTTTGAGTGTAGTTCCCCTTTAAATGTAATTGTTAGCTCGAGCAAGCAATAAGTCAAAAACTAGAGAACTTCGGTGTTTGGTCATACTTGAGTTTGAAAATTTGCTGACTCGACGTTATAGGCCTTTTTTGCTGAGTCAGCAAAATTTCAAACTCAAATGTCTCACAATCTAACCATGGAAACCTTACAATTATTTTGAATTTCAGTATATTCATTTAAAAAACAGCTTTAAAATTTCCGTTTCCAACATTATCAAACACACTGTATTTTGGTAGTGAAAATATACATACCAAATCACTACATTAGCTGAAAGTAGAAGTTTTTAATCTCGCTTGATTTAATTTACAGGCTGTTATGTTGGAATATATTTGATTTGGATTTACATGCGCTTACAACGCCAGCATATTGACAGTATATCTATTATATATTTATTCTTATGAAATAAAATATCATATATACAGTATCAAAACAGTATACGTGATCATGGAATTCACCCATAGTAAACTATGTTTATGTTGCTGGATTAAATGGCTATCCAGAAAAGGAAAGTACACTCGACCAGATTCTTTCTCAATCCTGTGTATTAAAAAATTAAATGTAATTGGTTTTCTGAACTTCTTTTTGCATATACGACATCATGTTTTCACTTGCAGCTTTTGTTATGTACCGGTTCTGTTACTGGTTCTGTTATCCGCATAAGAAGGGTTTCCTTCACATGTATACATCATGTGTTTTTAGTTGGGCTACTATATATCAGGATGTCAAATAAAACTAAATCTTTAGCCTGGCTTTTAATAATGAACTTTTAACTTCGTAATGAAATCACAGTTTCCATGCTTAACTGTCCCAAGCATGTAATTACCATTCATCATAACACTGTTATGAAAACGTTCGTATCGCTATCGCTTTTTTCTGTTTTTCATTTGTTCATTTAAACTTTTTATAAAACTTTTAGGAAAACACTGAATTGAAGCGATTTATTTCCATCTTCTATCGTTTATCCCTTGAGTCATCTTAAAAGCTACCAGAAAGCAAAAAATCTTTCACTTGCCCAACTGCACTGACTGAAAAAAGATTCACTGAAGACTAGCCTCTATTCTTATCTACCTTGGCTAGGCCAAAGTTCAATACTGAACTGCGGCTATAAAAGTGAACGAAGAGAAGAAGAAGAAGGAAATGCCGGTTTTAACATATATTTCGCCCTATGGGGAAATATATTAAAAGCAATTATTGTAGAAAATTTAAAGTTCAGACCAAGTAGGTATTAACTATAAACAGAGATAAAGAAAAAGATTTTTGTGATGTCTTTTTCTCCTCAATGATTTGTTGATAACATTCAGGTATTACAGGTTTTGCAACAGATAGATAAGATTTAGGCGTCAATTTATGGAATGCTGATAAGCATTTTTTAAAAGAATATAATGTACAGAGCGTACACTTGTTGAAGTGTAAGCAGATGCTATATTGGACTTCATTTCTTTTTTATAATGCAAGAGAAGAAATCCTGGGAATTAGGTTGTCTTGGCGAGGCTGAAGTGGATTAATTACATACACCTTCTGCAGAATAATGGTTAAAGAGGATAACGGAATTTCAAAATAAAATTTCGGATTTTTATGTCACCACTACTGTAATTAGAATCTAAAAACCACTTAACATGAATCCACTTTGCTCGCTTATTATGATTCATCTCCACAGACAGCAACTTATGAGAACATCAGAACGGACTATCAGATCAAAAGGACGTGACAGGGATAGCTTCGTCGGGGAAAGTTTATGTCGGGGAAAATTTTCGTCGGGGAACATTTCATCACTCTTCCCCGACGAAATTATCCCCGATAAAATATCTAAAACTAAACTGTATTTCCAAATTCTTTTACAAAAATGGATTTAAACAGTAAATGGCCGATACACATTTCATTTTTTAATGGATAGTTTTGAGTGTTGAGGTCCCCATTCTTAGCGACTGATTACTCTTGCCACACAGACTATATTATGCAACGGCATTTAGCAGTGAAAGTTTTAATGCTGCCGTTGTCAACTGGGTGGTTTAAAACCTTCAACAATCCGAATGTGAATTTTGCACTTTTGACCATACAATATTCCGAATTATATTTTAATCCTTGAGAAAAAGTGAGTTTTTTTTGTTATGATGAATTAAGTAATAATTATTAAAACTAGAAACAGAAGCAGAAGGCTACAACAATGATAATTTATGACTTTTTGGATAGAAGTACTTCTTCAGGTTATACATTAGTTACTGTATATAAATATAACTTCTGTATTATCTTAGCAGTCCACTCAAGGCAGTTTATTAATAAACATAGGGATAAAGAAGCTTGGAGGAGGCATTTAACAAAACACTTCCATGGTTCGAAGAACTATTTCATACTTAAAAATTATATTTACAAACTCCAACAAGAATATGGAGGACGAAAAACCTTTTATGCTATGAATGAACAATAAGCCTAACATAAGCATAATTAAACTTATTTACAAGTAAACAAGAATGGTTCGCTAATCACATTGATCAGATCTTCTTAGGTCTTTTGGCTATAGCTGCAAATTCTAAAACAGAATTGTACATTTACGTAAAGGAATTTGCAAATGTATTATCACACATATTACAGGACCAAAAGTATGATTTCATATGATTTCTTATATTTTCATAGCTACATGTGTCGTCCAGGTGCAACTAAGATGCTATTCTAAGTTCATGTTCATGTATACCAAATAGGTTTTACATTGACACAAGAATGATAACAGATATGTTTCCATTGTAAACTATTGGCGATGTTTTACGCAATGATTTCCATATTGAATTGCTATCATAGCGCAGTGCTTTCAAAAGTGGAAAAGGTTTATGAAGCGCAAAGTTTGGAGAACATGAATAGCTAAATGGCAACACGTTTGTACCAAAATCTCATTTCTGTGTAAATTTATCATTTCAGACATTTGTATGGTGCCTGTTAAATCCATATTAAAATGAAAATTGTCCTTATCAATAAACTTGTCTGCCCATACTAATACGGGTAGAATTTCATAACGTCATATCAATCTGAACGGTATAATGTATGCATGACCTAACACTAAGGTGGTGAAAGTACGTCTTAGGGTTGTTGGAAATTTGGAAAGAGTTACCAATTTGAAATTAGTTTACGTTTTACCTTCAAAACTGACTTGATCATCGCCGTCACTACTGGCAACAGCGATCATATCGCGAATAGCTTGGTCCGATATTGGGTAATTCATTTCTTGAAATTTTTGCTTTAGATCTTTAAACGTAAGATATCCCTTTCCAGTCGTATCTAATTTCTAAACGTGCAAATTTTAGATATATTACCAAAAACGAATGTCTCTATGATCATTCTGATCAATAAAGAGTTCCTGTATCAAATCTTCAGGGAGGATGAAAACGTCAAATACGTAAGTCATGGAGCCCTGTATGTAAGTACTTTTGTGGATTAACCATTTCTTGATCAGTTTATCATATCGGAGTGTATATGTATGTCCTGTCAATGTCCCCATTTACGAATGACCTTCCCAATCACAATAAAAAAATTGAAGCATGTTTTAACTGTTTAAAAATTCAGAAAATTTTGCTTTCTGTTACATGTGTGTGTGTGTGCTGAGCGGGGCGGCGTTTATTCGAGGAAATACGGTAGTTAAGCCTTTAAACGAGACTATACTTGTTGGATTCTGGTTACACTCATCCTAAAATATAATCTCTGTAATTCGAAAGTGGTGGTCAGTAAATTTAAGAGATTGGATTTCTGACCGGCCTACTGATCAACGGTCACATACTGTTGGGTCTGTTACAAAAATACTTGTCGGACGGACAAATCGATACTTAGGGCTATATAAAAAACAGCATGTTTATGATAAAATATCAAGCAAACGTTTTTCGAAAGTATACTAAAGTACGTTTCAAATGAACTTGCACAGTTTTTATAAATGCTTGGCAAGTTTGAAGGTTATGAGATATTTCAAAAAAAATTTTTGCGCTGTGTCAAGCTTAAAAAGCACCTTTTTTATAATATAAAACATTTGGAAGAATAATGAAAATGGAAGTAGAAAAACGAAGATGAAAAAACAAGCTTTTTATACAAAAGAGCAAAACAGCTCATTTTTTTAAAGTCACTCAGGTCTTTAGACTATACAAAATTCCAAAACATGATTTCTACAAGGGTGAATATTGAAACACACAATTATCATGTCGGATGGACAAAATCCTAATACTTTTGTAACAGACCCTGTTCGGAATAGCATACCATACTAGCACCACAAGAACAAGACCATAAGAGATCATTACTGACAAGTCAGACAACAGCAACAAAACAAAAAACAACAACAATAAAAATACCTTGAATTTAGCCAACAATTCTTCATTAGTTGGTGGCGCCAAAAGTCTTCTTATCATTCCAAGAAATTCATCAAAATCTAACTCCTCCGAACCTAAAATCCAGACCATACAATCATTTCTTACTGGTCCAATATGAATTGGCCATCTGAAAAAACAAATTGCTTTTGAACAATAAAAGATACTCACCGTCAGTATCAACCTCTGCGAAGAACGTTTCAAATTCTTTATCACTAGCAGGGTATACACTCATTTTCTTTAAAAGCTTTTTAAGTTCTTTCTTGTCAATACTCCCTGATCCATCATCGTCAGCTGCTTCAAATACTCGAAGCAATTCTAACATAAAAGAACAAAGAAAGGTCCTGAATCTACTACTTTATTTGAATCCAGTTTGCAACTCCTGAAAGTGAGAACTGATCATGTAAATTTCCTTTTCTCAAAAAGAAAAAGAAGAAATAAAAATAGAACATATTTTCTACTAAAATTAAACATATAGTTTACCTTTTACTTTACTGTCGCTGAATGGCTATAAGGAAATCACAAAAAAACAGATTTATTAATGGCTAGTTCTTCCGTTTTGTGTCTATATGTTCCCATATTTTCAGTGGAAACAGCTTAAATCGTTTCGCTACTGATGCTGTCTCATGACTGGAATGATCAAGACTTAAACACTTTTATATGGCAGTAGTACGGTATCTGATAGGCAACATTCACATGCTTTCATCATCTTTGTTAATTCTCCTATGGCTATGTTAAGAATTGAAATGCAATCGAAAAGGAGATGTAAATTAGCATAAACGACATACATGTTTGATTTTAATGATCAAGGCGAGAAACTCATCAAAGTCCATTTCTCCAGATCCTAGAAATATATTGAAGGTGTCTATCATTTTAATCAAAGTAAAACATGGAAGAAAGAAACAAATATTCAATGTTGCATGGCCAAAGATTATGGACCTCTGTTCCTTTAAAATGTGAATTTTTTGTACGTGCGCACGTACAAAAAACAACTGTGACGATGAATTTATCGTATTACCATCTGCGTCAAATTCTTTAAACAATGATTCGAATTCTCGATCGCCAGGGTATTCGCCAAATTTCTTCAATACTTTTTTTAATTCTTTTTTGTCAAGATTTCCCGAGCCATCCTCGTCAGCATCATGGAAAGCTCTTCGAAAATCTAATGTCAAACATTAAGCATATGGAGTATCACGTTTTAGAAATTTTCTCCTCACTTTTGTAAGGTAACTCATATAATTCATACCTTTTAGTTCTTTATCAGTAAGTTTTCGAGAAGGCTATATGTAAAATTAAAAACAAAGTTACTCTAGATAATCGACTTTTTTATGAAAGAAAACTAAATTGTCTTGAAGTCATTCAAGGTTTATGAGCAACATGTGAAGAACATTTACGTCAGAAATGTTTCCATGTATTTCAAAACCAAGCAGATATAATTTGACAGACTAAACATTTGTATAGGTAATGTCCAAAAGTTCAGAATAAAAGCTGCTTTAGAAAGTTTATTTTTGTAGTGCATACATTACCTAAGACTTTAAAAATCTTTAAAAATCTTAAAAATCATTACGAACCATGTTTTCCTTTGTTTATTCGTCTTCTTTCTTAAAAATATATATCTTGGTCAAATCTTGGTAGATTTTACTTTTTTCAATAACAGAACTGTTTGTAAATTATATGAATTTCATTAGTTACATTTGAAACGAGAATAGGTATTCAGATAACGAGTTAAAATCGAATATAGTCAAAATAAGACTAAATATTTTATCATGAAAATAATTCAAGCACTTGCAACTAACGCTTTGATTTTTTCCATTCTAATGCTATCCAAGTTACCCACATTTTTGCCCATTATCTTAATTTAAGCGTGAAATTTGATAACTAAGTATTATCTACGGGTGTGAAAATTGATACGTTTTTGCAAATTCCACATGATGAGAATATCACCATATTGGAATATCAATGCCTAGTTGCAAAAGATTTTCAAGCACAACAACTTTGTTTATTTTATGATCGCATCAATTTTTTCACAGTATCTTTGTTTATAGCAGTATGAACTGGTGCCATCGATAAAAAAATTTGTTACTATACCTCATTCAGGTTTTCCATTAGCACAAGAAATTCTTCGAAGTCCACCTCACCCGAACCTACAAATGGAAAAACAAATGGTGTTTAAAATCTCTCGTATCTTTAGAAGGATGGAAGCGTAAACGTTTTTGGAGCTTTTCAGCATTCTAATGAAGAACACAAATAGGTAGGAATTTAAAGGAAGAAGTATTGGAAATCTACTTTTCAAGTGGAGAGGCCACGGTTTTAGTGACATAGGAGGACCATGCATGGGTCCAACGCGCCAGAAAATATTTAAAATTCAAGGCCCATAGATTGGTTAAAACAACCCATTGATTTTCCATTGAAGTTGCAAGTTCGTTTTGAAAGTCTTAATGAATGAATTCTTTTTATTTGATGGGAATCCTGAAAGAATTCCTCCAGAAAGATTTTGATTGTCTTTCCACCGCAATGTTAAAAGTTGTGTTAAATTGTCATTAATATGCAGACCCTTGCAAATGCATTCCTTGGCTAGCTAAGTACTGAATACATTCCATTATGGCTTTAAGGTATTTTCGTTCTTCTGTTCTTCTTTTCATCCTTATTTGCTATTTGTTGGTTCATCACAGCTAATGGTTCTCCACATGAAGGAAGAATAAGTTCTAAAGTTGCAGGTGCCTTATGGCATTTACTTTTTTGATGATTCTTAAAACTTACGCGGGCGTTTTTCCAATAATTGAACCTAGTCGCAATGTACACTAGTTCTTTATTTCTTTCCGCTATCAGTTTAAAATGATTTCTCATGCAATAAAAACACATGATCGTGCATCCATGGGTATTTTTTCAAGCCATTCGTGTTGTCAGGAACGGAATCGATCTGCAATCTGAGTTTTACATAACACAAACTCTCTCGATTCATTGAAACAGCTTTTCGGGAAAGGAATGACCAGCTGAGGCAGCACAACCATCATTCGAACTCCAATTATTTTTATTACTATTTATATTATCTACAACTGTACAGGAGCTTTCTTAACTATTGACAACACCACCATATCTCTCTATTTACAGCATTTCCAGATTTTTTAAAGAACAATAAAATCGACTTTGACTTTGAAGAGGACATGATGGCCTCGAACAATTCTTTTGTTTGTTTCTTGTTGTTTCAAAAGCGCATTATTTATCTCCTATTTTCTGAAATAAGATTTCTCGACACAATTTATTTTACATTGCCACATGTTTGGTATGCGATAGATAGACCACGTCACTACCTTTTGCTTGGCTTAATTAAGTAAAAGAATCTCACTATACATCAACATTTCAAATTTTTATGTGAATTTTCAATAAAATGGGTTTTTAATATCTTCGTTTTACTTTGTTAGAACGTGGTGGGGTCATGGTCCCTCTGCCCCACCGGTGTCGACGGCCCTGTATGACCCCTATAAGTATGTATGAAAAAGGTAATAGTTTCTTTCAGGTGGCATGGAATTTTCGTAATGACAATATAGCTGCTTTGTCATTTGGTAAAATGATTATTTGCATACGAGTCGTACACTTACCATCTGAATCAGCTTCTGCGTATGCTACTTCAAAATTCTGATCGCCAGGGTACTTTCCTAATTTCTTTAGAACCTTTTTCAATTCTTTTTTATCAAGATTGCCAGATTTGTCGTCATCAGCATCATCAAATGCTCGCCGAAACTCTAAAATATTCATGATGAGTTTATTACATTTGGGAAAGAAACAATTTAAGCAACACATCGTTTGAACCGCTGTCTTCATTTCTGAAAACATATTCTGATGATTGGACAACACGTATCTGTGGTTAATGAAGCAACCAGCAAACAATAGAAAAGAAACACATAAGCAAAGATCCACTCTCAACAATAAACGTGGTTTGTATGAAGTATGGCAGAAGACATGTATGAAAGAAGAAATCTGTTATAGTCATCTGATATATTTTCCCAGTGGGCAAAGTTGTTGAAAAATTACTACGAAGGAGCACATTTATATGGAAATATACACACTATTTCAATAAAAAATTGCAGTGACTTTTTACGATTTTGCCAACTGGGATACTAATCGGATTTATACTGATCGTTTGTAAAAATACTACTCAATGATACCTTTTATTTCTTTATCTGTAAATTTTCCCTGAAAAGAAGGAAATCAGAGGATGAAAACAACGAACACCTGAATCTTCATTGCAGCTTTATTTGCCCATGTCTTATAACTAATGGTATACATTATCTGAAGAATACGATTTCAAGGAAAAATCCTCAATGAGTTTATTACAAAATTACTGCAATAGCAAATGTCTATTTTAATAAAGAAATCTTTATTTCTCACCATTTTGAAGACGTTTTGCAGCTACTTAAAATTTTTAGAGATTTTGTAGTTAGTTGATTTTGCTATTTGCAAAACACACCAATTTCTTTCATATATTTCATTGATTGAATAAGTCCCCCGCCGGATGTGTTTTTATTAAAATTTCATGATTTCAAAATTTTAAATTTTGCGTAACTTATCATCGTTCTTAGCATTTAGTTTTAATTTACCCAAGAAGAAAAGGGTGCATTTAACTATATAGAATAATGAAACATGCTTTCCATGAGAACAAACAGTACGAAGGTACATACAAAGTGGTGTCAATACCGGAACGAGTGGAAGAAGGTATTAAGAATAAGCCTGTCGATGTTGAACTATGTTGCAAATTATTGATAACGCTTTTGATTTGAGTAAACCATATTTTAGCAACAATCGACCGCTATTGAATTATTTAGTATAAATGAAGTTTTGTCTTTACCAATAGAATATTCAACGACTAAAAATATGGCATTGAAAAATTCATCTTATTTGTTTCACAGAAACATTTTTGCAATCGGTTCATCAAATTAAGATAATAATTACTAAACCTGGCATCAATTCTATTCATGTTTATATTGTTATAGTAACCCGGGTAAAAATTTTTACCACATCTAATTTCGAAAATGATGTACGCAAATCCCGTGTCTAAAAAAGGTGACAAAAAATATAATCAAAAACCCCGTGACGAAAATTTGAATAACCTAATTGCGATGATAAAAAAACTGACGTCACGGCACGTGCTACTATATAGTAATCGTAAAAAACCGCATGGCCTAACAAAAAATATGACCACGATTAAGAAGATTTTGACCGTAAAATTCAACAAAATTCATCACTCTCTAAAATAAAAGTGTGACACACTCGCTATTATATATAAGATTTTCATGTTGACAGTTTCAGAATGTACTTGGGGGTCAGTTATACGTAGGCGGGTTGAAACTGCCAATATCTTTAAGATACACAGAGGCTAAGAATAGGGGTAGAGTTTGTGGACTTTCGCCTCGCCAAAAAACAATCCCATAGTATTACAAAAGTTTGACAAAAAATTATGTTCAAGTCACCCAGGGGTTGTTACACCGACAAATTTAGTATACCTACATCAAATGTAGTAAACGTCTTGAACGTTGAAATGAGTCATAATTAGGCAAAACACGAAGGTCTTCACCAGGTAACGTTTCAAGGGCTATAAAGTGCCTATATAATAAAACCCAAAATCGGACATGCGTAGTTAAAAGAACTGCTGATGAGCTACATGAGTCGCAATTAGGCAAAACTCACCAAGGTCTTCACCAAGTAACTTTTCGAGAGCTATCAGGTGGCTGCGTAATAAGCCTGGAATTCGTACATGCGCAGTAAGAGACTTACAATACAATCAAAAGGGATCATAATTATAGACGAAGTACATGAACGATTCATTACTTAGCTTTGTAAGGGCTGTCCAGTAGCCATAAGATGAAAGCCTAAATCGTGCATGCGCAGTAGAAGTATGCTAATATGGGGCAAGTGAGCCATAAGAGATAAATGTATTAATTGATAAGTTAATACAATGTTCAGCAACTCATATAATTTATACTTTGTTGTTGTTGTTGATTTTGTTGAGCAAACGTCTAGATGGCAATCAATAGCTGTAAAGCATAAAGCTTTGTTTTATTTAGATAAAAGAAAATAAAAAACAACAAGTTTAAAATTAAGCAAAAGCTTTTTGGTATAAAACCATCATCAGTGCATTATGGGTATAATTTGTTTTATTTATTCCGTACATTGCTAATCAAGATCACCTTATAGTTGAACTTTTGTTTTCTTTATCTCAGGTAGCAGCGAAGGCAAATGCCACATTAAGACACCTTTGGACTATTTACTAGCCTTCCCCTTCCTCCGCCTCGACGGTTTAGAGTCTGTGATATTGCCTTAACGGAAAGTACATGAGTTGTAATGAACGTAAGCAGGCTAGGATTTTTCAAAAGATTGACAGAACTTCCTAGAAAGATTTTTTTTTTTACCAGTTACTCACAAAACATGGATTTTACATTTAAGGAAAATGAAGGATTCCAGTTACTTTTAATTTGAAATATGACTTTGAAATTTAGCTTAAAGCGCAGAACAGCTCAATGGGAGCTATGTTGGCCAAACTTTTGCACTTTGTTCTACTTAAATAAAAAATGTGTCTCCATGGTTACAGCTCGTGTAAGTATGTTTCTTAAGAAATATCTGGTGTTAATTGATGAAGATTCGTTTATACACTTACAAATCGTTTTAAACATAAATTGGCGTCTTAGTTTATCCAGGATAGCTTCTTTCAGTTCCTTAAGGTACCGCTATCAATGAGGGTCATGTGAAGGAGGTCCTAGAGCCCCCATTTGGGCTAAGGAAGCTGTAATGACAGCAACCGCTTAGCTAGACAACCATTCCTCATACAAACATCATTCCTAAAGCTTGGTTTCCAATAACAAAAAATTATCGTGCGATCGTCGTGCAACAAATGTTGTGCTACTTGTCGCACGACTTTTTGTTGCACGACAGCCTTGTTTCCATTACACGATTTCGCGTGGTTTGTTTACAAATGTTTGGCCAGAAATTCAAAATATTATTTCAAATTGGACAAGCGTCTGTTGTTAACTTGTCAGCTTTCTCTTTGTGCAACGTTATTAAGCTTTTTAAAACGTAGAAGAAATTTGCAGAGAAAGAGAAAGTACTCTTCCTGGGTTTGCAGACTGTTTAAAAGTCGTTCAGTAACAGGAGCATACCACCTTTTTTAGTATCCGAACTCAGTTTCATGATCGTGAGTTGTTTTTTTATCAATATCTACGAATGTTACCCAACATGTTTGAGCACTTGCTATTGCAACTGTAGCACGACTGTCGTGGAGATAGAATTTTTTCTATCTGTACGACAATGTTGTGCGACATCAAAAAATGTTGCACGATCTTCCACATGTTGCACGACAAGTGTTTCCATTACGTCGTGGGACTGTAGTACGACTGTAGTGCGATAAAATTTCTTTATTGGAAACCAAGCTTAATCTCTTGCTGAGTGCTAAGCAGAGAGGAGTGATTCACACTGTTGTAGTCGCTGTCATGAACCCGCAACCTCCCGAACAGGAAGCGAGCACTCTACCACAATGCTACCAGTCAGTCAAAGTAACTAAGGCAATTATAACTCCATATTTTGGCTTGACGTGGTTTGTATCTATTAAATTCGTCTTGCGAGCTTTATAATCCTACTTCTGTTTTGCACATTGTTTTTGTACTTTTTGTAAAAAGGAACAATACACTATCTGTTCTTACTTTCAGGAGTTGCAAACTGGATTCAAATAAAGTAGTAGATTCAGGACCTCTCTTTGTTCTTTTATGTTAGAACTGCATCGAGTATTTAAAGCGGCTGACAAAGATGAATCAGGGAATATTGACAAGAAAGAACAGCTTTTAAAAAACGCTTTTAAAGAAAATGGGTGGATATCCTGCTAGTGACAAAGAATTTGAAACGTTTTTCGCAGAGGTCGATACTAATGGTAAAAAATGTTTGCTTCTTCAGAAGGGAACTTCATGTTGCATCATTAGGTGAAGTTTGTATACTCTTATTTTTAGGTTCTGGTTAGTTCAACTTTGACGAATTTCTAAAATTTTAAACAAGTTTTGAAAGTCTTTTCATCTTATCGTCTTGGTTTTACGTCATGTGCACATTATACCGCACTGATTTTTATGACGTCATGAAAGTCTATCAGTATTAGCGGAACTGCCAAAAAGTGTATAGAAGTGGTAAAAAAGCATTTCAATTTTGATAATGAGTTCGACATATGAAATTGAACTTTCTGTATTGTGTGTGATAATACTTGTGCAAATTCTTCTACATAATGTAGAATTTCATTCTAGAATTTGCAGCTATAGTAAAACAACATAAGAAGATCTGATCGATGTGATTAGCGAACCATTCTTGTTTACTTGTAAATATGTTTAATTATGCTTATGTTAGGCTTATTGTTCATTCATAGCATAACAGGTTTTTCGTCCTCCATATTTTTGTTGGAGTTTGTAAATATAATTTTTAAGGATGAGATAGCTCTTCGAACCATAAAAATACTGTATCAATTGCCTCCTCCAAGCTAACATATCCTAATTTATACTTATTATGCCCATTCAAACATTTGAACAAGGACCTCTGAACTTCTAAAGGCTTTAACCGAGACAGGACAAGATTAGACGAATTCTAGCCTAGGGGCAAATTCTATTGATCTAATTTTATTAGTTTTCCGCAAAACGCAAAAATTTACAACTTAGTATAAATAACTACATAACAATAAACACGTCAAACACATCACGTGACAAGTACAGAAATTTGGTCTGATTCTATGTTGTTCATGCATCTTCTTCAGCTAACTTCAAAATTTGTTCCCTGATCCATTTTCCTGATTTGCCATACATGCCGTGGTAACCACAGCAACCAACCAAACATGCTGGTTCACATCCTTTGCCGACACCTGGAAAAAAATCGATTTCATTCTTTATAGGCAGGACAGTAAATACGTTGGTTGGTAAATACAAGTAAATACGATAATTGGCGCAAAATCTTACAAGGGCAATATAGAAGAAATGGACAAAGAATTTTAGGAAAATTAAACGGTGTCTTCATCTCTTCATTATGACGATGTTATGACCAATTTGCATGAATTGTGTCCTTCACTGGCGACTTGCAAAATAGCCTATCCTGTTTTTATGGAAAGCAAAAAATATATACTTACATTCGTCTACACATGGTGCTGGCAGTCCTGGCGCACCTGGTGGACCCGGTGGTCCTGGTGGACCGGCAGGGCCGGCTTGAGATAACACATATGATATTGAGATGAGGAAGAAAATGAAATGTAAAAAACGCATTGTGGTGCGATTAATTTTTCCTAAAAAAAAAAAGAATTTAAAATTTTGCTAACTCGATGTTAGATGTCATTTCCACGGAAAAGTAGGATACGATTTTTCCGTCGCGGAGTATTTCACTAACCAATCAAATATCTTTTGTTTCACATCACGTTAAGGATGGGCTGAGTATTTTTGTATTGATCGTTAATGTAAATTAATTCAGAAAATACAAAAACGATTTAATTTTGAAATTCGTCGATTCGATGGTGATTTAGAGCCAGCAAGCTTAATCTCTCATACAAAAACTTTTTCATCTGTCTTTCATTATTTTTCTTTCAAAGAGGAAGACGAAAGGACAATAACAACAACAACAACAACAAACTCGACTGTACAGATCAACAATACCTGGCTTACCTCTTAGTAAATTTTTGAGAGTTTGATCGTTTTTAATATTATAAATATTATAATGAAAGAATTGCGTATGAATTTCAGATACTGATCAAAAGATCGCGTCAAAATTACTTCTTCGATTAATGTTTTCGTTTATGCAGAGTGTGCTAACAAATCTGTATAAACTTTTAGCATAAATGATCATTTTCTCATTTTCTCTCTCTTTTTCTCATTTTGCATGAAGTTTTGGAAGTAAAGAATGATAATACACAAAAGAATCGTAGCGGGAAAATTTTTTTTCTGTCGAAAAATCATTACGAAATTAGTTTTCTATTTTACGATTTCATCGAGATTACACCTGGGTAGGTGGCTACTGTAGATGGGGCCATAAGATTTTTTTTTTTTTATTTTTTTTTTCCTTTTTACCCGAAACACTATAATCAAGGAAAACAAGTTTTGAGAAGGTTAAAACCTAGGAAGGTTCAGGCCTTAACCTTAACCCTGACCCTAAAATCCCCTAACAGCTGTTCTTTGAGTGTTTTACCCAACTATGGCTCATTTAGCTTGCATTAAGTTACTACGCATGTGCGATTTTGAGTTTTATGATGTGGCCACTTGACAGCCCTTGAAAGCTACTTGGTGAAGGCGTTCATGTGTTTTGCCTAATTATGGCCCATTTTGTTTGTATACGGTCTCTTACTGCGCATGCAGAATTTCCGAGTAACTATGCAGCCACCTGATAGCACTGGAAAAGTTACTGCGTGAAAACCTAGATGTTTTTCCCTAGTTACGGCTCTTTTAGCTCCAATCAGGTTTTTTTTTTTACTGCGCATACGCGATTTTGGTTTTTACTATATGCCCATCTGATAGCCCTTGAAAAGTTACCTGTGAAAACCTTCATGTGTTTTGCCTGATTATGGCTCATTTCAACGCTCAAGGCGTTTACTACATTTGACGTAAGTTCACTACTACATTTATCCATGGAGGTAAAAAAAATAAATTATTTTTCTACCTCCATGATTTATCGGAGTTACTACATTTATCGGAGCTACTACATTTATCGGAGCTACTGCATTTGTCGCAGTTACTACATTTTTCGTAGTTACTACATTTGTCGTAGTTAAAACATTTGTCGGTGTAACAGTTCACATAATAGTCTCTTGTTCTTCTTTCGGGAGTAGAAGTCCAACTTTTTCTCTTCAACTTTTTTTCTCTCGTAAGATGTCTGGAATACATTTTGATTTTAACCAATCGCATTTCTACATATCTGAAGATGTTACGGATTCTAGCTTACACTCCATGCTTCAAAAAGGAATTCTGACCTTAATCTGTTGATGGTCTACTTGACCATGTCAGCCAATCGGTCATCACATGTTCACTGACGTATTTTCCTACTTCATTTAGAAAACAGAGTTTCATAATACTACATTTATTGAGGTACAATCAATCTGGTCAAAAATATATTGGGAAATAATACAAAAAGATGTTCAGATACACTTTAAAAACAAATTTGAAAGAACATGAGTGCAATATAAGGGCAAAAATCAAAATGAATAGGGAAAGCTAAAAAAACGTGGGCTTTATATGGGAACAATTCCCCGACAAGTTCCCTCTTTCCCTGAATTCAATGTTGTCTATGTTGAATATTTTTGTAATAAAAAAAAAGCAGTTGAAGGCCTTCGCAGCACTTCCTACAACATTGAGTTCGTAGAGAAGGGGCTTGTAGTTATCGTTCAGTGTAATAACGTCATCATTAGAGAGAGATCCATTTTAAGGAAAGTAATGAGTTTAGTTGGGTTGTTTCGGGATATTGAAAAGCTGACCTTGATTTCTTACTTTGCTTCAAAAGGATTTTCTATTCCACAATATGCTTATCTGGCCAATCATAAATTTTACGGATACGATGAATTCCTTGTTGGTTCATTTCAGGCTGTCCCTTATTGCCCAAAAATTTGGCTTAATAAAGGTCGGGCAAGTTATGAGCAGCAAGGTATCCAATAAATAAACTGGGGCCAAAAGATAATTTGACAAAATTAAAAAATAATTTATTTATTTTTAGTTTATTCTATGTTAACCGAAAGAATAGAAAACTTTTTGAAAATATAAAATTCTGATTAAAATTTGTCAACACTACATCTAAAAGAAATTGGACGAAATAACATGAAACAAATTCTTTTTGTTCAAATTTTATCCGCCCAAATATTTATCCGCCCAAATATTTCGTACTTAACGTACACAGTCCGTTCAAATGAATCGTTTTTATCAACGAGACTCATTATTACTGAAAGTATTAATCAGCATAGCTCGTTAACAGACTTCCATTCCATAAAACAAGTCGTAATACGAGGCGTGTCAATCGCATTCCACCCAACATTCCATCATAGCCACATCAACTATGTGTAAGTCGACGCGCTTGTTCAGATGATCACCGACATCAGGTTATAACAGCATTCGCCGATGCAATCAGTAATCTGTATTTATTAACCAATTCGGTTTCTTCCTCCAACGTTAAATCCAGGTAATCATCGTCTACCTGAGAGATATCTTTGAGAGTTTTTGCCACTTCAGCATCAATTTTAACAGCCTCTTCCGTTTTCGTTTCGGACTCTTCTGAATCTATTTCCGAAAATAAGACAAGACGGTTCGGAAACAACAAAGCAAATCGGTTTTGGTTTCAACATCAATATAATATTTTTGCGTCTTTGAAAAAATGTGATTTTTGGATACAGCCAAGCATGTTTTTTAAGGTTATCACTACTGTGAATAATGATTTATTAAAAAAAAAATTGGTGTGCTCTGAAAAACCTTTTTCCTATTTGAAATTTTTTAATTCTCGGTCAAACCCAGTGGGCAAGTTGAAAAATCCCTACGAATGAGTGCATTTCTATAGAAATATACACACTAGTTCGATAAAACTGCTCTTCATCGCAGTGTTTTTGAAGATTTTGCCCACTGGGAAACTATCAAAAGAACTTTTCATGAATCAAGAATTATCGTCATGAATGACACAGTTAACTTTCTTAATCTCGATAATCAATAGTTCTCAGTCGAAACTTTGCTATTTCTGTTTGGGTCAGCGAGAGCATTTGAGAATTTCAAACAAATCAAAGTGTTTTACGATTGCAAGAAAAAAAGTTGTTCCTACCGTCCAAAACTGAAGTGGTACTCTCCCCAGACTCCATTTCTGAATTCTTGAGAAGTTCGTCCATGCACCTATCAACGTCGTTACCGTTACGTTGTAATATTTTTTTGACACGTGATTTCTGAAAACCAATGGCGACAAACTAAACAAATAAATACAAAAGTAACAATGACGTAACGATGACGTAATGATGATCGCCAAAGCCAGTCTGATAATGCGATCACGCAGAACAGTCTTCAATAAAAATAACCTTCTTGAAATACTGGTAAATACAATGTTTCCATAGTGATAAAGATTACCTGTTGTATTAAATGATCTGGTACAACATCACTGAAATGTTTAAAAGATAAAAATATAAATAAAAATATTCAAGCCGACGAAGACGTTCTAAATTGCCAAAAAAATTTGGGTTATTACCTTTGTAAACTTGCGAATAACAATTCAGGATTCTCTTGAAGTATCTAGAAGAAAAAAAATCAATGTAACTGAAAGAGTGATTCATTGTTTTATTTTATTGCATGACATCAACATTTTACCTCCAAAGCTTGATTTATGTCATTATTAGCATGCTTGAGGGATGCGACAGCCAATTCGCTTTCAAACCCCATCTCAACCAAATTATTTAGATGTTCCGTGTTCAATCTAAAAGTCATAGATTAGAATAACATTCCATCGAACGAGACAAGATATTGAACAAAAAAAAAAATCAACGTACACATCACCCGAAGCCGTCTTCCCATACTTCTTTGCGATCTTTCTGTTTTTCCTTTCTTCCTCTTCACGTTTTTCCCGCGCGGAAATTTCCTAAAAAGACACGAGCATCGTTGTCATCTATCTCCATAGCAACGTCATCTCCTGCAGAAAAATCTCGAATTATTTACTTCTCTTCTTCTTGTTATATATTCAATCGCCATGGTAACGTCGCCTTTGCAAGAGCGTAATGACAACCTTGCCTCTTTTTCTGTGAAACCCATGCTTATCACTGCGGAGAAAAAATATGGCAAGCAAATCAAATGAAGACGCGTCATTGAAACCGACTAAAGAACGTCACTTACATTGCGTGAACTTATCATCGTCAATCTGAAGTCTTTTAAGATGCTCTTCAGCCTAAAGAAATTGGTACGACCAAATGATCTTCACATCAAATAACATTGTCTTAATAACATCGTGCTTAATAGAATGCAACCATGAATTCCTTACTGTATTCAAGCAGTTACTGGCTTTACTAAAGTCTCCGCGTGAGTAGTTACAAACTGCTTCAAGGATATACACGCGGACAAACAAGGCCAACTCATTCAATTCACTTCCCTAAAAATTAATTTTCAAATTTACAAGAGATGATTTTTTTTTTTGAAAGTAATAATGACATATTGGACAAAAGTAAAATAAATTATAACCTTGACAAAATTCAATCGTTCCAGATTAGGTCCATAGCTCTTATCAAACAAATTCTTACATTTGCACAGTTTCTCTTCTAAAAGAAGAGTAACTTATTTTAACAAAGTGAGTTCGTCAAAATCACTTGCCTGAATTTGCCAAATATTTTAGAAGGAGCCTTTTATCTCAGCAGGGCGGGACGAAAATTGTCCCTGGACAGTTTTTGCATTGCGATCATATGAGATTTTCGTCCCGGTTTGCCATGGTGTAAATCGCATCCGGGTGGTTTTCATGTTAATGTTGATATGAAAATTCATCCCGGTTAGATGTGGTAATTGTGATCATATGCAAAAATAAACGAGATCTCAGTTGACCGGGACAGGGGGATTTTTTTTATATTCTATAAGATCAGAAAAATAAATCTAGTGTGGGAATATCAGAAAAACCAGGATCTTGTCAAAAAGTCTCGTCTCGCCCTGTCGAGATAAAAAGCTCCATATGATCAGCCCCTTATATGAAGTTAAACTGTACCTGCATCAGGCAAGTAATCTAATTTTTGCAGTTTGAAATAACACCACACCACATCCAAACACAATAAAGCATAGTTGTCCACTACACTCAGCAATTCTGATCTACAGTTACTAAACGAAAACAAACACGTGTAATAAGCAACCGCTATCTCAAACAAAAGCTTTGCACAACAGACTTTCTCATATTGAGGCATGGAAAGTGATAAGACTATAAATATAACATATTAAAGTACCTGAACGCCTCCTCTGCTTCCAAGAAAAGCTGTAAACTTTCAAGATATTTCTTCTGTTTTAAGATTGAACGACCCTTTTCATGAAGAGTCATCGCAAGACTTAAACTCTAAAATTAAAGAAAAAAAAGAAAAAAAAAAGTTTCAAAGATGGATTCTCTTTCGTCTCTCTTCGTTTTCTTTCAAACATTATTTCCAGTGAGGTTGGATAAAGGTTTCACTTATAAAATAAAAGTATATAAAGATTTGCTGCAAAAAATAAAAAAGATTATAAACCTTTCTCTCTTCTTCAGGCAATTGGATCTTGTTTCCGCTCTGATCGTTAATTTCCAAATAGAAATGATCATGTTTTCCTTTTCCAGCTGAAGACAAAATTACATCAGATGTCAAAAATAACCTCAACGATAACCCAGCAGGCACATTTGTTAAAAGATTTTTGCAAAGGAGTGCATTTCCATAGAAACATACACACAATTTCAATAAAAATGGTCTTTTTTGCAGTGACTTTTTGACTTTTTTTCTCAAGTTGAAAGTTGACATAAAACAGGGTCTCTTACCATCACTTCTGCTGGCTAAAGCTTCAGCAAGTTTTTTTGTTTCATGAGTTTGTTCAGAAATTTTATCATTGGAATTACCGGCTATTTTCCGATTTAAAATTACCATCAGAGTAGATGAATTTCTAACAGTTTGTGATTCTAATGTTTGATCTAAAATACAATCGGTAACTGAGAAATAACTAACAACCCAAAATTTAAACTGGGAAATCTCTTTGGTTTCTGACAACTCCTGATTGTAAAAAAAACCCAAAAATTATTAACCTGGTTTTAATAAAACTCCTTTGTGTATGATCTTTATAGTGTCAATTTCAAAATCTCCTTGAAACAGTTCTGATAATCTAAAGCAAAATGTTTCAGCAATATGTCAAGCATGTGTGTTGACACTGTAAAATGGAATAATTCACCAATCCCTCCTGCATAAGGGGACTTGACATGAAAACATATAGATTGAACAAAATGAAAATTGCTTACTTTTCTATTATACCAGATGCATTTTCATTCAAATGACACTGCACATGAATATTTTTCTTTAAACGACTACCCTCTTCATTTATCCACTGCAGATGTATATATAATGTTGCAATTCCAGTTGACGAAAACTCTTTCCGTGATTTCAGTTTTTCTATGGCATGAGTACGTAGCTGCTCTAATATTTCCAAAACCTCAAGTTCAGGCAAACTCAATTCAGTGACAAATTTTCGCAGTAAATCCTATAAATGGGAAAAACTACATTATTATCTATATAACATTATTTATATATCTATTATAGAGTAAATTTGAATTTATTGACAAGTAAACTGAGGCGGGCCTACATCTATACAAAATAGGCAACCATAGGTAGGTACGAAATCTGTATGAAAAGTAAAATAAAATGCTGAGTATATAATAAGCACCTAATGCATAATGTTACAATTAATCAGAATATGAAGAGCAACAAAGACCCATAAATATATAAATTTGTTATAATTGATAATAGCAAAGGTAGGAACAACACTGTGACAATAGCTTAATGGATCCATATTATCGTAATACACTTGAATTGTATGTTGCCAAGGTGTCGTTGCTCGCCGCCCATGTTTAGTTTACGAAAAATAAAATTAAAGGAAAGTGTATCCATGTTGTAATGCATGAACAACTGATGAAAAAAATATCTGGGATCATTTTGCTGTACGACCAACCGTAATAGAGATATGTTCAATCAAAAATCTTGATGATGCAACAGACCCACCCCCCTACAAAAAATTAGGTCCAAATTTTTTACCACCACATGATCAATATCCGGAACCCAAAAAAATGTCTGTTATCCCTATTGGTTCCCGAGATATTTCTCCAGAACGTCGCGTTTTGGGGATTGCAATGTATTAGAACTTGTGCAGTATTTGAATTCATGCAAAGCATGGGTGCACGAATCTATTACTGAGCGAAAATGAATACTCATGAATAGCTTAATTAAAAGCTGAAAACTTGCTTCAAAAGGGTACTGAAGTGCATCAAACATTATCAGGATTTCCTCAAATGGGAAAAATGGAAATGGTGGTAGAATAATGTCAATCAAGTGTTTTTCTAACATTTTTGCAAAGGGTGGCTTTTAATTGCCAACGTTGTTAAAAGACTGATAAGGTAAAAGGTTTAAATGCCAAACACCATGGCAAAATGGTACCAGTACCTCACAGAAAAATTAACTCCAACCTCTCGACTTTACAGTGAATCGATCATACAAAACATTTTTACGAAACAAAGCTCAGACATGAGATAGCAAAAAAAAAGGTGGCGAAGTTCCGGCATCACCTAAACCATCAGTGAGAGAAGATTATCCAAAAATACTCACCACTTACATGTTTAGAAACCAGTTCATATAACTTTCCTAATGCTGTAATCATTAAAGGTACATGACGTCATTTTAACACAAAGTCAACGTTGAATCAACATCACAACCTGGATTTTTTTTTGAAATGACATTCACATTATGAGGGTCTTTGCAGTAAGCCTGGTTTACATATGAGGGTCTTTGCAGTTAGCCTGGTTTAGCCTTCACCATTTAGCTAATTATTTAACGCATGGTACATCCTAACAAACTGTCAGTTAGGTTACCAACAAAAGTGATCCACAGATCGTTATTCTTTGACATATATCTTTATATATATAAAAAGCTAAGCAAATAAAAGGGAAATGGATGGAACAGTGTTCATTGTCCTAAGCCAAGCTTTTGACAATCACTCTAAACTGTAAACTCTAAAGGCTGAATCATATGGTGCATCTGATCGATTGGATTAGTGACTATTCAGCATTCTCAACATTCTACATGGGAGTGCCACTTTTCAATGACCTTCTATGTAACACTAGGAGATTATGTAATCTTGCTAAATTTAGATTTTCCCTTTTCTACGACTTGACTAGATGAAACACATTGTGATCATTGAAATACAATTTTAAAATGTTTTTGATTATATACTTGTCTTGTCATCCATCTATATAATATAGTTTTATATAAGTTTTTTTAAGTTTTTTTATGCTAATTTATATTTTATTTTATTTTATTTTATTTTATTTTTTGCAATCGAGGGGGGGGGGGGGGGGGGGGGACATTTATTTCCACCTCAGGAGAACAGACTCAAACAGTGTCAAAGAAATGGTCAATCATCGGATTCTACGAATTGGATGAGTACGTCGTACGGAAGCCGTCGAAAAGTAAGTAAGCATTGGTTCCCCCATCGTGACAAAAAAAACTGACGTCACGCTACATGCTACTAAATGCTAATCGTAATAAACACTCTCGTCTCTAAATAGCCCAGCACAATAATAGTAATAAATTAACCGTAGAACATACTTAAAATAGTTACTCTCTAGAATAGAAAAGGGAAACACATTGGCCAATTGTTATATAATAAGATACAAGTTGTTTTATTTAATAGGCAACGAAAGTCAGCTATTAAATTAGTAATGCGATGCTTAAAAAATGACCTTTTTTTAGCAATGTCCCTTAATTTGTTGCTAAATATATTTGGTCCCGTCTTGAAAAAAATTGTGCATTTTTTAGTTGTTTAATTAAAGAATCAAAGTAAAAAGTCTGGGACATTCTCAAATCATTATTGTATAGAGCACCACACACAAACTATGTATATATAACAAAACAACCTGTAGTGTAACAATTTTAAGAAATGTGCTGCAGATATGGTGGTGCTACATCATTTCAAAGTTTGATGTTGCTAATTTATCTTAAATTCAAGTAGTTATTGTTGCTTAACTTCTTTAAGTGTTTGGGGCTGTTTATAAACTTGTTGGTTATAAAAAAACATGTATAACTTCAACGAATCACAAGAAGTAAGGAGTATGATTACCATAGGAATTTCTCCTTTTTCTCCATCTTCTTTGGTAAATGGTGGAAGCCATAGTTTTACTCTTTCCTTGTTTAATTTTGCGCGTACTATAGAAATATGCTCTTCAAAATCTACAGTACTTGTTGCCATTTTTGTTATGATTTAATTTTGACGCTGGAAAACGAAAGTGCAAGAAAATGAAAAAAAAATGCAGAGTTTGCAAATTATGTTGCAATAAAATGAAATAAGACGAGAAAAAAGACCGATGGCCCCACACTCGCGACACTCGACACACTTTCAAAAACAAATAATGTTAGCCCAAAAAACACATGTTGATCTTTTCTATTTAAGCGAAACTTAGTTGATAAGAAAATAACTATGATACTGAAAAATTTAAAGAGCAGTTTTCTCAGTTGTCGCTAAACCTTTTCTACGGTTTCAGCAGAGCGTCGACGATAAGTTGGTACTTTGAACAAGAGCCTACTCTCTTGATTGTAAAGAAGAGAACAGCCGCCCCTCCTAAAAGAACTATTAAGTTAGTTCAGTAAGTCCAACAATTTTGAAGTATCAACAGTGAAAGATATTCAACATGATCATTAAATTCTGCAAAAACAAGGTTTTTGTTGAATTGGTGGTAGTTGATAAAAGTCACCACAAGTAATTATTGATATTCCTGCAAAAGGAAGATCTTCAATGCAACCGAATATTTCACATAATCTTTGATGAATATACAGAAGTAGCTTGTTTGACACCATTGATAATTATTACTTTAAATTCACTTTGTCTAAAGCGAACTTCTTTTTTTGTCGCTTCATTTTGAAACACATTCACCACTCGTTCGATCTGGCAATATTCCTAATGCTGAATGGATAGTTGAACCATCAATATTCAAAGCTGCAACTCAAGTTTGTGCCAACATAAGCATTCTTTCTTTGCTGTGATCACCTGACCTATAGGACAGAGGCTTCTGTAGATACTATCTACATAAAGCTCTGTCATTACATTTTTGATAGTTGCGATTTTCCGCATCCAGCACTCCCAGTAATGAAAATTTGGAACACGGTTCTTGTTTTGATGTCTCTTTGCTTTGCAAAGATTTCGTTGAAGTTCTCACCCATTTAATGTTTAAAGAGCGGATTCTTTCATTCATTGTATCATCAGAAATTGTAGATGGCGTACGAGCTGGCGCTCCACTAGTATTTTCTTCAGTAAAATCGTCAACTTCCTCATCTTCGTTTCCATTTTATTCTAGTTCATCTCCTACAGAATCATTTTCTGGTTCTCCAGCTCCATCCAAGCCATGAGTATTGTTTGCATTGAACTGAACAAATGCATTGTCGACTATCTGTATTCATCTGCAATGAAGTGGACATGTTATCTGTTTACGACAACGAGGCCAACTTTGTCAATCATTTGGCTTTGGATGACATCCACAAGTATCGAAGTGTCATTCATGTTGTTCGGGGTTTTAGTAAAGACTTTGTCTGGTTTTCGCTGTGGTGTCATCATCACCTTTAACGAAGCTGTCAAGGAAGCTTTGAAAGCCCAGGGCTTATCACACCAGTGTGTCAACTATTACACAGTTTATTTTGGGTTCCTTCATCAAGTCTCGATTGGTTAGAAGCATTTATGACGACTAACCACAAGCGTTTGTTGCAAGCACGCTGTCGTCGAACATTTAACAGTTCTCCAGACTCCCTATGTTATACCATACAGTGTACTGTTCATCATTTTTAACGCCTCGAAATGTCTTGCTGATAAGAAATACAAAAAACAATATGAACTGTTTGATGTTCTTCAGCAAAATGGTGCATTCGTAGTGCCTGGTTCTCATTTAGAGTTTTCTGAGCCTGGGTGGTTTCGAATTGTCATTTCGAACAAGCCGGAAACGCTAGCATTAGGAATGAACAGGATAAAATCACAAACAAGTAGCATTATCTCCAACCTGAACAAATCGTCTGCTTAACATCAAAAAAGAATGTCCTGCCTGGAGAGAATCAGTAATGAAAGTTCAAACGTTTCTTTTAAAAGTTTTTTTTTATTAGAAAGTCTTATTTTTTGCTCAAGCCTGTCGTACTTAAAATTCAAGTGATTTTCTGTTTCCAATGTTCATATCAAAAATTCTTACCCATAGCTCTTGATATCAGTCTCATTTGTTTTAATTCAATGTTTTACTGTATGTTATCAAGAACAGTTACATGTGATGGTATTCTACAAGCCCCCAATTCATCTGCATATATTGTACTGTTCATGAAATCCTAGCTTCAGCCATCTGCAGTGACGAGACAGAAAGTTTGTATGGATTTAGCACTTTGAAACAATAAACACGATGTAATTAAACTTTGTTGTAATTAACCATCATTTTTCCAAAACTTTTTCCTCATTTTTCAAAGACCAATTTTCATTTTTCACAAAAACCAAGTCGAAAAAGGCTTTGCAATGATGTGAAAAAATATTTTGAAATCCGGTATACTCATTAAAAAAACAGCTTTGAAATTTCCATTCCCAACATTTTGAAACACACTATGTCTATGATGAGGGGAATTATTATTGTCTGATGTACATACGCACATAAATACACCTTCCTAAGAGAAATAAGTGAATGAAGATCATCGACGAATCAATTAAAGAAACGAATGAATATTTTGAGATTTTGAAAATTCTTGCATCAACGTCTCTTCTATCAGTGTCACTCTTCGCTTATGACACTGTCAAGGTACGTACGATGATTCTCGCAGTGTAATCACAATTAGATCAAGTATATCACCTAGCTTCACACCCATAATGCAATCAAACCGGTGTATTAATGTATATAGTGAATTGGTCTATGAAAAGTACCCATGTTTCTATTCCATGATCTCATCTCTTTTTCAAATACATCTTGATTGTGAACACAACATCAATACCTATTCCTAGTTGGAAAGCACATCGTGATTCAAAACTTTCTGCACGTGGTTTCGCCGCTAGGATGGAAAGTAATAGCTATCACATAAGGAAGTTCTATTAGTGTTGTACTTCAGTAGGTTTTTTTGGTGGGAACAGACACCCCCTTAAAAGTAATCAAGAATCAACTCATTAAGAAAAACTATATATGGGCGTTACATATTCACAGAACTTTATATCGACAAAATTTGTATGAAGTAGCAAACAAATACTTATGAAGAGAGTGATTCCGAATTGAAACTAATCGTGATTGAAGCGTTAATGGAATTGCCTTTCAAGTCTCAAATTTCATTTGAAGCAATTTTTTGTTCTTCTGATCAGATAACCTGTTCATTTTACGAACATTCTGAAACAGAATTTCTCGCAACAGAAATTCACTTTGTCATTTAATCTTTTGTCATACTTTTGTTCTCAAATTCAGTCGAATATATCTTGAATTGCAAAAAGGCTCTTCTAGTAACTCACTCTTGTCAACCCAACTACAGTAAAAAACAAGAGGGAAGTCAGAACACACAAACGTTTACAAATTTCAAATATTTCAACAAAACTTAACGAACAGTCTTAGATAATTACAAGAGGCGTAGCAGGGGCTCAGCCAAAATAGTTGGAGGAGAATTTAGTTACTTAAAGCATAAAAAATATTTCGTGCAAGTAACCTAATCACCACTAAAGGCTGAAAAGAATTATCATAATATTGGTCTCCTCTACTCTTTTTACTGAACCTGAGTACGCTTATAATAAACGTGAAAATTGAAAATAGGTAATACTTCAGATAACAATAGGAATTAATGAATAAACAACAAAAACACATACTTTGCAAATAATAACAGAGGAGGTATTAGTATTACACGAAAAAAGAAGATTTGGTCCATTTAGAAGTGCAATTATTCTGAACAGCAATCACACCATGGATAGGCTACATTACATTCGTGACAGTACAACCCACAAATATTTATGCAATCGGCGCAAACTGATCCACACGGTGTATATTCATCTCCATGACTTTGACGTGCTACCTTCATGACATCATTGTCTTGATTGCTTAAAAATGTATCTTGGAGGTAACTTACCATCGGGATGAAAGCCTTTGCAAATTTGATAGGAACTCTGACAACATTTTCTTCCAGTTCTGTTGTCGCATCGTTTAGTAGGCTTTGCTCGTAGGAATCATCTGTAACATTTATTTTTGAGGAATTAATCTTTTTGTATTTAGAGTCTTCTACATTTTCAATGAGTTTGACTCCTTCTGATTTTTTCCCCTTTGAATAATCAACAACTTTGAGATCAGAACTAAAAGTGATCTTACTGGGAAATGAAAGTGCACCAGATAATGTCATCAGTATGATCAAAGTCACCTAAAAAACATGAAATTATCCAAAAATTCTTCATGATGTTTTGATAAAGATCATTGCAATAATCGACGTTTTATCCTAAACTGGTGTTGCAATTTAATCCTTGATTAAAATCTATGCCTAAAAACACTAATAAATCAGCAAGAATTTACGTACCTTCATCTTGAATATCGTCTTCAAAGAAAGAAACCGAAAGCGTTTTATAAGAAATCAGTTAGAAGTAAAGTTGGTTTTCCTCTTCCCGCCAGCAGTTTGAGGTTTTCTGATTTTGGTAAGCCATCCATCCTCTGTTTTATACTTTTATTCCAACCACAAAAACATGGTAAACAAAATAATTTGTGGTTTTTGAGTTAAAGGTCCATCGTTCAGCCCACCAAACATCAGCCAAAAGTGTTTTTTTAGAAGCAGCGTGGTATGTTTTTCTGGTGGTATGTCTCTCATGTTGATTTGTTCTGGATGTTACATACTACCACACAAACAAACAAGTAATTTAAGATTTTGAAAATTTTTGGCAGTCTAATTGTGGACTCCAACCAGATAATTAACATCTAGATTTATATGTTTACCATTTTATACTAATGGTAAACTAATTGAATACGTCATTAAAGCATGGAGTAGAAATAGCTGGGAGCTGTTCAAAATTCTCATAAGAACATTTTAATGTGATTTTCACATTAAAGTCAGCAAAAGCTATGTCAAATACTTAAACGGAATTTAGTTCCTTCTCTTCTCAGCATCAGCTTGATTTGATCTCTGTGCAATCGGGAGAATTATTGAGGAATGATTTTTTTTTCTCTCCAATCATTTAGTGGGCTGGCTGCAATGTTGAAATAGTTGGCAGCTAGCACTGTTACAGCTACTACGACAGCTATTTAGTGGGCTAGCTCCAATGTTTCCTGTGCGTAGGAAGGATTTTTGGAGGGATAGCAGTTATCACAAAAATACTCAAGACAAAATTGAATCTAGAATTATTTTTAGCCTGTATCATTGCTCGTGAATTTAACTGTGATTTGTTTAGGCTGATTCTATGGCAGCTTGAAAACATGTGAATATGCGATTTTTATACAATCCCACAAGTAAAGGTCATGGTTGTGTATAGTAAACAGCTTTTCTGTTACTCCGTGTAACAGCTTCTTCAAAATTTTATAACAAAATATACGGTGAAGTCGTCAAGAAAGTGTTACACATTCTTGCAACAGTAGATCTTTGGTTCCTCACATTGGTTTTGTCAAAATAAGTAGGTGCATTACATTTAGATGGTGAAAGTAAAGTATGTAACATCCTATCATAACAACTGTCTCTACGAATTTTGTTTTTAATAATTTTGATTTATTGATCCATAGTTCAAAGTGAAATCACTTTTAAATGGTGACAATTAAATTTATGCAGTAATCAACATTTTATAGATAGTCAGCCTTAATCAGTAGACAATCAGAAAAACAACTAAATCATCCATCAAACATGACAGTTTTAGAATCATTCTGAAAGAGCTGTGAGCAAACATTGACCGCTATCATTCCAAAGGATGCCTTAAAAAAGCATCGGACTACAGGTACGAGAAGGAATAGGTTGTTAGGTGTTTCGGACTTGACAGTACTCCGCGATAAACCGCGATAAATCTCTCACTGAACTACTAAACCTAACACGGGACAATAGCTTCTTAGAGGTTTTCCCAGGTTGGAAGACACCGAGGACTCGCCGCCTGATTAATTAGGGATTGTTGTTCAGGATATCAGGATTAGCCATGATTCCAAAAGCATCCATTGATAACTCAGTTCTACTTTCAAACACGGTTAGTTCTGTAAATTAAGAGGGAAAAAGTATGTATTGACTATAAAAGAACTATAGAAGATGTTTTTGTAATGTTTTAAAATTGTGTTTACATGTTAAGAAAGAGTGTAGGCGTATGAAAATAATTGAAAACAAGTATGGGGGTAGACATTTTAAACATTTTTCTGCTGAGTGGAGGCCTCCTCCAGGTATAAGGAAACAAATGTGTTGCTGGCTCTTGTTGAGAGTACAAACAAAGACGATTTAGGTGTTCTTTAAAAAGTTTTTCCCTTTAAAAAAATAGAAATATAGAAATACAGTATAAGATCATTTTTGAAAAGATTTTTTGAATTCAATGAGATGAAAAAGTGCGTCAAACGTATTTCTCGTCAGGATTGTTACCATTGTCATCCAAATATATACATAAATTGAAAAAAAGGCACAAAATTCACAAAATTTGACATTACAAAACAAAAATAAAAAGACAAATATTTCGCCTATAATTATTAAAAGAGTTATATGTTACAAGTTTTTCTTTTCATTATAAATTTTAGCAGGTTTTAAGGATGAAATAAAAAACATATATTATTTCGTTTTTGATACTATTTTAGAACATCAGTGGCATTCATTTGACATTAAGAACGAAAACTTTCGGCGCAAATGACTTTTGAATTTTTTTTGTCCCTTTTCGTCCGAAATTTGGGTCTTGAGAAATGTTGTTTTTCTGGAAACATTTTAAAGCATGACTTAGGTTAGTTTATCTACATTAACACAGATGAAAGTACAAAGTATGCGACAAGTCAATCTATTAAATTGAGGTCTTCGCAAGAATGGCCAATTACGAAATCTTCTTTTTCGTCAAGCTCAAAGTCTTAGTCGGCTATATCTTTTCGCACCATTTTGAATCATTTCCCTTTAGCAACAAGCTGAAATTAGGGAAATTGCCCAATAGTTTTTCCACCGAACGTTTCTCCGCTGAAGGTGTTTGTCCTTCAATGAATGTGTATTTTCCTTTCTTAAAGGACAAGTTTGCTCTGTCAATGTAACGGTTTTCTTTTGAAAATGTTAGTCTCGTTATTAGGCATATTCGCTATTTCTTCTTCGGTCCGACAAACACGATAGCGGTTTTTGAGGAAGATTACTATTTGCAAAGGTTACTGCTGGACAAGTTTCACGTAACCAAATTTCTGGCAAAACAATTAAAACTGCTTCTTGGATTGACATTTCTCTGTGAGTTCTGTAAGCCTTGGATACTGATTTCATTTTCTCATAAGCAGTTTGTCCTGTTTTAAGTCCTTCTTTAGCTGCTTGTTTCATTGCTTCGGTAGATTTATCCTCTGATTTGGACAGGTATGCGCACATGTACGCTACAGCTTTGTAATAATGAAAAACAGGTTGTATGTCAATGTTGGCTTCCCATGCAAGTAAACCATCTTCAAAATAATTATTTATGAAAAACGAATCAGGAGATCGTTTAAAATGGATCTGATAACTGTTATCAGGTGACATTTCCAGTGAACGATTAATAATTTGCTTCTCCAATATCTAATTCCTGTAATATCTTTTCAATAGATTCAGGTGGGTCGTAGCTTTTCAATAGATTCAGGTGGGTCGTAGCTTTCTTTTGTAGAGTCATACATGTTACGATATTTCGGATTTAATTTTTCGTTGATATATTTTTGAACTTTATCTAATAGTTTTCTTTATTAATTTATGATATCCGTACACAATGTACCTTTCCAATTGCAGAAAACATTTAAAATATTACAATATAACTATACTACTCAAATAAATCAAACACGTTGCCATATTGTCATCAGTAGTAATGACGACATCATCATATCCACATACAGTAGCTGTAACGTCATCATCATATCCACGTACAGTAGCTGTAGGTAAAATCGAAAGCCATTCCTGTCATGTTCCAAAACCAAAACTCTTGTCAATATGCCAGATATGAAAAATGTCAAAATGTCATTGTAATTGATTAATTAGATGAAAAAGAAAAGCATCTTGTTAGTAGCTTTGCATTTTTTGAATTTAACCGCCATTTCTTGTTACAACGCGTAGTTTTATTAGAGATTTATTATTAAAGAATTAGGAGTTTGATTCAATTTTTTTTCGCGAGTAGGTATTTTCACGATTTTTTGCAAAAGCCGGGAAAATTAGTACCCGTGAAAATTAGTACCATTAAGGTATAAATAAATCTGCAAAAATTTATTCAATATAAAAATATAATACACTCTTTGTTCCTAACTTCGGATAGCTGTTTTCCCTGATAGCAAAAATATAGCTTTTAATGGAAGAAATTTTCGCGGAAATCGGCCGTTTTTACCATCTCAACCGCGAAATTAAATTCCGCAAAAATTTCTTCCCGCGAAAATTTCTTCCCTTTAGGAAATAGAGTAAATTCGATTATGCTATGCTATAGGTAACAATGAATACTAAAATGACTTATATATATATAGATGACTTGTGTATATAGATGACTTGCTAAATGACGTAACATTAACATCCTTTAATTTCTGTAAGTTCCATCATAGAATGCTAAGTATTGATCAAGTGATTTTCCTGAGAACATGCACATAAAAACTTTGCAAGAAATAAAATATATACTCTTTATTTACACTTTTAACTGTTTTCACTATTTATTGTTTCATCTAGACATGGACAAAGAGGACCCACAAAGACAGTAAAATTAAACTTATTTTAACACACAGTGACACTGTCACTCAATTTTTGTGCAATGTATGAACTTGTATTATAATTTGGAAACTTCCCCCATTGGTGCTCAACATGAATATGTATTTCACTGAAAAATATGACAAACAATAATAAAAACTTATAAAGTTTTATTTGGTTGGGATATTAAGGCAAAAGATTTTTAAAAATTGATAGATTTTCTTTTCATAATAAACATTAGATGGTATGATTATCTTTTGATTATCAATAAAAAACTGGAACAAGATAAAAATGTGTATATCCAACCCAAAACCCATGGAGCGTTGCAGGCAGCAGAGCTATCATATCCACTATAGGTCATTTCTACCCTTCACTCAGCCATCAGATTCATAAACACACACCACGAAAACCCCATCAAATTCAGTATGAACTTAGAGTCACTCAAAATACATGGTCACAATTATGATGATTCCTTTCTCGGCTTAATAGAATAGATATAATACGTATGAATGCACTCTTGATTCAGAAAATTTCCAAAATTTCGAAAACTGATTTGAATGCTGACATGCTCTTTCCTCGGACAAGTTCAGGTTCCAATTTCATTTTCACGCCGCACTTACCATGAAAAAACACATACCTTATCGGCCAAAACTTAGTCGGCCCTAAGTGACTAAATTTTGACGAGGTGACTAAAATTAGGGCCGACTAATAATTAAGGCTGACTAAAATTAAGGCCGACTAAGTTTTGGCCGATAAGGTATAACTGCTCAATCAGGAACAATTCTTAATTGAACCACGGAGCGAATTAGCCTAAGTTCTGGCAAACTTCACGGTATCCGCGTACAACTGCGACACTGCACACAGAATGACTGACTGACTGACTGACACGGGGAAATGAAAGATCAGCTTGCAGCGCTGACCAATAAAAGAAAACTTTCCTCCCTTTGTTCAAAGCGAGTTGAGAAGATAGAGAAAACTATCCATCTCAATGCATCAAGCTGGAGAATAATTTTCAGAACATGTTTTATGGGTACAACAAAAACATGAATAATTCGCATTTCTGGTTGAAGAATCATTACCGTATTGTCTTAACTAAACGTCTGGGGCCATGTCTTCTTCAAGTGAATTTTTCAACGAAAGCAAATACTATAATAAAACACGCTTGCACTACTGCAACAACTCCGGCCAAAATGGCAGCAGGCTAGTTTAACATTTGTGTTTTAGCTACATATTTTCTACTTTTCTTGTTGTGTACCATCACCCGCATATGCTAGGCCACACGATTTCATAAACTTTCCCAATGAAAAGGCTTATACACAACACCTGGTTCCACACAACATTTGATGCTTAAATGTATTTCGTACGATCACAATTGCATATTTTGATTTTGTCAACCCTTTTTTGATATCATCTGTAAGATGGGAATTAAAAACAATGACAAGCTAGCAAACCTTTACGAAAGGAAAATTTACCTAAAACTTTGTTATACCAACGCGCCAATTTGTTCATTCTTCCACCCTAACCATTGAATCAAGGGAATTGCTTCTCTTCAAAGAGCAGGCGTATTCATGGCTAGAAAAGAAATTTCAAACATTGAACACCACTGTGACGGAATTGAAATCTCACCGTCAAAATATGCACAATGACAATCAACGCCACCAGAGTCTAAAAAGGCAGTTGAATCAACTTTATCACAGCGACTTTTAACCTGCTCAAAGATGGACGTTATGAGCAAACGACAACATTTAACATTTTGCGACGAAAAAGTAAAAAAGCCACACTGATTAGCCAGCTCAAACTTATCTTTGAGAAAAGATTGAACTGCCAATGAAACTAATATCTATTATTTTAAGGCTTTCGGATTTCTTTTGCGCCATAATTTCGACTTTGCATCAAAATTTCATGCAAACTGTTGACACTTACTCGTGGATATAGAAACACATGTTTGAGTAACATTATCGTTTTTGAGCTACCATAGTGAGATGTAGTCATATTTTTTCCACCAATCATACTTCAAGGATTGGAAACAACCCTTTTGTGGCGTCAGTTTTTAAGTTACACGCCCTAAAATCGACTTACTTCATCAGTCCTTTTCACGCCTGTCATAATCATTTCCGTAAACTCTGTGGTCACACATATACATCAGGGCGCCTTATAATAATTACGACCATGAAATACCGATGACGTAGTTGAAAATACACAATATGTTTAGATTTTGAGGGGACTAGAAGGTCCTGCGGGATTATTAAGATGTAATTGCCAGATGATAACGTTCTAGTCCAAACTCCAAAAGAAATCCAGTTCGCAAAATTGACAAAAAAAATCCTGCGATGAAGAGCATTTTTATTGAAATAGTGTGTCAACCTCGTACCCAGGGTTTCTTGCCTTCCGTATATCGAAAAGGCAAGAAACCCTGGGTAGGAGGTTGAAGTGTGTATGATTCTATGGAAATGCACTCCTTTGTAGTGATTGCTCAACACGTTCACCCATTGGGCACTAACTCATTTCCTTCATTGCCGGTTATGGAAATGTTAAGAGGGACCGGTGTCACCGTAAAATATTACTCCCCAAAATTTATACTCCCCAGTCATTATTTACTGGGAAATAATTACTCCCCAGTAATCTTTTCTCAGGAAATTATGACTCCCGGGAGTATAAATTTACGCGAAAATAATGACTCCCTTCAGGAAATTTTTACTCCCCTGATAGTATACCAAAAAATTGGCATGTCTCGATCAACATTCGGTTTCCTGATCTTTTTCTTCCTGTATATCATGAATAAATAACAAAAACAAAATGGAAACTTTGGGGCAATCGGTATATCGCAAATATTATCGGATTGGCATGGGCTAAAACCTGGTACATTTGCTTGTTCCTTTGGAAATATGAAGATGCATTTTTTATTCTTTGAAATTTTTGATAAAACAATGCTTAAGGTTTGGGACAATCATAAAGGTGAAAATTTATACCGTTAAGATAATTGAAGTCAACTCACTTTCTACTGTCTTGGTTGGAATATAGATATTCAGAAGGAAAATGAAGATTAAAAATCGTTACAGTGGGGATAGCTTTCTTTGATGTTTTCCGGATGTACAGTACGACGGGATGGGGGTAACAACGGGTCACTTTAACATGTAGATTCGATTTTATGACGAGGTTTTCTTTTTCAGCAAACACAACAAGAAAGTTTATGCATACATTTTTATAACATCTCTACTTAGCAAGTGATTTGATCCTTTTTGATATTTTTCGTTATATAAATTGTACTCTTCTGTGCTTAATTGTAGTGGTGGATCGAATAAGCAGTAGCTTCGACACCCCAGGGCAATATCCATAAAATGGGAGGGGTCATAATGAAGTGCTATTAGGCTGAGTTTAGTGATTACTTCTAGAAAAATGAAAGTTTTGGCACTTTTTGGCAATAAAATCATAAAAATGAGAAGTCATTATAAAATGATTTTGGAGTTGAAAATTTTGCAGTTCTTCTGAAGTTTGCTTTTTTGCCTCTGTCCTTTGAAATTTTTGTCGGGTACGTATTCCTTCTCATAAATTCTTCTACTACCTCCAGGTCCACATGGTTCTTAGATTTACCTGTCTTCGCCAACTTTACTCTCTGATCCCACATCAAAACAACTCTTCATTGATTGGAATGTCCAAATCGATTGTTTAATTCGAATATGCAATGGAAGCACTTCATTAGGGAGTCATAATTTACTTGGAAAAAAACACTCCCCTCTAATTTAAAGGGGAGCAGTTCTTTCCACGGGGGAGTCATAATTTCCCAGGAAATTATTACTTCGGAAGTCATTTTTTCCCGGGAAATAATAACTGGGGGAGTAGTTTTTTCCGGGGAGTAAAAATTTACGGTTACACCGGATATTATAATAAATAGTTAAAGAACAAAAGGACTTTGTAATCTTCAAGAAATCAAATAAAAACTTATTTTTTTTTTTGAGCAATGACAAAAAACATTTGTTTTGTTTCGTTATGTTTTTCATTATTTGTATTATCAGAGAAAGATTTGAATATATTGTTTACGTGATAAATAATGTGTTATTACAGTAGGATCTTGACAACTCGAATTTTCAGTAACTCGAACCCTTTGTAACTCGAATTTTCAGTAACTCGAAGTATTTTGATATTCTCCTTGAACAATGCTTTCTCATGATAAGCTCTCGATTAACTCGTTTTCTCAGGAGTAACTGCACATAAGATTTCACGTGAAATTCTGCAACCTTTTAAGTATTATTCGACAAGCAAAATTATCTATGAGGCAACATGATTCACAAAAATCACAAATGTTCTTACTTATCAGAACGTACGCAACTCCTACTTAAACTTCATTTTCGAAAGGTACTTACATATACCCGAAGAGGCTGAGAACAAAGTTAGTCGTATAAACAAGATTGCTGCTTTTCAATTCAACAACACACAAAGCTTTTCAGACAGTTTTTTAATACATCACATGTCTGTTTTTTTCATCAATTCTTTTTTTTTATTTTGTAACTGTATATTTCGAAAGACATTCTGTAAATATTTGCCTCACCTTTTCAGAAAACGAAACGACCTTTTATTTTATCGACCAATCACGATCTTTGCATTTCGTTCACAATTTTAGTCACATTTCTTTGTTAATTTTTTTTCCATTGTGTGCGACCAAACTTCAAGCTTCGTTGCAGGGGGGCAGTGTGTAGAAGGTTAGTGTAGAAGATAAGTTTCGAAATCTTTAACGGGTATTGAGAATATAAGATATCTTGATTTTTTAACTCGTCATAAAATCTACGGCGAATTTTCCATGCCAAAGTACGTCAGATTTTTCCTGCGCCGTTCGATGATGTTGTTGTGATTCCCCATACAGTGGTCCAGACGAAAACGAGGCTATTTTCAGACGAGGAGAAAACAAGGATAATATTTTCGATGGTAGAAATTGTGAAGCATACATAGTGACGTGGGGGAAAAGACAATAGTTGATAATTTTAACTGTTATCAATCAATATTTATTTTTCAAGAGAACGCATTGTTTACTTTTGTTTACAAGACTGTAGTTTATATTTATTGACACAACAGTTGATTGACCTTTAAATACACAAATTGCTAAAACAACATCAGAAATTCTTTTGACAATCTTGATGTTATTTGAAACGAAAACGCGTATCAAGCAACATACGTCCAAAGAAAATTGATCCGTTTAAAAAAGAAAAGAGGAATTGAGTTTACAAACACTGTTTAGACGTGGGGAGATTTCGTGTTATCTGAGTAGCATTAGCGAACAGGATACGCATGTCATTGTACAGTAGTGGTGAAATTTGAAGTTTTGCATAAACTTGAAGAGTACACATAATTGGTATGAGTAGCGGGTCAAGTCTGGACACTACGGACCTGCAAAAACACGCGAGTGCTGTGTTGAATTATAGCATTGAACAAATTGAGTGTGTTTGCGAGGCTCTTGTACAGAGTCAAGGTTATGACACATTGGCAAAATTTCTTTGGTCTCTACCACGTAATGATGTGGTTAACAACAACGAAAGTGTAATCAAGGCAAAAGCACACGTTGCCTTACATCAGGGTAGATACAGGGATTTGTATACACTCCTAGAAAATAACGAATTCGATCCTGACCTTCATCCAATTCTTCAGCAGATGTGGCATGATGCACATTACTCAGAGGCGGAAAAAATTCGTGGACGACCACTGGGAGCTGTGGAAAAATATCGAATAAGAAGAAAATACCCCTTACCCAGAACAATTTGGGATGGTGAGGAAACTGTGTATTGTTTCAAAGAAAAATCCCGGCAAGTACTGAAGGAATGGTACGAAAAAAATAAATACCCTACACCGCAGGATAAAAGGCTGCTTGCTAAACGAACAGAATTGACGTTAGTTCAAGTGTCCAACTGGTTTAAAAACAGAAGACAGAGAGATAAGCCACAAGGAGAACTTGAAGAAGAAAAGGAGACGTCTAGGTAAGCACCCAATACAAAAAGTTTGACCTGAAAATCTCATCATGTCAATGAGTAATTCTGTCTGTTTTTCACGTAATGCCAATGTAAACATACCAAACTCTCAAAGCATTTTCACAAGAGTAAATTTGAAAATCTTGAAATTCCAGTATACCTGCTTGTAGCGAGTTGTTGATTCCAAGATAACAGAAATGTTTAGAAGATATTTCAGTGATAAATTTAGAGCCAAACAGTTTTATTAGTTTTTGTTATTTTTATGTTTTCGTAACATGCCATCATTCAGCATACTTAGTGGTCGAGATCTTTATTTTGTGAGTAAACAAATGTAACACGTAGAAGTTCATTCCGAATTGAAAATATTCCAAAAATACCAAGACGCATGGATACTAAGAATAGTATTGAAACATATTTATCGTTCTGCAAAAATGCTATTCCACTTTCGTTTTATTAGATCGCTGGAGTCGTGGACGAGTGGAAATTTGAATGTTCCTTACATGACTAGCAACAACAACAACAACAATACGAGCGTTAAAGCATTTAGTGGGACACATATTTTGGTGGGTATCTGCAACACATATCGGGACACTGTTTCTATTTAGAATATATTGGATAGTCCTTGGGAACTGTAAATGCCAAATCGAAGAACAGAAATATTATTATAGTACCAATCAAAAATCTGATGATTTCTAGTGTCCCGCTATTTCCTGAACATTTCAATAACAATTTTTTGAAAATAACAACAATGCAAACGTTTGTGTTACACAAGTCAGATAAGCGCTTTTATAAGGTACATTTTAGTAGTTAAGCTTGATAATGCACATAATCTGAAAAATCAACCTTTATTTCGTGTCCCGCTAAGTCATTGGTACAAAAGATCCCTTCTTCATATCATATAACGGGACAGATGTAAGAAGTTATATGGAAATCGTTACGCATTTGGCCAAATCTAACGTGGCCGTTTCACCGCCTTTTCACAACAGAAACGGTTCCAATGGCTTCTAAAAGTGCGCCTTCATTATACTTCATACAAATCATGAAGATACCCGCCCTAACTTACGCCATTATCATTTTCTTGTGTTCTTTAAAATGGCGGATCAAGACACCCGACCGATAATATTCTCGAGAGAATTTAATAAATTTTATTCAAAAATTACAAGATTTACCAGTTTTTAAGTGGTGATTTGTGGATTTCAGCGACAGCTTCCCTCCAAATTGTTCAGTGTACTCGTGTTCAATGTTTATATAAGTAAGAAACTTGAAACTATCTTAAGAGGTATCATCACCACACTGCCTGAAAAAAGTTCTTTTGCAGATTCTTTATTGCCAATAATGACCTATTTACAATTCTGTCAATGTCATTCATTTGGAGCATTAGTATACAGTATGCAGGGATATATTTAGGTTTTACTAGTTTGATTTACTGCTAATTATTTTTGTTCCACAGGACAACGAAACAAATGTAAAAAAAACAACAAACAATGCATCAAAGCTGCTGTAGTTGACAGGAATAGAAAAGTAAGCAATCCATCATCTGGACAAGAAGAAAATAGAATTAGAAAAAGTTCATCAACCAGAAAGAAAGATTTATGCAAAGTAAACACCAGAATTATGGCAACAAGTGTCCAGTTCAGATATTTCAGGGGGAATCACAGCATCGTTCTCGGTCAGTCATAGATGTAACAGCACTCATTAATTCCTCATAGCCATTAGAGCTAAACAAGAAAAAACATGATAATGACGGAAAACCAAAATTAATCTTAACGTAAGTTTATCTAGTTGCTGCGCGCACATCTTTTAGAGCAAGTTAAGGAGTTATTTCTTAATACGGTAAAGAGAAAGAATGCATCATCAGCATCTTTGAAAAAGTAACATGTCTTACTTTGCTGATATTTATCATATGTTGTTTATTGAAATAGATAGATAAATTTCTATCACTAAATTAATTTGAAAATTTATATGCTTACACTCTTCATATTTTTAGATCACTTCCTCTGTTCTGAAGACCAAAATGATACAAGTGGTAAACATAAATCATGTTTTTTTTTGTTTTTTTTTTATTTTTATATTTATTTATTTCATTTGTTTTTGATTCTTGACAATGGACATTTTCATAGTATTATTTTGAAATTTAGAAGACACTGTAAAGTTCTACATGTGTGGACGTGGCATAGCTATGTGCTGTTTGGATGATTGGTCAGATATTTTCAAATTCAGAGTAGACATCCTGGATAATGAGCTTCCTGTATATATCAAAAGATTGATTGGATAATAAAAAAAGAGACTCAAAAGTAGCTGCTTCATCATGCTTATCTCTAGAGAAACGATGTGCTACAACATTTGTCATTTGTGGATTAGAAAAAACAAGATTCTATAATTTCCCTTTTTTATAGATAAGACTTATATATATATATTATTTTAGATATACTGATATTTCTAAGGATGGATCAATAAATAATAGTTTTCATGAATTATTAATTAATACCATACAATTGCATGTAACAAAATCTCAATTATCTTTTGGTGAATATGTTCATATGCATTAACAATGAAAAGTAGTGAAACTAAAAAGTTTCTACCCTTTTCAATTTTTAGTTTTGTTTAGAATTTCAGATCTCAAAGTTCACAAAATTCAAAGTTTTTCCTTATTTGGATATGTTACAACATGAGCTCAATACAATTGTGATTTCTAATAAGATTCTACCCTTTTCAATTTTTAGTTTTGTGTGCAATTTTTGGTTTCAAAGTTCACTAAATTCAAAGTTGTATCCTTATTTGGATATTTTATTTCATGAGCAGGTGCCTTTTAGCTTATATATATATATGTGTGTGTATGTGTGTGTATATACATATATTCTCAGAGTCCTGTCATCAACACTGCTGGTATGTGAAATTTACTTTACTTTGTTTATGGCGTTAAATTTTTCAACTCAAAGGGTGGTTGCATCCAAAATGAAATTTTAACAGATGAGCAAACTTGACAAGTTTCATTTTGGATGCAGAAATCCCTTGAAGAGTTACTCAATTCTTAAAACTTGAAAACAGTCAAAGTTTCTTTATTCTGACAATGCTTTCTTGAGCTTCCAAAGAGAGAAATTCGAATTGTTTTTATAATGATTGATGTTTGGCTATATGAAGTTGTTCTTTTAAGGCAATATTGTTTTAATTTGGGATAAAATATTCCCTAAAATTGTCCTAGGTTGTTTCATAGAAAGCAAGCATATAATGTTGTATTCTGAATGTTTTGTTTACTATACTTTCCTTGAAATACCTTTAAAGCAAAACTTTTTTTATAATTTACATCAGTCAGAAAACACATTTACTAATGAGAGACCAAAATTTCAATGATTTTTATTATTCACAATATATTTTGCATGTATTAATCCATCATCAGGTCAAAAAGGTTTTAAAAATGCCTTGGGTCTTTTTAAAATACATTGTGAATAATAATTAATCATTGTTGGTTCGTTACTGTATGATATGTTGTTGCCACAATGTTTCTACCCTACTAAAGGGAGACTTGTAATAACTTTTTGGGATATAAGTAGAGAATACCTGATGGAATTACTAAAATATGTTGTTATATTGCTTTGGTTTGTCTAAATTCTGAAATTCTCATCTTATTTCAGGATTTCTCATGAATTACACTTCCTTTTTGTCAGAAGATACAGCAGTTTTAAATTTTTCTTAATCAACATTTTGTAATTTGTGACAATGGGATGACTGCCATCTTCATCAGTTTAATTCATATAATTCTTATGGAAAACTTTTGTGAAGTTCTTTTGAAGATTTCACATTCGAGCATTTACGATATGTTTAATTTCAAAATTTTGAATGTTAGTTAAAGTTTTTTTACTACTCACAGCCATAGCAGTATACAAGGTGATTTCAACGTTGGTTAGGAGACGTTGGATGCTAAAAACCATGATTAAGATTTACATTAGAGTGGTTGCTTAGTTACTGATTAAAACGTCCTATAAATACGAAAATGCTATGACTAAAAAATAGTGACTATTAAAAGAACGAGTCTGCTAAATGACGTGCCCTACGTGCCTTTCGTGCCCTACGTGCCCACATTTCTTACGTGGCCTACTTGCCTTGCGTGCCCTAATGTCATTATGATGACGTTTTTTTAAATCAAGAAAGGCACTGCACAGTGCTTTTAATATGCATCGTAAAAACTTTTAACTCGAATGTGTTTATTTTCACAATATATCATGTATACACTTAAGCATAAAAATGTCATAAATTTAACAGTTTAAAGATTTTGACACTTTCAGGTGGTGCTTATATGGAAGATAACAAATTCGTTTGTCCAGGTAGCTCAGCTAGTTTGGAACGGTTTTAAATCCCATTTCCAAAACGGCTGGCAAATAAAAACGACTGGTACATAAAATGATTTTTTTGTTGCAGAAATAGCCCAAAATTACACGGGCAAATCTCTATCTCGCTTTCCTGATCTCACTTACCTAATCGACTGAACTGGTCATATGAGCACACAGTATAAGTAAAGTGTTAAGATCTCAACCTCCTGTTCAGAGCCCATTATTCGCGGACTGGTTCGTTTGTCATATAAACACCCCTTAGTGTCTTTGAACAGAAGAAACTGAACTTCATAGTTCATACGTGCAAATAGCAACACAACATAAACAAAGAGTTACCATCTAAATTAATAATGGGATGGTTTACTCAAAGTATAAAAAAGACGGGGGTAACAACAGAGATAGAGTGTGTGTGTGAAGTCAGCATTAACAGATCATCGTAGTATTCTTGGTAGTGCGGTATTCTTTGTAGTACAGAAATCTCTCTTTCATTGATGTTTTGAATACACTCCTGCTCTTTATTATACGATCAATAAAATTAAAATACAATGTGCTCAAATGAGCAGCAAATAGTATTTCTTCATTAAGTTTCTCTGAATATTCAAAATTAGGTGTATATAAGTTAAAATTAAGAATATTTTCCAAGTTGCAAAAAAGCATCCGCAGAGCACGTAAGGCACGTACGGCACTTAAGGCACGTGGGCACGTAAGGCACGTGGGCACGTCGAGTAACGTGGGCACGTAAGGCACGTAAGGCACGTCATTTAGCAGACTCTAAAAGAACCCACCTCTTATTATCAAGTATGTAACACAAAATATTTTATGGTTTTTCTTCTCCAAGAATCACAATGAGTTCATTTTTTTTTTCAGTGTATTCGTATAGTTCCATATACTTCTTTTCACTTTTAAAGCTTGAATTTTTGTTGACAAAAAGTACTTATTATTGAGAGAAAAACATTCTACATCTCATTCTATAAGATGTAATTTCTGCTTTCTGCTTTTCTGTAAAACTTTGTCCTGATATTCTGCAATATTTTGTTAGTTTATTATTATACTTGCCTTCAAGTCAAACAAGAG